>CM021103.1:336888292-336986898 GCA_007115665.2 Sequoiadendron giganteum | reverse complement strand
GTGGGACGATAGTTTGGACTGGTGCAGGACATTCCAGGATCACCGGTGATGTTTCATTGGCTTACCAGGGAAGTACCTTGGGGGGCGGCATTGGTAGCGAGAGACGTGAGGGCATCATGGGTGATGGCAGGTGGGGTGCCCTATTCAGAGAGGTGGCAAGGTCCAAAGGATGATGGAGTGACAGATCGGTATGGTCGGTGGTTTCGCAACCATCGATGGGGTAGGGTTACACCGGAGATGCTAGCTGTGGGGGCCCTGGAGGGGGCACCAGGGGATGAGCAAGAAGAGGAGGCGGAGCAGGGTGGACAGGAGGATGAGAGACAAGATGATGAGGGACCCAAGAGTGGTGGTGCGGAGGGGGGTGTTTCTGGAGACCAGCCGACAAGTAGGGGTAGACTCAGGAGGAGGCCGAGGAGGAGGAGCTGATGGGGGGGAGGAGATAGAGGTGGTGAGATTGGAGAGTGATCCAGAGGTGGAGATGCTTCGGGTGGTGGAGGGGAGAGCTGCTCAGCGAGGGATTGGCGTTAGAGTAAGACAGAGGTGGGTGCAGGTGAGGGTTGAGCAGGAGGAGGGGGGAGTCTCAGAGTTGCCGGTGGAGGGGAGAGCCAGAGATCCGCAAGATGAGGCAGAGAGGGTGGTGGATGGTACAGGACAGTCCAGGGAGAGGCCTGAGAGCAGTCGTCAGGGGAGAGTTTAGCCAGTTGAGCAGGAGGGTAGGAGACTGATAAGGGTGGGGAGGAATGGACAACCGCGGAGGATTTAATTGACGCGCCAGACAGAGCCGGTGCAGGAGGAGAGAGAGGGAGAGGCGATGGACTCAGGTGTACTAGTGATGGAGCCGTTAGCCATAGTACCAGCAGCCGTAGTTGATGATCCAGTGGTTTTACTGAGAGAGGCCCAGGCGAGGATATGGGTGCTAGAGGAGGAGGTGAGGAGGGCGGAGACAGAGGTACGGAGGATACAGGATAGAGAGGATATAGTGTTTGATCGTGTGGTGAGCCGGCTCACGACAGATGTATTGGCTATAGAGAGAAAGAGAGATGAGATGTGAGCAAAGAGGGAGAGAGCACAGGGGGAGCTGGCTCGGGTGACATGGGATCGAGACAGGCTAGAGGCAGCGATGACAGTTGCACAGATGCGGGGGCAGCCGGAGTCAGCAGGAGGGGGGGAGATTGAGACATTGAGACTACAGGTGGCAGGATTTCAGGATGAGAGGATGACACTGCAGGAGAGGGCATATATGGTAGAGGCATCTGCAGAGGAGATGAGGGTGAGGGCCGAGGCCGCAGAGGTTAGACTGGAGATGGTGCAGTGGGAGAGAGAGAGTGCACAGGGATAGGTGCAGGCTCTCCAGGGAGAGAGAGAGAGAGAGTTTATAGGGACAGATGCAGGCACTCTAGGGAGACAGGGACAGTTTATGGAGACAGGTTCAGATTTTGCAGTTCCAGAAAGACGCAGCAGTGGGTCGGGCAGAGAATGCTGAGGGGGATATAGCACAGATGCGGGCATGTCGAGGGTCGAGTGATGAGACTGTGCTAGAGATGATGCGTGTAGAGAGGGATAGATCTGTAGAGCAGATATGTTTATTGACAGCGGCACAGGAGGCATGGGAGCAGGAGCGACGGGCCATGAGTAGAGAGAGGGACAGGTACAGGCATGAGCGGAATGTCACTCGGTACCAAGCTAGGCAGAGAGATGACTATATGTAGGAGGCAGCGTATTGGAGGTGCGCGTATGAGCAGGCAGTGCCAGATCCGACATAGCGTACAGCGCGGTATGTTAGGCAGACACCTCAAATGCCGACACCATCACAGTCATTAGGTACACGGACCAGAGGGTACAGTGATTTTCAGCCGGCTCCTTCTCGGTTTGGGACTCCAGGGCGTGAGTCCCAGGGGACTCCGACACACAGGGGGCCAGTACCTAAGTCTCCACAGAGGTCAGATGTGGGCAGCTCAGGACATGCAGAGGATAGATGACAGGATGCAGGTGTTTTTGACAGGTACCAGATGGTAGTGGAGTGCACCTTATGTTGAGCATGATATGGAGGTGTATATATGATGACCATATTTTGGATATGGACAGTGTATTATTATGATGATGATATGTGATGGTCCCATTGATAGTATGTCACACATTTTGGCGATGGATGGTATGCATATGGTATTTTATGTGATGTTCCTATGATAGTATGTATGTTATGCATATGTATAAGATGTTTTATGTGATGTTGATGTTTTACTTATACATGTGTGATTGTGTTAAATGATTTATGAATGGTAATGCAATTGTGTTAATGAGGTGAGTAATGAATTGATGTGAATGCAAATGGATAAATGAATGGATGTATGAATGTTAATGAACTTAATGAATTGATGCAAATGCAAATGAACGAATGGATAAATGGACCTAATGATTGATGTGAATGCAAATGAATAAATGAATGGGTGTATGGATGTTAGTGAACTTAATGAATTTAATGCAAAGGCAAATGAACAAATGTTTAATGTAAATGGATAAATGGACCTAATGATTGATGTGAATGCAAATGAATAAATGAATGGATGTATGGATGTTAATGAACTTAATGAATTTAATGCAAATGGACGAATGTTTAATGTAAATGGATAAATGAATGGATGTAAATGGATAAATGAATGGATGTATGGATGTTAATGAACTTAATGAATTTAATGCAAATGGATGAATGTTTAATGTAAATGGATAAATGAATGGATGTAAATGGATAAATGGACCTAATGATTGTGGACATAAGTATCAATGGGTAGATGATAGGTGTAGGGTGTGGGGGTGGCAGTACCTATCAAAAACCGTAAGTATCCCGAGAAGAAAATTTAGTAAGAGTGAATGAGAGTTTGCACAACCAAAACCACAAGTCATAGACGTAGGGGCAAGATAGGATGAAGAGGGAACATGCAACATGAAAATGCAATGAGATGAAATGCAACTTGCCACCCGTTAGAGCACTGATTTTTGCTATAGCATAAGACATCGGACGTCAAGGTATGCAAACCAAGACGAATTAATGTCAAATACAGAAAACAAACGTGACAAACAAGAAGGATATCACAATACCCCAAAGTCGCGATGATGTTGGTCAGGCCAGGTATTGGAATAACCACAAGCACAAAGAGATGCCCCCACATAACACGGGGTCCGAAAATAATCCCGGTGGGTACCATGTGGGGCATCCCAGCAGACAAAAACAAAAGTCAAGAGATGTCCCTATGGTAACTAGGCAAAACACACCACAATATGAAGGATCATGGCGATCATGACTAGTGATTATAGGGAGCTCAAATGATAAACAAAATCGAAAAGTACCAAAAGATAGTAATCAATTACAAGTGTTCTTTGCCATAAGATCCCAGTGATGGATGGGGTTGATGTGGTATGTTAGGAAGGATGCATCCTGTTAAGACCGATGATGGATACTAATCTAAAGTGACCTAGATGACGCAGGATAATTGCCATTGGGCAGATTTTGTAATACGAGGAGACCTTGTTTGTGAAGAATCAGCGACGATAGGGACATACCTAACAATGAGAGGATGAGACACAACCTAAAGACCTAGGGGCTCGAGGGTTGATCAAAGATCAACCTTGCCTACGTGAAAGCGCAGAGCCCTCGTAGTTCATGATAAAAGAGTGGAAAGTGGACCAATGGAAACCGATGGAAGACCAAGATAGACATAAGCCCCGGGGGCAGATCAAAAGATCAACCTTGCCTACGTGCAAGCGCAGGGGCAACATAGTTCAGATATGACAAAAGATCGAAGATGGATAAGATCGAAAAGCGGACCATGAGGGCAGGTGATGAAGGACAAAATGCCTCGAGGGTTGATCCAAAGATTAGCCTTGCCTATGTGCAAGCGCAGAGGCGTCGTAGTTCAAGAGGGGATGATGAGAAAAGCGGAAAGAGGGTGATGATGACAAAAGATGGGGGATGAAGACATGGAGAAGCCCCGGGGGCAGATCAAAAGATCAACCTTTCCTACAAGCAAGTGCAGAGGCAATGTAGTTCGGAGGGAGACACGATGAGACCAAGAAGAGATGACACAAGCTCAGATTAGGATAATAAGCTTAAGGTGTTGGATAGCGGATGACAGTCGTCCAATGCTCAACCAAAATATACCAAGCGACAAGGTGATGCAAGCAGATGGGAGGATATGGGGATTGAGAAATCGGTGGGTAAGCCATAGAGTAACCAAGACGCTCGATAGATAATGATTCAGCCCTATACGAGAGGCGCCCGTTGCTAGGTTTTCACCAATCGTATGTATCCAAGGTGCCACGCAGGGGTGGTTTTCACCATAGGATGAATTATTTCTCTTTACTATTTTGGATTTTTGGATTTTTGGATTTTTTTTGTATTTTTAACTTTTACCAGGAAGGATACCCCAGCTGATCTAAGTGTAGAACTTCTTCAGATGCATGATGTTGATGGGTTCCTCCAAAGGCTCACCTTCAGGGGTGGAGAGCCTGTAGACACCAGAACCATACTTGGAGGTGATGACATAAGGGCCCAACCAGTTTGCTTCAAACTTACCTTTCTTCTCTCGATCTTGCTGATTCCGCTAATTTTCTTTTAGGACTAAATCATCAATCTCGAATTGGCGAGGGCGGACTTTCTTATTGTAGCTCCTTTTGAGTCAATGTTGATAAGCTTGTAGATGGGTATAAGCCTTGAATCTCGTTTCATCGAGCAATTCCAATTGTGCCAAGCGTGCCACCCCGGTGTCTTCATCAGTGATGAGATTCTTGAGGGAGATGCAGAGTGAAGGGATTTCAACTTCGATTGGCAAGATAGCCTCAGCGCCATAGACAAGAGAATATGGAGTGGCTCCAGTAGGGGTGCGGATGGATGTACGGTAGGCCCAAAGAGCAGGATGGATATGGAGGTGCCAATCGCGGCCAATGCTATTGACCATCTTCTTAATGATTTTGATCAATGTTTTATTTGTTGCTTCTGCCTGTCCATTACCTTGGGGGTAATAGGGAGTGGACTAGCGATGTTGGATATGATATGTGTCACAAAGGGATTTTATGCACTTATTTTTGAATGGTTTTCCATTGTCAGTGATGATGGCGGAGGGGATACCATACTTGCAGAGAATATGATAGAGGATGAACTTAGAGATCCAAACACCAGTGATTTGAGTGAGTGGAATGGCTTCCACCCACTTGGTGAAGTATTCAGTGGCTGTGATGATAAAGGTGTGACCATCTGAAGATGGAGGGTAGATCTTGCCAATCAAGTCGAAACCCCATTGTGAAAATGGCCAAGGTGTCGTGATGGGTTGGAGATCTTGTGCTGGAGCGTGAATTAGATCTGCATGTTGTTGGCACGGAAGACACTTTTTGACATACTCACAAGCATCATGTTCCATTGTGGGCCAGTAATATCCTGCTCTGAGAATCCGCTTGGCTAGGGCCATACCATTAGAATGGGCCCCACAAATACCGCTATGCACTTCTGTTAATGTTGTGCGGGCTTCAGTTTCGTCTAGACAACGAAGGAGAGTTCCATCATATCCACGTCGATAAAGTGTATCACCGATAAGGGTATAACGAGCTGTGCATTGGATAAATGATTTACGTTGGTTTCGTGTGAGATCAGGTCGGAGGGTGTTGTCATGAATGTAGGTGTAAATGTCATGGTACCAAGGGGATTCAGGACCTACAATAGCACACACCATGTCATTCTCAGGGATATCGTATGCTGCAATTAGGAGTTGTTCAACTAGGAACTAACAATTTGTGCAATCTTTTGGCATGTCGAGGAGAGAACCAATGGTAGCCATAGCATCTACTGCCTTATTCTGGAGTCTCGAGATCTGCTCAAATTGGATGATAGTGAAATATTTCTTGAAGTCATCCACCATGCATTTGTAGGGTAACAACTTTTCATCTTTTGTCAGAAACTCATTGTTGACCTGTTTTATGACTAACTGAGAGTCACCAAAAACTTGCAAGTGGGTGATGTGCCATTGAACTACAATTCTGAGGCGAATGAGAAGGGCTTCATATTCAGAGATGTTGTTGGTGCAAGGAAAGGCTAGTCTGAATGATCTTGGTATGTAGTCACCTTGGGGGGTGATAAGCAAGATTCTTGCCCCCGATCCATTATGGGTGTGTGATCCATCAAAGTACAATGTCCAGATGGTGGGTTCTGAGACTGCAAATACTCCTTCATCTGGGAATGCAGTTTCTATGGGATAAGCGTCCACTAATGGGGCATCCGCCAATTGATCAGCTATTACTTGTCCTTTAATGGCTTTTCTATCCACATATTCTATATCAAACTCATTGAGGAGCATGATCCATTTAGCCATTCGACTAGTCAGTGCTGTCTTGGATAGCAGGTACTTGAGGGGGTCGACTTTGGATATTAATTTTATAGGATGGCTTAGCATATAGTGGCGTAGCTTTTGTGTGCTGAAGACCACAATAAGACATGCCTTTTCCATTGGTGAATAGCTGAGTTCATACCCGACCAGTGTGCGACTGATGTAATAGATCGCCCGTTCCTTTGAAGATTCATCATGTTGTGCCAATAATGCCCCCAATGCTACTGAGGTGGCTGATATATACAACAGGAGGGGTTTTCCAGGGATAGGTGGCATCAAGATCGGCGGGTGGGCCAAATATCCTTTGAGCATGTCAAAACCCAACTGACACTATTGATTCCACTTGAAACTGTTGTCTTTCTTGAGAAGGTGGGCGAAGGACTGACATTTATCTGCAAGTTGGGCTATAAAGCGGTGGATGGATTGTAGTTTCCCTTGGAGACTCCTTAATTGTTTCAAGTTTCTTGGAGGAGGCATATCCATGATAGCTTTCACCTTAGCTGGGTCAACCTCGATGCCTTTGCGGGACATTATGAAGCCCAAGAGTTTCCCTGATGTGACACCAAATACACACTTTTTTGGATTTAGTCGAAGCTTGTATTGTTCTAAGCGCTCAAAGATCCGTTTCAAAATGGTAGGGTGTTCTTCCCTGGTTCCAGATTTTGCCAGTAGGTCATCGACATAGTCTTCCATGATGATGTGAATGAGGTCATGGAATATAACTGTCATTGCCCGTTGATATGTTGCCCCTACATTTTTGAGACCAAAGGGCATGACATTATAACAGAATGTACCCCAAGGTGTTGTAAAAGCGGTTTTATGTTGATCGTCAGGGGCAATCCGGATCTAATTATAGCCAGAGAAGCCATTCATGAGGGATAGCATCTCGTGTCCCGCAGTGATGTCGACTAACATGTCGATGTTAGGCAAGGGGAAGTCATCTTTTGGGCAAGCTTTGTTGAGATCCCGAAAATCTGTACAAATCCTGATGTCTCCATTGGGTTTAGCAATAGGTACAATATTAGAGATCCAATCAGAGTAGTCAATGGGCCTGATAAAACCAGCATCCAGTAACTTTTCCAGTTCTTTCTTAACCAATAATGCCACTTGTGGGTGCATTTTTCGGAGCTTCTGCTTGACAGGTTTAGTCTCTGGACGGACATCTAGATGGTGGACAACAAGATTGGGATCTAAGCCAGGCATATCAGAGTAAGCCCATGCAAAGTTGATAATCCCTTCACGGAGAATTCGGACAATGGTGGTGTATTCTGCTTCAGATAAAGATTTTTCCACATAGGTTATTCTTGGAATCTATGTTGTCCCCAGGTTTACCTCTTGTGTTTCTTCAATGAGAATCAAAGATTGCTCAAATAGTCGTGTTCCTACAAGGGGAAGATGAACGTCCCCATCTTCCAGTGCCGTATCAAGGTTTTCACTGTCAGATACATCCTTTGTTTTTACTTTTTCATAGTCAAAAAGCGCCTCGGTGAGGTTTTCACTTGATGACCCATTCTTCTTTTGTTTCTTTTTGCTTTTGCGATTAGGGCGTTCATCTTCCCCCAATCCTATTAGATGTACATAGTTATCTTCTGAGGGCAAAGTGCTAACTGGTGTGCTACTTTGTAGGTCATGATCAATAAGCTCAGGATGTTTAAGGGATAAAGTTATGGTACAAATGGATAAGCATTCAAACATGGCGGGGAGGTCAATGTGATTCAGATCGTCGTATGCATGTATGATGGACTCCTCCTCCGGTACGTCTTCAAGGGAACTGTTGTCAACACTAACATTGTTGGATGTTGTAAGACCCTTCTGTTTGGTATCATAGCCCAAGCCCAAATTCCTTGGTCGGATGGTAGTTGCTTCGATGGGCAGACGTCTTCCTTGCTCTTCTGCACCAAGGCCTCTGCCTTGGTAATGGAAATTTTCGATGAATTTGGAGGCATGTGGATAGGCTTCGTGAAAGTATTCAATAAGGGGCCATGGTGGTTCAGGCTCCTCCTGATAAATCCATTGACTGATATCATCATCCATTAGATCCTGGAGGGATCCCAAATTATTGAATGTTGTGGACCCCACGTTCTTGGAAGTGAGGGTGAGCGTCTTTTCTTCTACTTCTGGTAATGGGAGAGTCGGTTGCCCATATGTGCGGGGGGAAGGTGGCATGGTTGCCACATTGAGTGCGGTGTGCATTTCGTATTCACCACATCCCTTATCTATGATCTGGACCTTGGTGACGGTGGAAGGAGGTGTGGATGATGGTGGAGATGATGTATTCAGAGTATTGGTGGATGGGATAGGATCGGATGTCGGTGATGCCCCCATTTCAACCCCTGGGCAATAATGTGAATATGGAAAAGAGGCCTCCAAGGCGCGACAATATTCAAAGGGTTGAGTGTTGGCTTATATGGTGACTTCCATTCCTTGAAATGGGAATTTTAGGCATTGGTGATAAGTGGATGGTACGGCTTGCATAGAGTGAATCCATGGACAGCCAAGAAGGATGTTGTATGGGAGTTCAAGGTCCAGAACATGGCACATAGTATATTGTACAATGGGGCCCACTTGTATAGGGAGGCAAATAATGCCTTCAGAATCTCGCTCTGCATTATCATAAGCCTTGATGGTGATCACTTGATTTCTCATATCAGCTTGGGTGTATCCAACCTATTGTATAAACTTTAACGTACATAGATTTAGGGTTGAACCATTATCTACTAATACCCTTTTCACTTTTTGACGGTTGACACCAACCTCGAGATGGAGGGGGGGGTTGTGGTTTGAATCGAGATGTGGCATGTCCTTTTGGCTAAAGGCTAGCTGATAGGTTGATGAAAGATTGCCTACCAATGCTTGAAATTGGGTAGGGTCAATATTATCAGGTACTTGTGTGCTTTGCAAAGCCTTAGTTAGGATATTTTGATGTATGGGAGATGACTTGAGCAAATCCAAAATGGATATTTGGGCTGTAGTTTTACCTAGATGGTCTAGGATATTATACTGGGAATTGGTGGATGGTCGTTGGGTGGATGGAGATGCTGTTGGGACTGTGATCCGGTTTCGCCAAGTAGTAACAACACATTGTGGATCTTTTCCCTTAACATGTATCATGGATACACGGGGTTCCACTTGTTCTACATATGAAACCACACCTTGATAATTGTATGGTACATTTTTGTAGTTGATATTATTGGTACTGTTCCCTGGCTGGTTGTTATTGCTAGGTCCAGGATTTGAGTTGGACGTACTAGGACCCTGATTATGATTAGGAAAGGCGTTTTGGTATATTTGTAATTGAGCATTGGATGAAGATGCTGCGTTAGCATCTACATGTATTTTGCTTCGATCAATGAGACCTTGGATGTAGGTTTTTAAGCCTTGACATTTATCCAAGGTATGTCCCTTAATTTTGTGGAATTCGCAGTATTCATTGTCTTTAAACCAAGCAGGCTTGGGTTTAGACGTATCGAGGGGTTTGGTGACAGGGTATGTTACGGGGTACTTGGCTTGAAGAAGCTTATTAAACACTGCGCTAAGGGGTTCCCCCAACTGAGTGAATTGTCGTTTATTCCCACCTTGGTTATTTTGATTGGCTTGTTGTCGCGGTGCCCCTTAGGGAATGGATATGGCGTTCTGAACGGACGGTTGTTGTTGGGAAGGATATCTTTGTGTGGTGTTGGCCACTTGGACATGTTTAGTGTCAGTGACACCATCATTGACAACATTTTTGTTTCTATTCCAAAAATGAGGTTTATCCCCGAAGGACTTCTCTCTATCGGAATTGAAATGTTTGACTTGTCCTCTTGCGACAAGGGCTCGTTCTAAGATGGGGCCTTTCTCCACAAATCCCGCAAAAGTAGTGATGCAATGAAGTTGGAAATTGTGCGCCATATCTGGGTGAGAGTTTTCAATAAACAACGTTACCATGTCTTTTTCTGTTGGTGGGGATTTCATCCTACTAGCCAAGGCACGCCATCTTTGCAAGTAGCTTGCAAAGGTCTCCCCATCACGTTGTTTTTCTTTGAGGAGATCAAGTGTGTCAATATCTTTCTCTAAGTTAAAAGAGAAGTGAGTGACAAACTGTTCAGATAGCTGTGCAAAGGTCTTGATAGATCCCTTTTCCAGACCCATAAACCAGTTGAGGGCGACCCCTTGCAGACTTTTAGGGAAAAGTCGGATGAGGTAATTGTCATTGTGCATGACTTCTTGGCAATGAGCGTAAAACTCTTGAAGGTGAGCTCTAGGATCCTTGGTTCCTTTGTATTTGTCAAATTTGGGTATCTCAAAATGTTTAGGAAAAGGAACCAAGGAAATGGAGAGATCAAATGGATAAGGGCATATGTCCTCAAACTTGAAGGATTGTTTTCCCATTCTAGCTTGTAAGTCCTTTAATGTGGCTTTTATTTCTTCCAAGTCTTTGTTGACGGGAGTCAAAGTGGATTGAGTGTATGGATAATGTTGTGGGTATGATGGGGATAGCCCTCCCATTGTTGGATCATAAATGGGCTGATTCGGGTATGAATGTATTGGTTGATTGTAAGAAGGTTAATGGTGGGATGATTGGTTGTGTTGAGTGGGAGCCACTTGTTGTTGATAGTAAGACACAAGAGAGGGGGCCTGTTGCTGCATAGCATTTTGATAATGCATAGTGGTAGGGCCTCTTTGTTGGTGTGATGATGTTTGTTGATAATAGGGAGTGTAAGGTGCCCCATGTTGGTGAGTTGGTTTTTGTTGAAAATAGGGTGGGTAGGATTGGTTTTGTTGTGCAATGGTGGTTTGTTGCATGGCATATGGATATGGGTTTAACGTTTGTTGATGGGGATTGTGTTGAGGTTGTGTAGGGTTGGCGTAAGGTGGCGCTTGGGTACGTGTTTGGTTTTGCACATTCTGAGGAGGGTTTGTATGGGATGGAATAGTGTATGTGCTAGAGGGATGATAAAGGTATTTGGTGAGCGGGTTATGGTGTGTTTGTGTAGGGATGTGCACATGAGGTGGATGAGGTAAGACTTGTTGTTGTTGAGGCAGGTGAGATGGAATGTATTGTTGTTGTTGTGATGGGTTAGGTGGGATGTGTTGTTGTTGTTGAGATGTATGTTGCACCACTTGATGTGGTGGTTGTGTGAGAGCGGAAGGATGTTGCGGATGTTGTTGATGTAAGTGTTGAGATGAAGCTATTGTAGTAGCAACATATTGTGGTGGTGCTGGTGGTGTGGTGGACTGGTGTGGATTATTTGGAGGTTGTTGAAATGCAGGCGGTAGTGTGTTGGTAAGTGGAGGTGTGCCCCCAATATTAGAATATGGGGGAGGAAGCGGCGGAGCAGACGGGATGTATGACGACATGCCATAGATGTGGGGGTCATTGGGATCGGGTGGTGGAATGGTAGATGTTGTGGTTGGAAGACGAGGATATTCTTGGACTTGATGGATGACAGCATTTCCAAGTTCGGGGTGGTACCAATTTTCAGTCGGTGCACCTTCAGGAACGTAGGAGCTTTCTGGAACATTTTGTGAGGTTTGCGGGTCGACAAATGAGGGAAGGCCATATTGTGATGTATCAAAACCGGATGGCGGTTTGACTCCCTTCATGAGTAAGGTGGCAAGGATCTTATCCCCACATTCATTTAGGAGGCGATCCGTCATTTGGACATTGGCAGGATTGCTGAGATATTCGTCAACAGTGACTTTAGGTTGATTGACCATGTTTTCGTCATTAGGTGGTGTGATATTCTGGATGTCAGTGTTTGATTGGGATGAAACGCCATTATGGGGATCATGTGGAATGTTATTAGGATCTTGAGGGGCATTTGGTTGGGAACCTTGTGTTTGTTGGTCTGCCATTTTCTTTTTTGTTTGTGAGCGAGTTTGAACGGGCATGAAGGTGCAAAATGACTAAGTGGTTTCAAGATTCAACTTCTAGATGATGATTTAGGCGATGATGATGATTGATGTTGGTTTGATTGGATCAAATGATGATGTATCACTATTGATGATTGGATGATGATGTATCAACTTGATGAGATTGGATGATGATTGGATTTGATTTGGGTCAAGTGATGAGGTATCACTTGATGATTGGATGATGATTGGATTTGATGATTGGATTGGATTGGATCAAATGATGATTTGGATTGATGATTGGGATCAAATGATGATTTGGATTGATGATTGGATTGGATTGGATCAAGTGATGATTTAGATTGATGATTGGATTGGATTGGGATTGGATTGAATGATGGTGTGCCAACTTGGTGATTGGGTGGTGATTGGATTAAATGATGATTTGGATTGATGATTGGATGATGGAAGGGATCCTAAAACCTGATTTGGAGATCACCCTAGGTGACTTGTAACATTGGTTGATTGGATTAAATCAATGATTATGACGCCTAATCCACCTTGAGATGGAAGGGGATTGATTTGGGCCAATGATGTTGACTTACAACACAAATCTGTTTCAAGATAGGAACAGATTGATTAGGTTGAAGACAAGGATTGATTATGTAGGATAATGATCAATTTAACGCCTTGGTCAATTTGGGAAAATAACTCCTAAAACAAGGTTTAAAGTTTTTAAAGGGGAGATATGTTGTTGAAGATGTTTAGGTCTTGTGATAAGGCAGATGTTCCAAATGGTGGAATGGTCAAAGGCGAATGACGTTTTTTGGAAAGGTTAAATGGAGGTTTGGAGTGATCAAATGA
This sequence comes from Sequoiadendron giganteum, assembly GCA_007115665.2. NCBI lineage: Eukaryota > Viridiplantae > Streptophyta > Pinopsida > Cupressales > Cupressaceae > Sequoiadendron > Sequoiadendron giganteum. The sequence continues at coordinate 336,973,828 of CM021103.1, read as the reverse complement.
GTGTTTGAATTGGTCAAATGAGTGTTTAGGGTGATCAAATGGTCAAATGGAGGTTTTGGGGATTCAAACGGAGGTTCAAAATGATCAAACGGGTGAAACTGTCTGTTCAGGGGGCGTATTCGCACTTCTGCAGAAAAAGTTGGAACAGAGGGCAAGGTCACCCCTCTGCAGAAAATGGCTCAAACAGAGGGCAAGGTCGCCCCTCTACAAAAAATGGCTGAAACAGAGGGCAAGGTCGCCCCTCTGCAGTGAATGGAAAAAACAAAGGGCAAGGTCACCCCTTTGTAGTGAAAATTTGAACTTGGTTTGGACAAGGGATTTTGGCAGGGACTTAAAATGGTTTAATGATAGTTTGACTTACCAAATTTTACTGGTTCTTCACAAAAAGACACTTTGAACAAGCACAATCCTATGATTAATGTTTTAACAGGTATGGTCGGCAAAGGTCTTACTCTAGGATGAACAAGGTTTCTAGGGAGTCCTCGATATACGCTCGGTACGTGAGGAACAACCGTGAACACCAGTCCGTCACAAGCATGAGTCGGGAGCCCCAACGAGATACTGAAAGGCTCGGACCAACTCTTCATGTCTATCTAGGTATCACCCTAGCTTCGACATTCTGCCAATTACGATGCAACAGGATTGGGGTATAGCTTTGGCTCTCCCCCCTTTATATACCCCGCCGGTACACGTGGTTGGGATCGTCCCTTGCGGTGATGAAATCCCCAAGCAGGTCCCGCTAAGAAGATGACACTAATTGTTTCCAACTACCTCCTTCGGGTCCGCACAACGTGCAAAGGAGGAAAGTGAAAACAAACTAATGCCCCCTTAAGGTAAAATAAGTAAAATAGACACAGCAAACAGCAAATATTACTTTCCCCTACTTATACTAAGTACCTAGATAAAGTAGCAAGGAAAGACTTTTAAAAATTAGAATAAAAAGGAAGGTCCTGCAAGGAAATGTTAGTTGTTTATCTTCTTGCCCTTCTTTGTGATCTGCAGCAAATCTGACTTCACTCACCACCAAACGAGATTAGAGGATTAGCGCATGAAATAACAAAAACAAGAAGACAAACACAAAATTCAAGTGCCCCTTTTTACCCTCTCGAATGTGCTGTTAAGGACAGGTTCGCCCCTCTGCAGAAAACAGTCAAAAATATTAAAAAATGCAGGTTCGCCCCTCTGCAAAAAATAGTCAGAAAACAGTCTAAAAGGGAAAGGTCACCCCTCTGCAGAAAACAGTCAAAAAGGGCAAGGTCACCTCTCTGCAGAAAACAGTTAAAAAGGGCAAGGTCGCCCCTCTGCAGAAAACAATCAAAAAGTAGCCTAAAAAGGCAGGGTCGCCCCTCTGCAGAAAATAGTCAAAAATCAGCCTAAAAGGATAGGGTCGCCCCTCTGCAGAAAACAGTCAAAAAGTAGCCTAAAAGGGCAGGGTCGCCCCTTTATAGAAAACAGTCAGAAATAGCCTAAAAGGGCAGGGTCGCCTCTCTGCAGAAAATAGTCAAAAATCAGCCTAAAAGGGCAGGGTCGCCCCTCTATAAAAAACAGTCAAAAAGTAGCCTAAAAGGGCAGGGTCGCCCCTCTGCAGAAAACAGTCAGAAATCAGCCTAGAAGGGCAGGGTTGCCCCTCTGTAGAAAACAATCAGAAATAGTAAAAGGCAGGTTCGCCCCTCTGCAGAAAACAGTCGAAAACAGAGGGCAAGGTCGCCCCTCTGCAGAAAACAGTTAGAAATAGAGGGCAAGTTCGCCCCTCTGTGACGTCCAGGAGGGCAAGTTCGCCCCTCTGTGACCTGAATCTGCAAACAAGCAAACAACAAAAAACGTGAAAGAAAGAGACCCCTATGTGGGTCCCACCGGGTGTACCAGAAATGTGATCCTAATAAAATGTTGCTTCCTAAATGTGAGATGTTAGATAAAACTAATAGTGCAATAAAGAGAAACAACAAGATAATAGGGCACCTCAATGATTAGCCTAAGAAAATAAACAATATGAAAGCAAGATGAACAAGTAAATTGCTGTTATACCTTCATGTTGTTGCTTCCTTGGTTGGCCCTTGATGTTGAAGTCTTGTGTGCTCCTTGGATGGCAATGAAAATGAAGTGGATGCAAGATGAATTGATGCAATAAGGATGCTAAAATGGATGAGAGATTGAATGGCAATTTTGCAAGAGTTTATTTGCAAAAGACTTGATCCTTTTAAAATGAAGGAATTGAAGGGGTATTTATAGGCCAAATTGAATTCTCTAGAGAATTCAATGGTTGGGATTGATCCAACAAAGATCAAGATGAAGGGCTATGGTGAGTTGAGGACTCACAAGCCCTCACATCTTGACATGTGGAGGGTGAGATGTCCTAAGGTGGAGTGATGTGGAAATGAGGTGGAAGAGAAGGACAAGAGGTGGAAGGGAAGTACATGAGGTGGATGAAGGACAAGTACCTTTGAGGTACCTTGGGGAATGAGAAGATTTCCTCAAAAAAGAACTTCTTGTCCCCAAATGAAGATGAAAGAGACTTTTGAAGAATTTTAGAATTCCTCAAAATTTTCCATGGGAAAAGGGGAAATGTGTGGGAAGAATAAATTTACATTTAATGGAGGATTCATTGGATAAAAGGAGATCTCCAAAAAGCTGGAGATTTGTCACATGTGGGAGATGTGACAAGTCCAAGGTTCTAGAAGCCCTTGGCACATGTGAAGTGACAAGGCAAGGTTTCTAGAATTTTGCATGGGGATGGGAAAGACCTTGGAAAGATAAACGTGAATTAAAAATTCACATGGGGAAGAGAGGAACCTTGGTTGAATAAATGTGAATTAAAAATTCACATGGGGAAGGGAGTCCATATCAAAAATGGTAAGTGGGAAGGTTGACCAGAAAAGGTAAGCCAAATGTGGCTAATGATTCTGATTAAGGTTGTGCAAACACATGGTTAAGGTAATTAATGGGAGATTAGAGGCAAGTGGGAGATTATGGAGGATGTGACACTTAATCAAGATTAAGTGGTGCACATCCTAATCACAGATTAATTAATTTAATCCAGATTAGAAGAGGGTTATGGAGAATGTGACAAGGAGAGAGAAAAGAGGAATTAAAAATTGATTTTAATTCAAATGGGTTAAAAGGCTAAATTAAATAATTTTTCATATTTATTTAATTTAGAGAAGAACAGGGTGTAAGGCAAAGTATTTAATTTATTTAATTAGATACTTTAGGAACCTTAGGCAGAAAATGAAATAATGATTAAATAAATTATTTAATCACCGTTAATGGAATAGATGAATATAATAGACGATTTTGATCATATGGAAGTGATCAAATTTGGATGTCTACAGCTACTACTAATGCACCTTTAGTGACCTTCCAGACTTTTTCTGAAAAGGTAACTATGCAACCTTCACTACCCAATTGTCCTATAGATATTAAATTCCTTCTCAAATTTGGAACATGCCTTAACTCCTATAGCAACCATTCATTTCCATTCTGCAACTTTATTTTTATCTTTCATTTTCCAATAATCTGGCAAGGTTCATCATCACCCAAATATACCAATCCAAAATCACCTTGAACATAATCTACAAAATATTTCCTATGGGGTGGCATTAAATGAAGCCCCTAAATCTATTATCTAGGAATCATTAGCATTATCTAAACACAAAATTAAATCATCCTATCATTTATTACTTAAAACATTAGCTTCCTTATTGTCATCATGTTGTCCATCTCCTTGTTTACCCTTTCGAGAACAACAATCCTTCTTAAATTTTCCTAGCTTTCCATAGTGCTAGCAATCCATTCTTCCTCTGGATTTAGATTTGCCTTTCTTTGACTTCCCTTGTGACTTCCCATGATTTGTTGGGCTTTTTCCTCTCTCTCCTTTGTTCTTTCCTATTCTCTATAGTCAAAGCATTACTCGATGTTGAAATCTCACTTATTCTTTTCCATCGTATTTCCTCGCTAAGGATAACACCAACATCATCATCAAATTTCAATGTATTTGAACTAGAGTCAAAGTTACTTACAACCATTACCAAGCTATTCTAGCTTTTTGGCAAAGAACATAAAACCAAGAGAGCCCTCACATCTTCATTAAAATTCACTTTTACAGAAGCTAACTGACTGGTAATCGTATTAAACTCATTTAAATGATCTATCATAGATCCACCTTCAATCATTTTTAGATTAAAAAAATGCTTCATACGAAATACCTTATATGAGGCTGAGGGTTTTTCATATAATTTAGCCAAAGCTTTCGTCAGATCCTCAATTGTCTTTGCTTCTGTTAAATTGAATACCACAGATGGTGCCAAGCACAACCGAATGGTTCCCAATGCCTTTCTATCCAGAATCTCTCATTCTTCATTGGACATCACAACATATTTCTTTCCTTTTCCTTGCAATGGCTGCCATAGATCCTTTTGATACAAATGATCTTCCATTTGCATATTCCATAATTGATAATTCTGGTCGTTGAACTTCTCAACCTTGAATTTTCCTTCTTCCATTGCTCCCACTCAAATCTAGAGGGTTCTTGCCAATCAACCAAAATACATGTGGCTCTAATACTAGTTGTTAGGGTTCAGGCAGATCGAAGAAATAAACATTAACAATTGTATGCAGATTAAATAGCCCAGAAATAACAATGAAGAATAACACAAAAGAGATCAACATAGAATTTTAGCGTGGTTCACCCAATATGGGCTATATCCATAGAAACTCAGCCATCCAATGATTTCATTATCTAGTGCAAAACATATTACAATCTCGTGAATACCATACTGAAATTTACATCTCATCCACATATAACAAGCTTTTTGGAAGCTTCTAGAATTAGGGTTTTACAAAGTCATTTTTCATTTGTTGGTTAACAAAAAATTAACTATTGGCCCCTTGATGTGCGAAAAAAGGAAAAACGATACATAAAGAGTGTATAGTATTTGCATGATCAGTTTCCACATACCAACAAGTGAGAGGGACAAAATAATTGAAGAGTTGGAGGAAAAACTTTATAAATTTGAGCATGGGTCTAGGTTAGATGAATTGGCACATTTTTCTATCATAGAAGTAGGAAACAAGGAACTAGTGCCCCAGGGTCCAATCCCTCCACTTTGTGTTCCCTCTAGACCATCTATAGTGACCTTAGGTGTGGAATTATGGAAAATAAACCAAGATTTCTTTGAGGAGTGGGAAAAAGAAAAAGAAAAGTTGTCCAAACACACCAAGAAACTTGAACAGAAAGATGTAGAAATAAAAAGGTTGAAAGTGAAGATTAAAGTAGTAGACAATCCTACACAAATTCTAAAGTGCAGAACTCCTATAAGAGTTTATGCATTATTTCTATAGGAGAAGTATTTTTGTTTTCAGTTTAGCCAACTAATTAGTGATTTGATAATGTTAATGAATGCAATTTTTTTATTTTTAGAAACTTTCTCTGACTCTACATCGGATATGCAAGACCAATTATGTGAGATTTACTTGCATAATATTATGCTCTCACATCAAACAAAATGGAATCCTCTAATGTTTTTGGGGGACTTAGAGATTAAAGCATTGGCCTCTTATATCAGGAATGAACAACAAAGGGGTGAAATCTTGTAAGAATATACTGAAAAGGAGAAATCTATTGCTTTGTGGCTAAGGAAAGTATCCAAAGATCCCAATACGGTTGTTGATGAGTAGTTAGAGCTCCTAAACTATAAAGGTGTAGGAAGAAAAATAATTAGTGTCAGGGAATGCGACTACATCAGGATGAAGCAACTAGTTACAAGACCTATTGATCGCACCTTCCAATTTATGAAGAAGAGATGGGAGGAATTAACCTCTGAATTAAAGAAAAATGAACCTCACTCCCTCTATAATTTTATAACCATTGTTAGAAGATCTCATGGGTATATAGACATTGACAGGGATAATGGACTTAAATGGTTTCAACTGACATTTCATCCACCACATCTTCTCTACCCAGTGCCACATTGGACAGGGAGGAACCAAGATGAAATACAAATAGTAGAGGATTTGAGGCTAGCAAAGCTTTCATGTCGAAAAGGATTCCATTTGAGACAGGTTAAGGGAGTTTATGTGGTGACATATTTTAGGGAAATGACTCTTCAGTACAACCTCTGATCCTAAATGTTGCTTGAGGACAAGCAATTGCTTAGTTGGAGGGAACGATGAGCCTAATTAATAGGTAGTTTTCTCTTGTTTAGTTCATATATTTTAAACACTTTAAGTTATTTATTTCATATACATTTCTTGAACTTATATATCTTTTATATCTTTTATGCCATCCAAACCAAACTTTGATGAGTGGAAATAGGATTATGATATGATGATGTTTGCATGGATAAATGTGTGAATGTGTATGAAGTTTAGTATGAATATGTGTTTAATTCATGATTGTTGATTGTATGTATGCTTTAGATGAAAATAACTCCTTGCAAATAGAAGTATTGTAACCTATAGCAATTGAAGAACTCAACTCGCAGCCAAATTATGTGTCTAACACCAAATTGACTGGACATTAGCGACGCCTTACAACTTGTTCAAATGGAATTCTTGTAGAGGGCTTGATATTTCAGAGCGTTCATGAAGAACTCTAAAGATTTATTGCAATCTTTATTTTTGAATAATACATGAGTGATGGAATATTTTGGAGGCTAGGATTTTCCCTCTTGAGGGTTTTCCTAGGGTATATCTTGTGTCATCTTTGATGGTATGTTGTCTATTCTTTTACATATGGATTCTAAATACTTGTTTGCATAGATTTCTCTATTTGGGTTATGTGGAAATTATCTTGGGTGGATGCATATTTCCTTTTAGTGTGTTCCTTTTATAGTTGGAATAAAGTTATTTTCTTTAGATTGTCCAACACCTGTGCCAAATATGGAATACATGAGAAAAGTACCTTACCAAAGTGCAAATAGAAGTTTGATGTATGCTATAGTCTACACTAGACTAGACATTGCCCAAGCAATGTGAGTTCTTTCTAGATATATGTCTAATCTTGGTAGAGTTCATTGGGATGTAGTTAAAAGAGTCTTTATATATTTGTGGGGTACCTCAAATTATTCCTTATGTTATCATGGAAATATTGTAGGAGATGGGAATTCCCTTGATATTCATAATTATATGGATTCAGATTGGGAAATTGATGTTAATAGTAGATGATCCACCAATTTTTACATTTTTACTTTATTTGGTGGTACAATCAGTTGGATAAGTGAAAATTTATTGTTTATTTATCCACTAATGAAGTTGAGTATATGGTACCTACTCATTCTTGTAAATAATCCATTTGGATTAGGAGACTATGTTCAGATATTGGAATAAAACAAGGTGTAGTGACAATTTATTATGACAGTCAGAGTGCAATCTACCTAGCTAAGTACTTGACATTTTATGTTAGGACCAAGAACATTGATGTACAATATCATTTTGTTAGAGATATGGTAGAGGATGACAGGGTGAAGTTGGTTAAGGTTGAGACTTTGATGAATGTTGCAGATTCATTAAAAAATCAAGTGAGCACAAAGAAGTTCAAATGGTGTTCAGAGTCTATGGGCTTCATGACCCCTAATGATTAAATTATGGTGTTGATAATCCCTTTTGTCTTGCAAGATGTTCAAAAAGTTGGAGAATGTTAGGAAAATGGTGTCTCAACCTTGCAAATACATGAGGTTACTATTTATAATAGGTTTACATTTGAGCACAAATTGGTTCAAAATTTTCCCCAAAGCTATGGTTTGGCTAAATAAGCATGCTCATAAAGAACTTCATTGTGAGATCACATCCAGATTTGAAGATATTAAAGTTTCTATTTTAAAGTTTCAAAGTTCAATTTAAAGGCCTTACAGTGGTTATTGGGCCCAAAAGTGGTTGTAGCTGGCGAATCTGGCTATAGCTTGATAGAGCACTTCATGAGCTTTTTGACAATTCAAATAGTTAGACAATCAAACTCCTACATCAAAATTCATGGCCTTTGGAAGTTGGGTCTCTTGAATTAAGAGATGTAGAAACATGTTGGACACATAAATGAGTTGTCAGGAGGAGTTACATGTGTTGGTGTGTGTTTTGACACATCATAGGGCATATTTGGTTGGAGATAAGATTGGGCACCACTTTTTAGGTGATTTTAGCTCATGATTTTGTAATTCCATTAAATGGTTTCATGCATTGTATCTCTTATATATTAGGTGCATGAGATGGAGGTTGTGTGTAAAATTCATATAGTTGTTGATTTGCCTTCAGATCTATAGTCGGTGATAATCATGTGAGAAATATTTCTTTGTAACTATATTGTAATCTTCTTGATTTTTGAATAATATATTGGGCAGATTTTGGAGTGTGGGGTCTTTCTCTCGAAAGGGTTTTCCCCAAGTAAATCACTATGTTGTAGTATGAATGCTATTTATGTTTAGTTTTTATAACTATTATAAATATTTGAAAAGTATTTGCATAACCCTTCAATCAAGATTAGTGTAGGAAGTTGTTTCATTACCTTAGCTTCCTTACAGGATGCATGGTTTGAGAGATAATACCTTGTTTTCCCTTGTCACTCACTTGGGATAGTTGAAAACATTGAATTGTATCATGTGGACTCCACTTCCAATAACATTATATGTGATGTATTTTTACATTTTGAGGTAAATGATTATATTTTCTCCATGTTGCATAATATCTTATGTGATGGTGTACAACTATCAATCTCTTACTACATTGCAGAGTCTCTTTGCATCATGATTTTGACTATAATTCTTGCATTCACATGTGTTATATATAACGCGGATTAAGGGTGAAGTGATACCACATATCATGGCTTAGTTGTCAAAAGGTGTGATAGAATATTGAGACATCATTTGGTAACATGTGCTTCACTTAGCCACTTGTCAATCACCCACCAAATGCAACATTCCTATTGACCAAAATTTATATCTTATCTCCCTAGTGGGACCAAGTGTAGAAGATAATTAATAATTTGACACAACATATATTTTCCATCACCAAGGGTATTCATATCACGATTTTTAAAAGAGTATACTATGAATGGTGTTGCAATTCATGCTAGTCACATATCTTATTCGCTTAATAATATTAATAGTTGGTACTCAAACATATTCAAAGAAGTTATCAACCACACCAATAATATTTTAGGTTCCCTACCTACATTCTATTGGCATTCTTCTTGGTAGTTCAATATTTCCCATAACCATTTATGATATATGGAGGTCCTACAACTGTCTAATCAAAATTTCTCCCATTAGCAATTGATTTATTATGAAGGTGTGGATTCAAATAAAATGGTGGAAAGGGAAAATGGCCCATACTACCATTAATTTATTATTTAAAACTATAACTCATAATGGTCTTCACAACCTCCATTTTAGTGAATTTCATAGTATTTTCCTTGGTGTTTGGTGTGGGGGGTTAGCAATTAATCATGTGGCATGTGTCACCCATCCATGGGAGACTATCTTTGTAATTTTTCCTATAAAGGGATGGATTTCTCAATTGTGAAGAATTGGAACACGAGGAAAAGGGAATTTTTTACTATATACCACTCATGTTTGAGAAAATACTAATGTCTTAGCACTATCCATTCATTCTACCCTAATACTTTTTTATTTTATTTTATATGAATGAGTTTGATTGCATATCTGTCTCTTTTTTTGTATTGTTAGTTCTTGAAGAGAAGTAACCTTTAAGGAGGGTGAAAAATATTTGCCAAAAAAATTACTATAGGACATTGTTCTAGTTAGTACACTTTCAAGGAGACTTTGAGTTTTTTCCATAAAATAATTAGGGTTTGTATGATTTGAAGAGTGATTATTAAGTAGACTTTTGTAGTCAAATGGCATTTGTAGGTTCAAGTTATTGTAAGGCAATAGCCATCATTGTAAGGTAGTGACACATATTTTAAACCATAAAAGATGATGCTATCAATGCAAAGAGGTGGCAACACTTGGCGACTATATTCCCTAAGTAGGCATCAATTAGTTTGTAGGAAACCTTCCCACCCACTCATTTATAAAGAATAAGAATTATTTGATGTGTAGTTTACTATTTATTTTATTTTATCATGTTCATGCTTGAACATTAAGGATCTACATGAGGTGTATATGAATGCACAATATTTTAAGAATCCTTGCCATGTATGCATGAAATTTTTATCTAATTTATGTTGTGATGAAACTTATACCCTATTTGTAATCTGGTGTGTATAAATAGGGCTACCCCCTAGGTCTTGTAGAGCCTAAAGTATAGGAAAGACCTTATCATATCTCAATTTTTTGACCCATCCTCTCAACCATTTTGAGCATAGAGATTCTCAACCTCTTAGGAATCGCTAAAAATAGTTTGGATAATCAATAGTATCTATGACTCCTTTCAAAATCCTTTTACAAAAGAAGTGCTAGAGAGTGTTGCCAATAGAGAAATGCAATCATTCACAAATATATTTTCATGGTGTTGTGTGGTCTCACAACACGCTCCAAGACTATAAGGCTTGGGGACCCCAAGTGAAAACTAATGTTTATGGAAGGTGCTGGCTAGTTGGAAAGATCACCGAAAGTGGAAAGTAAAAGAGAAATATTTATAAAAGAGTACTTCATAGTTAAAGTGTATCGGGCACCGAGTATCGAGAACTGAGAAAACCAAAAGTGAAAAGGTAGTGCAAGGTGTCAAACAAAGTGTTTGGGCCCGGGAGTAGGGGTTCGGTAAATTTGGAAGTTCTGGTAAAATTCGAAATCTGAGAAAACTATGGGTAAAAGTTGAAGCACCAGGTACCGGGTAACAATGCAAAGTAAAGTTTTAAAGTTTTTATGTTATCCAAAGGATCTGATGGTTCGGTAACCCGATTTAAAATAGTTACATGAGAGTTTATGCTTTTCTTTCTAAAGCGCGTTATTTATAATGGATTTAAAGTAATAGTGAATTAATAATGGTTTTATTTACATGAGGTTTTATAAATGTTTTAAAAGGGATTTAATAGTTGGAATTGGTGATTTCAGGAGAAGCAGATTGTGATGCAAAGTTCGGGTATGGATGGTCAGGAAAATTTGGATTGCAAATAGAATTATTTCCAAATCGGGCTACACATTTTGGGGAGTCCTGGTATTACACATGAGGCAAAGGAAAGTGCCAATCTCCGAGGAAACCTATTCCCGAGAGTAGAAAGCCCGAGGTAAAACCAAGATGTAAGAACAAAACACCCCCTTTATCATTATGAATATATGGGAAAGTTCCTACATACTATATGGATTCAAGTTATTATCCTGGCAATAATAAAAAGATAAAAGACCCGAAAGATATCAACATGTGAACGAAGGTTGACCTCTATTGACTTTGTTTGCAATTCTCTTGTCAGTTATCATATTCCACGTGCCTTGATATGATTCATCCCTTGGATTCCCTCTCATGTATTTATTTTATCCTATCTGCATATTGTTTCTATAAAAGGCCAAAGGATACTTATTTTTAAGTTAAGTTCAAAATTTGTAGATATCGGAAGAGCCAAAACTTTTCTAAGTTTTATTCTTTTTTGTTGTAATCTAAATCATTTTGGATTAAAAACTTGTATGCACATAGAGCTTAATCAATATCAAAGCCAATTTGATAGCTACCTATCTCATGTATCTTTTGTAGCTGGTTTTGTTTGTTCTGCTGGACAAGATTGTATGTTGCATCATTTAAGGGTGCATACAAAACCTACTTGTTGTCCAAACTAAACCCCCTTCTTTAAAAGCTCGCACCATTTTATGCCTAGTTGTGAAGCAATCTGGTGAAGTATAAAGCAGTTTGCTTTGATTTGATTAATTCTTGGGGCATGCATGGAGAATACTCGAGAGCAATTTTATTTTTCAAGTATTTTGATGCTTTATTTTAATTTAGATGTTAAATTTCAAAAAATAGATGAATGAATGGAAATTTATTGAAAATCTTTTGATTCTATGAAATTGTTGAATGCTTAAAGCTAAATCTACTTAAGTGATGGAAAAATTGTTTGACGTTCATGAAATATTATTGCAAATCTGTTGATTTCATGAAACTATTTAATGATCAAACTAAAAATCTTTCATTTGATACTTATGATTCTTAAAGAAACCAGAGATAACCATAGACCACTTGAGATTAACAACAATATCACATCATACCCTAAAGTAAACCTAGTATGGTCAAGACCTAACTACCGGAGCCTTGGGATTAAGCTAAGTCAACCTTTCGATTGCCCTGGTTCAGTCTTTCAAGTAAAGATAGGTTCTTCGTGGTTTTTCTGTGAAGGCTTTATCTGCACTATTGATGCGAGTAACATCGTCATCAACACATGGTACCATCAAGTGGAGATACTAGAATAAGATCATCCTAAGACCATAATTATAATTGAATAAGATCCTATGTACATATGGTACTGTCAATTGGCCTAAAGAATGCCCCTATAGTGTTTAGCAAGATTATGGCAAATTCATTCAACGAATTCATTGAAGTTTATTTATATTATTGGACAATTTATGGGATATTGAAATATCATGTCCAGACACTAAGAAATGGTGTTTGAAATATTTTGTAATCTTAGGATTGCATTAGATTTGAACAAAGGTATATTTTAAACTTACCTTCTTTGAAGAATGTAACAAAACAACATTTCTAGGATATAGTAAATCTCACCATAAGTTCAATGAGAAGTATGCAAGTATCTTTAGAACTATTGAAAACATTCTAGAAAATAAAAATAAGAAATTAAAATTGGCAAATAACTATAAAAAATCATTTGATATACGGAAAAAAAACAAAAAAACAAACATTACTTTAATTTTAATATTTTTTGCCGGTATTGGCATAGTCTGATGGTTTATAGATGGCATTGTTGTTCTTACCACCAAGGTTCAAACCCCATTGGGGTGGTATTGTTGAATGTTTGTATTCCGGTTCATAGCTCCGATCAAAAGTGTTTACCCCTTGAATAATTATAATTTTAATATTTTCAAATTGGACACAACCATTTCATGTTCACATAGGTATGGGGTACTAGCACAACCATGAGGAAGAAAGAACCACCTAGTTGCCTTTGCAAGTAGAAAGGTTACAATAGTATTGCTTTCAATTTTAAGAACTTGAAAAATATTAAATTTCCCAATAAATGGGTGTTTGTTACTTATAACTATGGTGGGGGATTCATTAATATGGTAGAAAAGGGAAATGAAATGTGAGAATGTGTTTGTTCCACTTCCATTGGAGGAGAAATTTGGGATTTTTATAGATAAAAATGCATTGCGTCATTCACAGCCTTGAAGTTGCATCTGAATACTTCATATCAGGAGCTAATAAGATATCTATTAGAAATGATCAGTCTATTGTAGCTGAAGAATATATCAAGACGGGTAAAAATGAGGAAGACCAGCTTGGAGCAAATTTCATATGTGCACGGTTAATGGTGGTAGGAGAATAGCCAAAACTGAGCAACAGAGAAGAAGTCCATAAAGTTTCAAAGTAAGGAAGGATTTGCCTTTCATTACAAGCAGGATCAAAGAATAAAAATATTGACTACCCTTACCAGTTCGACATCAAGCCCCGAATTGACTGTAAGGCAGGAAGGATTTATTGGTTGCCATTGATAAGTTCATCATTATCAGAGATAATTATATTAGTGTATTTATCATCAGAATGATTCACTTCTGAGTTCTGACAAGGATACCAGTTTTTTTTGGCAATATTGTGCAGGCTTTGTGGAAATGCTTGGAAAAAAGCTCCATTCTTGAGTTTAGACTGATGACAAAGTAGAGGTGGGCTTTCTATTAAGAACGACTAAAAATGTGCTGGAGACTGTTTTTGACAACTTTAAGTGGTAAAGATGCAGTAAAAGGGCGCTTGATCTGTTCTTGCAGGGTTTGGTCGGTTAGAGTGACAAAAAGGGTGCACCCAAGTTTTTTTTACATGTGTTAAGAGGCCAAGACATTTATGATGAATGCCTGATTTGGTTTGTGGTGGAAAACTAAGACCTACCGTAGAGTTAAGGTGTTAAATGTATGATTCAACAATAGTATTAGAAAATATTATCAAGTATCCATGATCAACAAGGTTTCTAGCCTCCTAAGGTAGCAAAGACAATGTTTCAGTCACTTATATTAGAAACACTTCAAATGATAAATTATGGCAGGTTATGCGCCCTCACCATATCCCTGTATTCAAACATATATCACTAGTTGTGAGCTGTTAGAACAACAAAGTTTGTAGGCACTTTACATCGTACAAGAGGAACATTAGCAGGATGGTGCAGCCATGCTTAAGTCTAAATTTTATGCTTGTCTTCACCTTTTGTGACAATGTCATCAAGTTCTAAGACATGAATCAGTCAGCTTTGTCAAGTTTAAGTTTGAGAAGCTATGGTTCTAGAAGAAGTTTAAGTTTTCAAATACCTATGGATCGATTTGAAGAAATATTCTTTCGAGATCCTCATGGATTTTGTTTCTAAATCTGTCCCGGGAGAAATTGGTCCATACAAATATTTTCAAGATACCACAACAAGTTCATTTGACTTGAGTTGGATTCCTGGCCTTGCTTCTTTATTGAGAAAGGTAAGAATTATTGAGGACAAGTTATGTTCTACAAACTTAAATGGTTTTCTTTTCTTCATGGACTGAAAAGGCAAGTTATCTATTGTGACTCCAAGACTTCCAATATTACTAGCAATGAGTATTGCTGACAGAGACAACTCAGAGGATCCAAGAAGCATGCTGAATGAGAGTGGATCTATTAACAGTTTACTATAGAGAAATAGAGTTGTTGCAGTGGTGAGAGATGAAACAAACTATATAAAATCATCCATATCAGAGCACTTAAAACAAGTGCACAAACTTGGCATGGAGCTAAAGGAGTTGTCTAATTTTGAATGCTTGAAAAAGAAATATCCTGAGGATGAGTTGCTAAGTAATTTGGATGTGATTTGTTCAAGTAATGAAAATCGTAGGGTTGCATCACAACTTTCTTAAGGTGAAGATCAACAATATGTGGTTGAAAAATGGTGCCATAGGTTTAGGGACCCTACATTGGAACTTCCATATTAATGGAAAAGGAGAAAATGAGAAAAGAAAAAGAACGAGGGTATAATCTCCTCAAAGCTTTGCAGGTTGGCCAAGACTTATCAATGAAAGAAAGGACCTGTGCCAAAGTTTTGAACTGCTCCATCAACAGTGGCACTTCTTGAACTGAAGTCTCCTCCCTACAAGTTTGATGCATTAGAACCACACATGAGCCAACAAACTTTATAATTTCATTGGAGCAAATATCATTGAACTTATGTTGATACCTTTAATAATCTGATCATGGGTATAGAGTTGGAAAACTGTATGCCAGAGGAGATTATCAAAGAAAACATATAACAAAGGAGATCCTCATCCAGCTAGTGTGTTTCTGAATGCTAGCTTACATAATGGTTTTCTTCTTAGAACTGAAGTGGATATGGTCGCTGGAAAACTTTCAGACATACGTACATGATTCTTGGGTTTGAGAGCCCCAAATAAGAAAAAGAAAATTGTTCAGGAGAAGCCGGGCAATGCTGTCTTTTAAGCAGGCCTTGGCTAGGTTGTATTAATCAAGAACACTTTCTTTTAACTCTTTTTTCTTATGAGACTCTAGAATATGCAACTTCTTTTGCTTTTGATGGGTATGTTGTAGGTGTTGTAGCAGGTGTTGGAGATGCATTGAGAGTTTTCACAATTGAAAGAGGAACACGAAGCCGTCAAAATGAATGCCTCGAAGCTGCTGGATTATGGGAGAATGAGAAACATCAAATGGAGGGGAATTTGAATTTTTTTTCAATAATAAAAAAATATTTCAAGAAACAGTTACGAAGGCTGAAGAAGAGAAGTTTTAAAAGAGTTTGATTTGTAAAATGGAGATCTTTTTTCTTGTTGGGGGAAGGGGAGAGCTTTGTATGGAAAAAAAACTGGAGTCTTTGAGCTCTAGTTTCTGTTTTAATATTCAAGGGGAATTGTTGTTATGATGTTAGTTATTTTTCTTAAAACTAATTATTCTTATGTTCAATTAGTTATTTATTTGTTCGTCCTTTACTTTCTCTTCTTGCTTTATTAGATGGAAAGCTGTGTGCTTTTCTCATATGTGATGTGTTTTTCTACAACAAATTTCTGATATTTGATGCACTTTTCTGCAATAGTGTAGTGTTCTGATATTTGAAATTCTATTCTGGCTTTGATTGCAATATGATGTATATGGGAATCTGTTTGCACTGCACCCCTCTTCAAGCCAATCAAGTTGGATCCTGCACCAATTACGCAACAATCCATATCTTATGATGACAACAGAAAATGGTCCGTGTCAATAGCATGGGGTTATGCAGTGCAAATTTTCTTTCCAAGATAAGCTTCAACATTCAATTCACAACTCTTGGGGCTGATCTGAAAAGAAAGAGTATTCCAAGAGGTTGAGGAGTAATGGTAATGGAGGAAATTGTTTTCTCCATTTACAATCAGATGTAAGATTATGGAGTTTGTAGTTTCCTTCGCTTAGTTTTAGTGTCTTCGTGCTGCATCCTCCTTTGCACTATGGTTTCTCCTTAAGAAGATACCATCACAGCTGAAGGCTTGCACAATCGAGGCTAATCAAGCCTCAATGCCCTCACTGGTCACATTCCACCTCAACTCGCCCAACTATCCTCTCTTCGAAACCTAGATCTATCCAACAATGCCCTCACTGGACACATTCCACCTCAACTCGGCCAACTTGCCCGCATGCAGAAACTCAGGTTGAGCCACAATCATACAAGGAACAATTCCTCCCTCTCTCTCCGCTTGCCGCAGTTTGTATTACCTGGCACTCTCTTCTAACCAACTGCATGGCAGCATTCCGTTTGAGCTGAGTCGCCTCCCAAGCCTCAAGTATCTTTACTTAGGAGCAAACAATCTCTCAGGCACCATTCCCCATTCTTTAGGAAATCTGTCCGCCTTAGTTGAATTGGGATTGTATGAAAATAATCTCACTGGTACCATTCCCCCTGAATTGGGCATGCTCACTCACCTGCAGCTTCTTTACCTTTATACAACTAACTTATCAGGCACCATTTACAGCTCTTTAGGAAATCTCTCAAAATTGACTGATTTAGTCTTGAATGAAAATGATCTCACAGGAATCATTCTCCCTGAATTGGGCATGGTCACTCACCTGCAGCTTCTTTCCCTTTATACAAATGATAAATCAGGCACCATTTCCAGCTCTTTAGAAAATCTCGCAAATTTGACAGATTTAGAATTGTCGAACAATGATCTCACAGGTACCATTCTCCCTGAATTAGGCATCCTCACTCACCTGCAGTTTCTTTACCTTGACACAAATAACTTATCAGGCACCGTTCCCAGCTCTTTAGGAAATCTCTCAAAATTGACTGAGTTAGCCTTGAATGAAAATGATCTCACAGGAATCGTTCCCCCTGAATTGGGCATGCTCACTCACCTGCAGGTTCTTTACCTTTATACAAATGACTTATGAGGCACCATTCCCAGCTCTTTAGGAAATCTCTCAAAATTGAGAGATTTAGAATTGTTGAACAGTGATCTCACAGGTACCATTCCCCCTGAATTGGGCATCCTCACTCACCTGCAGTTTCTTTATCTTGACACAAATAACTTATCAGGCACCATTCCCAGCTCTTTAGGAAATCTCTCAATTTGAAAATTATCTCGCAGATACCATTCCCCCTAAATTGGGCATGCTCACTCACCTGTGATTCTTTTTCCTTTATCAGAATAACTTATCAGACACCATTCCCAGATCTTTAAGAAATCTCTCCAAACTGACTGATTTAGAATTGGGAGAAAATGATCTGACAGTTACCATTCCCCCTTAATTGGGCATGCTCACTCACCTGCAGTTTCTTTTACCTTTGGAATAATAAATTATCAGACAACATTCCCAGCTCTTTAGGAAATCTCTCAAAATTGAGAGATTTAGAATTGTTGAACAGTGATCTCACAGGTACCATTCCCCCTGAATTGGGCATCCTCACTCACCTGCAGTTTCTTTATCTTGACACAAATAACTTATCAGGCACCATTCCCAGCTCTTTAGGAAATCTCTCAATTTGAAAATTATCTCACAGATACCATTCCCCCTAAATTGGGCATGCTCACTCACCTGCAATTCCTTTTCCTTTATCAGAATAACTTATCAGACACCATTCCCAAATCTTTAAGAAATCTCTCCAAACTGACTGATTTAGAATTGGGAGAAAATGATCTGACAGGTACCATTCCCCTTAATTGGGCATGCTCACTCACCTGCAGTTTCTTTTACCTTTGGAATAATAAATCATCAGGCACCATTCCCAGCTCTTTAGGAAATCTCTCAAAATTGAGAGATTTAGAATTGTTGAACAGTGATCTCACAAGTACCATTCCCCCTGAATTGGGCATCCTCACTCACCTGCAGTTTCTTTATCTTGACACAAATAACTTATCAGGCACCATTCCCAGCTCTTTAGGAAATCTCTCAATTTGAAAATTATCTCACAGATACCATTCCCCCTAAATTGGGCATGCTCACTCACCTGCGATTCCTTTTCCTTTATCAGACACCATTCCCAGATCTTTAAGAAATCTCTCCAAACTGACTGATTTAGAATTGGGAGAAAATGATCTGACAGGCACCATTCCCCCTTAATTGGGCATGCTCACTCACCTGCAGTTTCTTTTACCTTTGGAATAATAAATTATCAGGCACCATTCCCAGCTCTTTAGGAAATCTCTCAAATTTGAGAGAATTAGCCTTGTCCAAAAACCATCTCCAGGGCTCCATTCCCTCCTCTTTAGGAAATCTCTCGAAATTGGAGAGATTATATTTATCAAAAAACCAGCTTAGTGGACATATTACATGAAAATTGGTACCAAGCTCTCAAATTATATTTATCTTGGTTGCCTCCAGCAGCTGAAGATATCTTTATCTTCAGCACAAGCTAAGGGAGATCCCTATTATACTGTTAGTTTAGAGGGATGCCAGATGTTGGAGGTCCTTTACTTACCTTACAATAAACTAGGGGGATGAACAACAATATTTGCACTAAAAAAATCTATTGGCTATATTGCTCCAGGTAAATTTTTGAGCGTTCTTTATATTGGCATTATCGTTTCATTTTATAGCCTTTTAACAATTATATCAATAAAGCTGACCGCAGAGTATGGATTGGGCGGGAGTGTTTCTATGAAGGGAGATCTCTAACACTCGATAAAGAGGATAATATAGCATTATCAATATGGTCTGAGTTGGATTTAAGGACCATATCTGTACCTTAAGAATATTGGCCTGTGGAAGCAAATGGGGAATAGATTGAATGATGGGTTCTCTTCTCTCACCATCACAATACTTTTCCTGGCCCTCCCAGAATATTGTGGTGAATTTAAGGTTTATTCCCGAGTATTGAATCGTCTGTTTAAGGCAGTGCGAATTAGTCAGGAAGTTTTGAATTTCATTAAACTATCATAAACTAAATTATTTCATACTATAAAGTGTGAGATGATTTGGAATTCAGATGCCTTGATTAGATCTTAAATCTACCCATATTTATGACTACCCTATAAAGTTTCATATGCTCTAGGCTACCCTATAGTCTAAGCATAGTTAGGTGTACAAAATGTTAGGCATCGTGGATCATGAAAGGGCATTTTCTTTCACACTAAGTCAAACAAAATATATATAAAAAAATGTTCATTATTAAAATTGTAAGGAATACAAAGAATTACATTTCTATTTTTTAGTATTTAATTAAATATATAAATTAGAAATAACTTCATAATTAAAATAAATAAGTTTAAATTTGATTTATATTTATCAAATCCAAGAGCTAGGAAATGGAGAATGTTTTATAAAATTAAAAATATTTATGGAAAAAGAAAGGAAGCATAAAAATGGAATGAGTGTATCTAAAAATTTTCAAATATGAATGTAGAAATAAATTGTAGTTCATTGTAAGTGTGTTCAGATGAAATATGAAGGATATAAAGATTAGAATGTTAATACATGATCTCTAGGAGGTTAGAAATGGATTTGGCTAAAACACACTAGGAGAAAAAATAACAAAATAAAGGCAAAAACCTAATGTGGAAGTTGTGGGTATGCAATTTCTAGTATTACATTTGTCCTTCACTTTTAGCTAGGATAACAATACTAAGTGGAAGAAGCACATGGTAAAGTAAAATTATAGTAAATATAGGATTGCATTAATGTAAGGATACACAAAAAGGATACAAGTCTTTGCATTTTTCCTCATTTGTGCATTTCTTCATGTGCATGTACCTATTCTTGCAATGAACCACATCAAAGTAATGTAGTCACTATACATATACAAGAGTTAACACTATAAAATATATGAAATATAAACATTATAGTAAATACGATATACTAACCATGAAAAATATTGTATATATAAGGACAAAAATTATATATAAATAACATTAAAAAATGCATGAAAAAATGAACATAAATCAAACACGAGAAATGATATACTAAACATGACATTGGATACAATATGGAAACAAAACACTAAAAAAGCAAGAAATTCTCATATCTCATGTGGCTAATGTAACAATAGTAGATAAATGGAGATAAGTAGAAGAGGAAGGATCCAAGGGGGTCATGTGATAAGGGGGGATGGATGCAATGGTTTTCATAGGAAATGATACCTTGAAAAAATATTGATAATATAGGATAGAGTAAAATAGGATAGGTTATGCTCAAGATGATAATGAATTTGAAGTTTCGAACCAAATGATAGGGCTAGGATAGGGGAAAAATAAAATACAAAGTATGTTTCTCTAATGGTGATTGGATTTGTACGAGTTGAAACCCTAGAAGATCCTTGGCACTTACAATCATCGACCTTTATTTTACCAAATGAGTTGAAATCCAATATCATAGACATGTGGTTGAACTATACATTTAAAACAAAAAGGAAAGCAAGAATATGATATATCTTGACGTATTCTATATATATTATGTAATAAGATAAATAAGCTAGTTAACATCAAGGAGGGGTAATTTTTTTATTAAAACAAGAAAAAGATACAAAGCAAGGGCATTAAATAGCCCTATCAAGCTCCACCAAGTGATCCAACTGTTGAGACAAATCCGGGGGTAGTTGACCCCGATCTAACAAATTCCAGTCATGAATATGATCAAAAGCCCATTTAGCCAAACAATCAGCAACACCATTCCATTCTCTAGGAATATGAGAGAAAGTAATATACTCTAGAGAAGCACAAAGATTGAGAATTTGTTCAACAACCAAAGCCAACTGCTAGCTCACATCATCTAACTGTCACCTATTCAGTAAGTTCACCACCACTCGAGAGTTAGACTCGCATATGATCCTTCGCCATCCCAATTGGTTGCCCCACTCCACAACCAATAAAATGGCTTGAGCCTCCATTAAATTATTAGTATGAAGACCCTTATAAACAAAGAAGATAAATTGAACATCTCTAGAGCTATCCTGACCAACACCACCAATTCCAGCATGACTCGGATTTCCTGGAGAAGAGTCGTTCAAGTTGATTTTTAGGATTACTTGAGGAGGAGGGGACCATCTTCCCTCCATGTTCACCTTCGGGGTAGGATGTCTACATCTGTTGTGCATGAGCTGTCGTTGCGAAGGAGGAAGATGAAGATGATTACAACAACCAACATCACGAGGGTCCACTGACACAGTTAGATCACACTTAGCCACAATAGTTTCCCCTAAAGAATACAAAATTTTCTACCATAGGTGAGGGGCCATCAACAACGCATCCTAAAAAATCCGCCTATTCCTCTCCAACCATAGGTTCTAGATAATAAAGGATGGGCCAAGAGACTAAGCAGCTTGAAGAAAGGAGGTAGAAACAGGGGCCCTACCCCACCGATCCACAAACTCCGCCAATGAGGAAACATGTCAGTAGGTCGTATTCCACACCCTCCACCAAAAATGGCAAATCTCCCTAGCATAGGAACATTGGAAGAAGAGATGGGAGACACTCTCTTCACAACCACGACACATAACACACATAGAAGGGCCATGGAAACCACACTTACATAAATTATCCCAAGTAAGACACGGATTTTGAGCCACTAACCACATGAAGAAAGTGCACTTGGGCCAAGACAACTTGTGTCAAACTCGATTCCACCAAGGGACCTCAATGTACCCAAACAACTGCCTACCCAACTGCTTATAACTAGCAGACACAGAGTACTTCCTAGACAAATCCGAACCATCCCAAGCCAATACATCAGGTCCCCTCAAAGAACAAGCCCGAGAAGCCAGAAGCTGGGAGAGCTCACATCTATCCCCCTCAGTCCCTCCAAGGGGCCACTCAGAAGGATGCTTCCAACGAAAACTCACAACCGATCCCTGGTGTTGTGCAACCTTATAATGCTCCATAGTATTCCAACCAGCTGCAATAAAAACATCACAAAGGGACTGGAGGTGAGGAAAAGAAGAGAGAATAGGAGGGTGACCATCCCAAGAATCTGACCAAAAAAGAGCTCGTGACCCCGAATGGCAAATCCAAAAAAGTGCACACTTAATCAACTGTGCCCCCACTTTCAAAGTATTCCAAATCATATTACCGCTCCCTTCCAGAGGATAGCGAGGAACCTCAAAAGAAGCCACACCCTAAAGATATTTATGGTTGAGAATACGAGCCCATAATTGGTGTTGATTGGTACACCATCGCCAGTAAAGCTTGGCAACAAGATCTTGCCTGTTCAAAATAACAGAGCGTAAACCAAGACCACCCTCATGCTTTGGTCTACACATAGATTCCCACTTGAAAAGGATCCACTTTGAAGAAAGAAAATTATCGCTCCAAAGAAATTGATGTGAGAGAGCATCAAATTCCTCAAGGAAATACATTGCTGTCGCTTGAACAAAGCACTTGTAGATGGGAAGGGCCTGGATAATAGACTTGAGAAGAGTCACTCTAGTAGCTATAAACAACCACCGATGAGTCCAATGAGTAACCTTCTGCCTCAGCTTATCAAGCAACAACTTCCAGGAGGACTTGGGTTGACGACCAACAACAAGAGGAATACCCAAAAAGACAAAGGGAAGATACCCTATTTGAAACCACAAAATAGTTGCAATCCGTCGCTAGATAGCCCGAGGAGTATTAAAGAAGAAGATAGAAGACTTTTTCTCATTGACTTTCTGGCCCGAAGCCACAAGGTAGATATCCAAATCTTGCCTAAAGGATTCAACCTCCTGAATACAAGCCAAACCCATAAGAGAGGTGTCATCCACAAATTGGAGATGAGAAATTGTTAGCAAGCCCATCCCCCACTGCCACCCATGAATCAAGCTTTGTGAAACTCGAGATTTAAGAAGTTGACTTAGCCCCTCCACCATTATAATAAACAAATAAGGAGAGAGTGGATCTCCCTGACGAAGGCCCCTAGTAGCCCCAAAAATCTTTGAGGGTTCACCATTCACAATAACTGAAAAAGAGGAAGAAGTCACACAACTCAAAATCTAGCTCACCCAATCAAAGGAAAAACCAAAGGCTAATAGAATCTTCTGAAGAAAACTCCATTTAACTCTATCATAAGCTTTGGCCATATCCAACTTGATAAACATAGACCTATCCTTAGAGGTTTTCATGGAATGAATGACTTTAGACACAACCACCACCCCATCCAAAATTTGATGACCCACCACAAAGTCGCCTTGCTCCTCAGAAATGATCATAGGCAAAGAAGATTTGAGCCTCTCAACCATCAATTTCATAATAATATTATACACCACATTACAGAACGCAATAGGTCTAAAGAGATCAAGCCTGTCTGCACCTTCCTTCTTAGGAATGAGAACCAGAAAAGTAGCATTCAGGGCACAAAGCATCTTTTTTCTATGAAGAGACTCTTGAACCACCTCCAACAGATCCAACTTCACAATATCCCAAAACTCCTGGAAAAATTCTACCGAGAAGCCATCAGGGCCATGAGCTTTCCCCTTATTCATCCCAAATACAACCTCCTCCACTTCCGACAAAGTAACCAGGTGAATAAGAGAAGCATTCGACTCATTAGGGATCAAAGAAGGAATGCAAGCAAGGACCATATTCTCATCAGCCTTTGTAGGAAGTGAATCCTCAGTGAATAGATTAGAGTAGAACTGACAAGCCTCCCTAGACAAATCCTATTGTGAAGAGATCCAAAGACCCTCAGAACCAATAAGATAAGAGATAAAACACTTATTTCGATGAGCTTGCACCGAATGATGGAAAAACATAGTATTCCTGTCACTCTCTTGAAGCCAATCAATCCTAGCCTTTTGTTTCCAAAAAATCTCCTCCTGAAGCTCCCACTCCTCCACCAATTCTAGAGCTTGGGCCTTAGCATACCCAAGAGCCTCCGAGAATCCCAAATCTTGAATTTGGAGAGTAATAACAACAAGGAGATCCTACGCTTCTCTTTTCCTGGCCCAAAAATTACCAAAACACAACCTATTCCATCACTTAAGATGATACTTGACATATTGCAACTTCTCGACCAAAGAATACGTAGTTGTACCATACGCAAGGGCTCCATCCTGCCACCACTAAGCAACAAGATCAACCAAAGATGAGTCATGCAGCCACATAAGCTGAAATTTGAAAGGTGGATTCTTTGGATTTGGAAAAGCTGAAACATAAAACTTAATTGGCCAATGATTAGAGCCACACCAGTCAAGAATCTCAGAGCTAATGACCAAGCAACCTCTAACCCAATAACTAGAGACAAGGAATCGATCTAGCCATTGGGAAATCGCTTTAGGTCCACTCCGTCTATTATTCCAAGTAAATATTTTGTTGGAGGGTTTAACATCAACCAGAGCAAGAGAGTCCACATTAGTTCAAAACAGATCTGAAGCAGGACCAAGCCTAGGCAAGCCTCCCCTTTTCTCCTCCAAGCTCAACATAGAATTGAAATCATTAGCTAAGATCCAAGGCAAAAAAGGTGCACAAGACCTAACATACCTAATATGAGCCCAAAGCTAGACTTTACCACGGATGTCAATCGAAGTATAAACATTACTAACCAAAATAGTCTCACCAGATTCCAAAATCGAAGCCACCATAGAAATAGCAAATTGGCTTGAAATCCACCAATGAGAAACAACCTTACGAGGATCCCAGAAAAGAGCCAGACCTCCAGAGGTTCCCCTAGAACCAATACATTGACACTGGCTAGAAAATCAAATATGAGGAGCATGTTGGAGCATGAGGTCTACCCAAAGCTTAGTCTCCTGAACACAAAAGATATCTAGAGAATGACCTACAATCAAATATTGAATAGCCTTTTGACGGGAGGTGCTATTCAACCCCCTTGAATTCCATGAAAGAATAATCATGAGGAAGGTTGAGAGAAGTGGGCCTCAAGGGTCTTAACAGAACCAAATTACACCAACAAATCCTTAATAGATTTAAGCTTGTCCACATCCTTCTTACGACCAACTTTAGAAGAATTTTCAAAATGCCCCTTCTTGAGAGGGCATTGTAGCACCCCAAAAGTAGGAGACAATCCCCGACCTTTACCTAAAGAGAACATTACCTTAGCTAAATCTGCTAAAACAATATCATCCTGCACATCTACAGAGGCCCCAAGAGGCTTAGAAATCCCCTGCTCCAAAGCTGGAGAAATATATTTGAACAACAATTGCTTGCTCCAGCCCTGTATCTAGCCCAACATCCATATAGTGGCCCCAAAAGAAATCTCAATAGGAATCCCTTCCTCCAAACCTTAATTATCGAGGACCTCAAAACAATTGATACCCTAATCACTATGTTTGTCCTATAGGCCCACTTTTGACCCCTCCCATTAGCTCTCTGCTTAACAGGAATAAAGCCATCCTTATCAGGCCCACCCTCAACCACAGGCGCCTTGCCTTTATCCTCCTTCTTCGTTGACGACCCAGAAGAAGGATAAGATGAAGCCCCCACCGCTTTGGGTGCCTAAAGACATTGGCGCTGAAGGTGTCCATACTCGTGACAAAAGTGACAACGAAAAGAAAGGGACTCATAATCTAACGGTTGAATCTAGGAGGTAGAGCCAATACAAATTTCCAAATAATCTGGCAAAAGGTTATTTAAATCAATTTCAACACAAATGAGATCATAAGAGAATACCTTTTTATCCAAAGTATTCTGAGCAATGGCAGTCAGCTTCCCCAACAAAGCAACAATCTATTGCAGAATATCCTCCCTCCAAAACTCCAACGACAACCATGGTAGACGAACCAAAACAAGAACCCGTGTAGGTACATCCTTTACCGCATTAAAACCTACATGCTAGGGCTTAATGAACAAACCAACATGATTGTAAAAATACAACCCACTCAAAAAAATGATTACGATCCGAGATGCAAGAAAAATCAACCATGAAATAGTCATTCGCAGCCACCAAAAGATCGAAATCACCTTCAACCTGCCAGGTTCGATGGATCCAAGACTCTAAAGCTGAGAGAGGGACATGAATACCCAAGAACTCACATATCAGAACATGTTGGCTCCAATAAGCTATGTCCTCCTTAATCGATTCGGGATAAATGACCAGAATAGGGCGATCTTGACTCTGCGACAAGCAACCGTTCACTTTCTTGAGCTTAGATCTTTTACCCACAAAAGACAAATCCATATTTTATGCATGCATGGCTGTCGAAAAAGCCTGAGATGGATTTGGCCTAACAATCACCAAGCTTTTGGAAGCCTCTACCATAGCCCCACATCGAACCCTTGCACCTAACCCTCATTGATCCACCACCTCCAAACCCCAACCACCCCACTTCCACTACCCACTTCCCCCTCATCACACCACCACCCACCAGTCATTTCCCACGAAAAAGAGCCCCACACCAACCTGGTCACCACCCTTCTCCCAGTGAAAACCCACATAGTAGGCACAAAGAGCAAGCCCCGACCTGTTATAGGTCACGAGAAACTAGAGACAGTAGGCGCGACAACCCTAGACAACACGCTCATTTCTCCGTCGCACTCCCTAATTTCTCATCCTTTTTCCTTTTGGACTTTTTGGTTAAAAGGACTCAAGAATCTAAAAAATCCATCATAAGAAGGAGCAACCCTTCTCAAATGTAGAGGAGAATCATTAATATCATAATTATCTCTATTTGTTGGTGCATATTGTCACTGCCCATTGAATGAGTAGTAATCTTCACAACGACAAAAATTGTTTACCAACAAATAGTTAAAATAAATTATGTTATAATATAGAGAAAATCCTTAACCATGGTGTTTCTCTACATAAATTCATACATTATCTTTTTAAAACACCAATTTTTCTACATTGATCATGAACTAATAAAATAACTAACTAATAGACCAGTGATACATGGTTGCATGTGTTAATGGCTAATTTTGTTCTAAGAATTTGACTTCAAGATCATGGTTAAACTAGGGAAATCCAAGCAATAAGTATAATATGTATTTGGGATTTAAATGGACAAGAGTGAGGTTTCATTAAAGATGATTTTCTAGGTGCCCATCTATTCAAAATAATTATAGTATTAAATAATTATAAGATATTAAATAGTTATGTTTCTTAGGATTACAACAAGGTAAGAGGAGAGTTATCATAAAAATTTCTCCCATAAATTATCATTAGTGGGGAATTGTACATTTTAGGAAAAGATGAAGTGTTATGATGAAGAATAGAAATGGAACATGAAAGAAAATCCTAAAATAATCTCATCAAGGCATTTTTGGAGGACATAATTATGGTGATAGAACTAGAAGGAAGGTTTTATTAGCTAGAATTTGGTAACCTAATTTATTTAAGATACTAAAAAAAATACTCATAAACATGATATTTTTTAAAGAATTAGCAAGATAACTACAAGGAATGAAATGCCAATACAACCAATACAAAGCATGGAACCATTTGAGAAATGATCCATTGATTTCATAGGAAAAAGCAATCCTCTTGCCTAGAATACCTATGCGTATTTTATTGTTACTAGTATTGAATGACTAAATCAGTGGACAAAGGCATAATTGACAAAGGATTCCACCACAAACAAAATCATGATTTATTTATGAGAACACCATTATAGGGTTTGTATGCCCACTAAACATTACATTTTTTCAATAAAAAAATTAAGAATCTTTTGGAAACATTCATGATCATTCATAGAAAGAGTACACCATATCATCTCCAAGAAAATGGAGCAAGTGAATCATTTTATAATATCATGGGGAAGACATTGAAAAATGTTTATAATGAAGAAATATCAAAATAGGGTATGATACTCTAAGATTACAACACAACCTACAAAAGGTTAACAAAGTATTGAATGCAACATTGTTGATAGAATACATAATTACCAATATAAGGGTGAAAATTACTACAAGGTGTAAAAAAGAAGACTCTCTAAAAGAAATATTAATATAACTAAAAAATGGTTTGTTGTGGCATATAACCAAAATCAAGAGAAAAAAAGGTGTGGCATGATTGCAAATTCAAGACTAAGAAATTACAATTAGAAGATATACTATATTATATCATAGTAAATTAAGAAGCTAGGAAAGTTGAAGATATGACAATTAGGACCCTACCACATAGATCATATACAATCAATTGATGTAGTAAAACTAAATAATTTGACAAATGAACTACTAGAGGGATACATAAATGGAGTTATACTAAAAAGTTACTATGAAGCAAATAAACTAAAAAGTAAATACATTGCATATTATGTATTATAGTAGAATAGAATTAGTACTTAGCATGTGGGTGAACCCACAAAATTGGTTTACAATTGGAGTGAGGAAGGAAAACTTCCAAAAATTGACCCCATTCAAAAAAAAATCGTTTTGGGGGGTTCGAACGAACTCTAGGTTCGAGAGAACCCAAAAGAGGTTCGCTCGAACCAAGGTTCGGGTGAACCCCTTAAATGTGGGAACCCAAATTTTCCCATTATGGAAAGTGGGTTCACTCGAACCCCTTAGGTTCACTCGAACCCCCCTTTTCCCACCTTCCGACACAAAAAAACTCTAGATTTTTGCCCTTCGAAGCTTGCGTTGAGGATGAAAATGGAGGAGATTTCACAGACCCAACTGGAAGATGGTAGTCCTCAGAACGAGCTATCCAACGAATATAATTTTAATATGTTTTGGTTTTATTATGTATTTGTTTTTTTAGTTTTATTAAACATAGGTTTTTCACCAAAAATCAAGCTCTTTGTTCTGCACATATTGAAAAATAGCAGATTATAGAAAAAAATTTGAAAAATATGTTCTGGTTGGGTATTGATGTCCTTGATCCATTAAATTTTTTTGAATTTTGATACATACAGAAAAATTTATGTTGTATACGGTTCGCCTATGTCTGAATTGTAATTGGTTTGACTTTGAAACTTGATTAAGGAAAAAATATTCAATAAAACACTATGAAAATAAATGAAAGGACTAGATATCAGAGTTACAATCTAAATTTGAAAGAATTAGAATTTTATCCTTCATGGAAAAAGGTTATGTTGTATACGGTGAGCGTCACTCCTTAAAAATGTTGTTTTCTAAAAAAAACTAGTTTTCAAAGTAGATGGAAAAAGAAGTGCAATCTGATTCCAATTTTTTTGAAAAAAATATATTTAGAATCTATAGATAAAACTTCAAAAATCACTAGTTTGCATCATCTTCAAATTCCTCATGGTTTAGCCGCTATAGGAGCCCGAAAGTGAAGATTTAGTTAAAAAAAATTAGTTCAGTGTCCAGTTTGCCCAAAAATTGTAAACTAGTATTGTGGGATCACCCATGTAGAATAAGTCACTATGCACAAAGGAAAACATGTGGTCAAATAGTCAAATGAAAATGACATAATGCATGACATCATCATCAAGGGCTAGAAAAATTATAAAACTACATAAAGGGGGATAAAAAAATTATGAAGAAAATGACAAGAGTGTAAGTCATTACATGCGAGTATAGCAACAATGTTGTCATTGGAATATTGAAATAATAGAGAAAATGCTTGAAGTAATGACAAGCACATCCTTACCCTACCTAATAAAATATGAAGACATCAAAAGGATAGTATACAAGCTCTTTCCATGGAAGACCATGGAGAATGAACCAAAAGGGTGTTGGTGAAAATAGGTGTTTTATCTATCTAGTAATTAGTAGGTCATATTTACATGTTAAGTTTACTTAAGTCCTAGGAAGGAATCTTTCTAGAAGGTGTTAGTTTTCATTAGATCTTATCTTATCTTTTGAATTTTAATACTTGTGTCCTAGGTAGATATGATAAGTTGTCTCATGTCATAGGATTAAGACATTTGTCATAATTATCTTTAATCCTATGTCTCATCTCAGCTATATAACCAAGTGGTCTCATATGTAAATCATTGATTAGAAGATAATTGATAAAACAATTGCTATCATGTGCATCATTTGATAGAATAGCATTATTATTTCATAGTTGATCTCTCTTGTGCTTTCTTGAAGTTCATAGATCTTGGGTGGCTATAATCTTCAGCTAAATCTTGCATGGTATAGATTATTCTATACCAACTCTTACATGGTATCAGATCTTGTGGGATTGCTTCTTGTTAGTCTTTATTGATATATCTAGGTTGCAAATCTTGGCGGATCTTGCAAAGTTGAGTATTCTCTTCTCTTGCATCAAATGATGATATGGAGAATTAAAAAAGTTTGAAAGAAATACCAAATTTGAGGGTTTCATCTTTGTGGATTTATATTGCAGGTTCAAACCAAAGCTTATTGGTACAAATTTGAGCTCACCATTGAGTTCAAGGGGTTTGAGAAAGTCAGTTTTTCCTTTTGTTTCATTCAAATCAAATATATGAGGCTAGATCTATGAGGGTTTGAAGTTGAAGTGTAGTTGCCAAATCCAAGAGGTGCCTACAATTTTGGAGCACTTTGGGTCAAATCCAACCTTGCCATCATGTCCAAGAGGCCCAAAAACTCAAAGATCGACTATCAAAACACAAAAATCTGAGCACTTTGCCTCAATCCTTTGGTAAAATTTCCCCCCTTCAGTTGTACGGTTGCCATAATTGTAGAGTACAGTCATGTTGTAGTCGAATCATATGACGTCATAGAAAAATTGGCATATGCAGAAAAATAAAGGTTGTAAGTGAAAAAATTATTTTAGATTATGTATTTTAAATAAACGTTTTTTAGAATTTAAAATAAAAAAATTATAATTAAAGGGTTTGTAGTCGTCGACCTTTGTAGACTGTGACTATAGTACCCTTGTGGCACTGCAGCATCTACGATGCCACATGCCTACATGTGATAGGCTAGCCATGGCCCACATGACCCCAATAACCAATCAACAAATAAACCCAGTAGGCAATCGATGAATATTCTACGTGTTCTATAAGATTCCGTCAAAAAATCATGAATATTATTATTGTGCAGGAGATTTTTTTGAGATTCCTCATCACTAGTGAAAATAGAATATTCCATCATATAATCAAGATATTCTGTTGCAGATTCCCTCATTTTTTCAACGTACTAATATTCATAGCATATTTCAAATGGAGAATATTTTGGTGAGTACTTTTTTGACGAGTGATAGATCATCAAATCTAACCTTGCCATCTACTATCGTCAACACTACATCATCAATGATGTCAACAATGACATCAACAGTCTTTTGAAAATCCTCCCCTCTCCAAAGTAATTTTCATTTTAGAAGGAAATTCTCAAATGATCATAACTCAGTCATTCGACCTCCTTTTCTCAAGCATTTTTTTTATATTTGGGGTAGAATTTCACACTCTTCATAGTGATGAAATTGGTTTTTTATTTTGGTGCCTAGTTTTTCCAAAAAATGTAGATTCTCACAGGTTTTGTTGAACTGTTCTTGTTTTGGGAACTTCTAGGGCTCCATTCTTGCTCCTACAGTAACATTTTTGGATGAATGTTTTTTGAAAGTGCATAATTTTTTTTGTGCTTTAAATTGATAATGATCAAATTGATCCCATTCTATGTAAAAAAATATGCTTTGAGCTTGTGGCTAAATTTGGCATATGTATGCACTAAGATCAAGTCCACTTTGTTATTTTTGGCAAGTGGCACCTATACTCACACTAAATATAAAGTGCCACAAACCATACGTTACTGGGGGTGTCTTGATTGAGTAATTTTGGGGGATAATCTTGTAGTGGTCGATTCCTTTCTTTTGCTTGGTTTGTGTTCTTGCAATGAATAAATCTCAAATTGAACTCCTAACTCCATATAATTATGTTACATGGAGAAAATCAATATGAAATTATCTCATGATGAAATGTCTAATAGGCTACCTAAACAAAACCATTCCTCAACTTACTAATGTTAAAGAATTGGAAAAATGGGAGCTTGATCGTGAGAAAACACTAGGATGCATATGTTCATTAGTCTCATTTGATTTACAATTCCATGTTGAATCATGTGTAAAACACCTAAAGAGGCTTGGGAGCCTTTTGAGAAATTGTATGGTAAAACTGATAAGATTAGGGGACGACAAATTGATAATGATTTGATGAATCTTGATCCTAAATTTTTTGACCACATCCAAGACTAAATATCCAAAGTTAAGAAATTAAGAACACAACTAAAAGATTGCAATATTGATAAGGAGGATTTACAATTGATTTTGAATGTGTTATCCAAGATTGGTACTGAGTATTCAATGTTTGTTTATGGATTTCATACCCATCGAATTTGTATGGGAGCATCATATGTTGATCCTAAGTTTGATGAATTTGTAAATCTCCTAATCCAAGAGGAAGCTATGTTAATTAATATGGGTCTAATCAAGTCTTCCAAGTCACAAGCATTGTTGGCTAGTGAGTCTAAGGTACAAAAATAATCAAGGAATCTTAATAAGAAGAAAAAGAAGAAAAAGAAGAAAAAGAGAAAGCCACATAAAGAATTTGAATCTTATCCCTCCAAAGGAGAGTCATCTAAGAAGGAGAAGCCTACATGTGCATATTGTAAGAAATAGGGCATGATGAACATCAATGGTATTCAAAACAGATTGATGAGTTGAAGAACCTTTTTAAGAAGCGTCAAATCAATGAGTCTTCATCATCAAAGGGTTCATATTCTTCTCCTTCATTAAAGTTTGATAATATACATAAAGGCAAAGCACTTTTTGCAGTTACAAATTTTGAGTCAGAGAGGTGGATACTTGATTCAGGAGCATCACATCACATGGCTTCATCAAAAAGTATGTTCTCTTCATTTGCGACTTGTTCATCACCACACATCTCGATGGCTAACAACACATATATGTTTGTTTGTGGAAAGGGATCCAGTGGCATGGATGATGGAGCATTTAATGATGTTCTTTATGTTCCTTCATTACCAACCAATAGCCTTTCTATCTATCAAATCACACATGGTGGAGCAAGAAAAAGTGTTGAGTTCACACCATATTCTGTCATAATCTAGGATTTGCATAGTAGAGATATAGTTGTAGTTGGGGAGGTCACCAATCTCGGGTCTACACCTTCTCACATTTTTCTCCTAATTATTCGGTAAATGTTCACATTGAGGCATCTTATGTGGACACTTTTGAGGAGATTCAGTATGGTCATTTGAATCTTGGTATTGTTTCATCTACTAAGGATCTAGTGACATGTGTTGGTATTCCATATCATTCATCTACTGTTGTACCTTGGGATGCTTGTGTTGCCACAGTTTTAGCTCATTGTGATATAGTGCAGTAGACCATTCATCGTCTTCCAGAGATGGCTACTTGGGATGAGTACTTGACATACATTGTTGGTTTTGTTTTTGAGTCCCCCATTTCATATTTGGGAGACATCATTGATTGCATTCATCTTCTCTTTGATGGAGATGATCCTTCTTCAGTTGTTGCAAGGGGACACTCTGACCCTCTTTTTCATTCTCTACATGATCATTCTTTGTAGTTTGACATGAGTGTGGATTATTTTGGACAATATTTGGAGGATGATTCTTTGTATTTAGAGGAGGTATCCTTGTCTTTGGATTGTGTTCAACAATAGTTTCTAGGATGTTCTGGATAGTCATCTTTGGTAGTGTGGCCTAGAATGCCTATTTGGAGTGTGACATTTTTCGGCATCAACATGGAGACATTTGACCATTCTTCAAAGATATCAAACATCATTTTTCTTCTCACATCTTACTTTTAGGAATGGGAAGACATCCTGCATACCATCTTTTTCTTTTTTCTTCCTAAGGGGAGGAATGTTGTTTGATGCTATTGAATCATCTTCAACATTCAATGTTGACCTTCTACCATCATTGCATGAGACTCAACATTGAGGGGGGTTTCATGGTCTCTCTTCTATAAATTCCCTCTTATGGGGTGTGTTTTTCCTCGCATGGGGTTTTGTTCTTATTCTTCCCTTATTCTTCATTGAGAGTATTTTTTTTTCATCTCTCTTTTAGGGAGGAATTTTGTCCCACTAGGTTTTCTTCTTTTCTCTGTTTGTGAGAGATTGCATTTTTATTTGTACATGGGTACCTAACATGGCCTCCTAGTTGAGACCCATCTTTGTGTCATTTGCATGATAATCTACTCCCTAAGTTGCACTTAAGGGGTGTGTTGGTGTAAATAGATGTTTTACCTATCTAGTCATTAGTAGGTCATATTTACATGTTAAGTTTACTTAGGTCCTAGGAAGGAATATTTCTATAAGGTGTTAGTTGTCATTAGATATTATCTTATCTTTTGAATTTTAATACTTGTGTCCTAGGTAGTTATGATAAGTTGTCTCATGTCATAGGATTAAGACACTTTTCATAATTTTGTTTAATCCTATGTTTCACCTTGGCTAAATAACTAGGTGGTCTCATATGTAAATCAATGTTTGAAAGACATAATTAATAGAACAATTGTGATAATTTGCATCCTTTTATAGAATAACATTATTCTTTCATAGTTGATCTCTCTTGTTCTTTCATGAAGTTCCTAGATCTTGAGTGACTATAATCTTCAACCAAATCTCACATAGTGTAGAGTATTCTAAAGGGTCCTTCTCAAACATTCTCACTAGATTCATCATTGTAGAGGACATTTGGAAGTACATTCATTTCAAAATTATGGAAGTGGACCATAAAAATTTTGTAAATGAAAGTAAAACTCTAAGGAATGTAGTAGTAAGTGAATTCTTACCACCGAATGTAAGCATAGAAGATTAAAACTTAACATTTGGAATTTTTTCCTTTTAAAAATGAACACAAGTGGATGTGGCTGGTGTTGATTTGAATGCATGGAGAGTTTATGTACTCAAATAAGATTTCCATTGTCATAAAAGAAGTAATTGAGTGAGTGATAGGACTGTGAAAAAAGGGGAGAAACAAAAAAAGGTGGACAATAAATTTTTCCCTACATTCATGAGAGAAATGTTCAATGGGTACTTCCTCGCCATCAATAAAATTAGAGATCCAAGTTGAGTAAGGTTATGCAAAAAAAATGCATCACATATAATATTTTCCATATCATAAGAGAGGATTATACTCTTGTAACTTGTATCTACACCACATAGGAAATGGTAACCAGTGGTAAGGAATACAATCTCTACAAAACCCTATGAGAACAACTCATGAACAACTTGGAAAAGATGAAAAAAAAATCATCATGAATTCAGGCATGACTTACTAATTATTGTCTTAGCCTTATATTTTCTAAATTGAATTACCTAGGATAAAAGATGTGCATTGAGTTTGGATACCTCTTTTATAAATCAAATAAAGGAGAACATTTATGTGTTTCTAGAAAAAACCACCTACAAATATGGGTACGAATCACTTTTTAATAAATTCCAAACAAGGATGTAGGAGAGAAAATGGTTGAGCCATGATACTGCACAAAATTTAGAAAATGAGGTTGTCTTCATAGTGGATAAAGATTACATCCATGTAGAAGCTTTAGAGCCACACTTTCTTAGTACCAACACTTCCATATAAAGCAACTAACTAGCTATTAGAAATCACAACTCAACTCTCCCTCTCCCACCCTAAGAATCAATTGCAATGTGTGTGAATATTTCACATTAAGGTTTGTATAAGAGATAATGTTGGAATTAAATAAATATGGGGAGATAATATTGAAAAAAAATATATAGGATTTTGTAAGAATATTAATTAATACATAAATATTAGTTTAAAGATAAAGAAATTCTAAAAGTAGAATAAAGATTAAAAATAAAAGGGTGAAATTTTTATAGTTACACAAATCATGTGCAAAATCTTTTAGAAGGATAATTGAAATAAAATAGTAAATTCTCTTAAAGAATAATTAAAAAATAATAATAAAGATTGATTTTCACTTTGAGAATAATAAATAATAAATTAATAATTAAAATATCCCATAGCTTAGTTAAATAGTTTTGAAGACTTGAGTAAATATTTTTTTTAGGAAATTCAATAGTGAGAAAGTTTTATTAGATTTATTATTTTTGAACTTCTTTTGGAGAAGTGGTAAAATTAGAGAAAGAGTATGAGATTTAACCACTTAATAAGATTAAAATAATTGGAGATTGGAGTGAAAATTACAAACTATTATACCAACCATTGTCACTCAAAGATTGGAGAAGGATTTTCAAGAGCAATCAAGGTTAGAAATTAAAGATTTTGCAAAAAAAATATGTTTGACAAATTTTTAGAATAGCATTGAAAAGTAGGATCTAGTTCTATTGAGTTGCTTGCAAGAAACATGTAATTAATATATAATTGAAGTTACTTGGAATTTAAATTTTAATATTATAAAATCTAGTGAGATTTGAGAAAGACAAAAACTCAAAAATTATATTATGAAAACTATTAAACTAAACCTATAAGATTCATGGAGTAAATTAGTTGAAGTTTATGTATGAGAGTTTGGAACCTTTTCATGGTGATTTTGAATACTTAAAATTATAAATCAAACATAATCATGAAACCTTAAAGTTGGTGAAACTAAGAGAAATGAACTCTATACCTTAATATGAGGATTCATGATTATGGTTAGAGAAATACATTTAATTGGTATTAGAGTTGAATCTACATGTTGGAATTATCTTCACAAATGATGTGTATGTTGATTTGTACCTTCTTGTGAAATCAATTTTGGAAATGCACTTTAAAAAAAGATGTACTAGTTTTAATGTTTACATCAATTGAAGTACTAAAACTTGATGTCATAATTGAATGATTATTGTCAAGTCTTTCTTAAGGCTAATAAGACATTTGAGTATGATATAATTTTGTGATCTCATTGAGAATTATGTATGGTTTGTGTAATTTTTTTATTTTCTAATTTTTTAGTAGTGTAGTAGTAGAGAATAAGATTGGAAATGTTGAACATAGCATCAACACCCAAGTTGGATACTAATGTCTAGATGAGGCATATGGCATGAGGGCTCATGATATGTGTTAGTGTCATGGGGAAGATTACAAGTGGCCAAGTTTAGAACTAGTGTCCTCTAGACCAAATATGAACACCAAATTTTGAACCAATGTCTTTATTTTAGTGTTTGAAGATATGTTTATATTCCTTTTTATTCTTGTGTTTGATTTTTGAAAATATTATTATATATCATAAAACAATAAGTATGCCCTTAGGAGTATCTTTTCGAAAAAATGGTGGATTAGAAGTTGAGATGTTTATCTAACTTTCCATCAAGACAAATTGTGAATATGGTTACTTGTTTGATTATAACTGATGATTTTATTTCTTAGGTGAGTGTGTGAGTCTAATTGTAGAATAATGATCACTATGCTACAACTATGTTTGAGTATGTTTAAAATTTCTATTAAAACTTGGAAGGCCATGTTCCTATAATGTTTAGTCATGAGATAGTTCATCTCTCTAGATACACTTATCACATGAGGATTTAGAGGATAGAGTATGGAGGATGTAGGTATGTATTTGTACATTATTGTGTGCATCTACCAGTAGCTCCTAGAAGAGTCTCTAAATGATGAAGTCTTGCAGCCCATTTGTTATGCAATATATTCCATTGATCAAACTTGTGGGTAGGGCGTTCATAAGGTAAATATAAGTTATATATGCATTATGTTATTGTATCAAGTGGTACATGGAGGAACATCCTAGTGATAATTGAGTTCTTGTATGTCTTAAATGAATATCTAGTTGGTGTTGTCTATTGGTTATTAAATGACATCTTATAAGGGAAATGAATTCTAAGGTGTGTCATGTGGATTTGGAAGTGGATTGTGTATTTGATCCAAGTCATTCCAAGGAATGTGTATTATATTCATGTTTGTCTTGATTTCACATTTATATTAGATTCATGTTTATGCATGTTGTTGTGTACTCTTGATTGGTGTGTATTCTTGTTTGTCTTGCACACTTGTTTGCTTTATATTCTTGTATTGATGTTTAGCATGTATGTATGTTAGAGTTGTCTTATGTGGATGGTACTAGGTATTTCACTTGAGATGTATAGAATCATATGGTATGTGATGCATGATTACCTACCTTGAGTATATTGGAATAATTAAGATATATGACATTGAAGAGTGAAAGTTCACATAGTATGGGATGTGTGTGTCATTCATTCAATAGATGCTATATAGTCTTAAAGGGTTGTTTGTGATTAATCTGGATGTATCGTGATGCATTTTGTAATACATAATGTTTGTTTTTTTGGGATAAAAGGTGATAGAACACCTATAATATATTAATATAAGAAAAAATACATATACAAGGAAGGTCTTATAGTGAGTAGATGTACAAAGGCATTCCAAACTAGGAGCAAAAGTAGCTTAAAAAAAACTAAAAAAACGTAATTAAACATATGGATTATAAAATATTTATTTGACCACTTTAGAAAAAGTAGATGATTGGTGAGGTTTGGGTTTCCTTTGATGATGGTTTCATATCCACTCCTTTCCTCTTCTCTTCGCCTCCTCCCTTCACACACAATAAGAGTTCAAGATGAAGTATTTGGATATATGCTATATTATTGATATTTATAAATCACAAATTATAATAACAATATTGTAAATTATTTATTGAGTTATCAAAATGTTATGGAATTATACTAACAATGAGATTTTATTTGGATTATAATTTGATGATTTTCATTATTAATAAACATGAGTTAATTGTCTAAAAAAACATTTGAGTTAATTGTGTAAAAGTATGATTTTTTT
Source organism: Sequoiadendron giganteum (assembly GCA_007115665.2). Classification (NCBI taxonomy): domain Eukaryota; kingdom Viridiplantae; phylum Streptophyta; class Pinopsida; order Cupressales; family Cupressaceae; genus Sequoiadendron; species Sequoiadendron giganteum. The sequence goes on along the minus strand of CM021103.1, from coordinate 336,934,712 downwards.
GGAATTCCATTATGAAAATTGTTACAATAACAAACTAAAACTTAATGATTTCATTAATGACATTAAATGTCTCTCGAAATACCCCCAACTCTATTCAATAGAAATCCAAAAGATATATTTTCATATTTTATATTAAACAATTTGCGTGTTCACATAAACCAAAATAAAGCAAGTACTAACCTCCAAAGAAGCTATTAAGACTTAACAATAACTAATGGCACATAGGAGAAAGAGAAAATTAGTTATTTACTTCTTGGGTTACATGAAGCAATAGGGTGTATTTACTGAAACTGAGGAAGTTTTGCTAGAATTGAGGCCTTTAAGTCAATGATGCCTAAACGGTCCCATAATTAAGTAAAACTGAGAAAGAGTTGCAACAAATTCAGGCCTATTGGCCGGAGAGGCCTAAAGATCCCATTATTAAATTAAGTATTTAAATGTATAAAATTTCAAACTATGTTAAATTATTTGACATTTGGGCCTGAAAATCAACCAAAATATTAGAATACAATGGGTTAAGTTTCATGTCAATTACTTGACTCAGGCTAGCGCCATATTTGTAAATGAAGACCGCTCCCCTCTTAGTTATGTACTTGCACAATTAATGGTAAAGATATGTCTCAGGTCAGTTCCTTTGGGAAAGAACAGACAAAACCTTGCAAGCAAGAGCACCCCCAAAAATGACCATCTGTATCACTGTAATCATGTTTTGGGTTTTCATGGATTTCCACCTTTCAGAAGTTGGGCAGGCTTGAAGGTCTTCTTCCTTCCTTATGAGAGGGAAAATAATGAAACTCTAACCTAATTTATGAAGTAGGTCTCTGTAATAAGAACAAAATCTTTTTAAATCTCTGTATATTTCATACGAGTAACAATCTCCTTGTCATGCACAAGTAGATTGGGAAGAAGACATACTTCAAGAAATCAAGCTTTTCCAGGACTGTAAACATTTGTAACTATACGCAAGAGGACAGAACTACTTGACCTGTTGAACATCCACTCCAACATTTTCAAGCCATGAAACTACTTCTTGAATGGTTGGTCGTTTAAATGGGTTTTGATTTGTACACATGCAAGCAACATCAAGTACCTGCAACATTTGATCCTCAAAACCCTTGTCTCTGAGTAAAGGATCAAAGAGCTCCTCTTGCTTCCCTTCAGACCTCATTTCCTGCACCCATGCCACCAGGTCTGTGCTTATCTTAGCCTTACACACTTCCACTGGTCTCCTTTTAGTGAGCAGTTCCAAAATAACAACTCCAAAACTATACATATCGCCTCTGAGAGTAGCTACCCATGCTTGTCCATACTCAGGAGGAATGTATCCCAAAGTGCCCACTAATTCTGTAGTCACATGTGTGTCATAGGGCAAAATCAACCTTGAAAGACCGAAGTCTGCAACATAAGCTTCAAATTGATCATCTAAGAGAATGTTACTGGACTTAATATCTCTATGTACAATGTGTGGTTCACAAATTCTATGCATGTAGGCCAATCCCCTGCTTGCTCCTTGAGCTATCTTGAGTCGAGTAGGCCAATCCAGCACTAAGCCTCCATCTTGCTTTTCATGCAACCAATAATCCAAACTCCCATTTTCCATGTAGGAGTAAATAAGCAACCTGTAGTTCCCATATCTGCAATATCCTTGCAAGGATACAAGATTCTTATGTTGGGCTCTTGACAAGGCTTCTACTTCTGCCTTGAATTCACGCTCCATCTGACCACAATCTCCCGTCAGTCTCTTGATTGCTACTTTGGTGCCATCTGCAAGGGTGGCTTTATATACTAAACCGAACCCTCCACATCCAATGATGTTGGCCTGATCAAAATTGTTTGTAGCTTTCAGGAGATCAGCAACAGTGAGGTTGGTGATGTCTTGATTGTGAAACATAATCACCAGGGAAGATCCTAAAACATCAGACATCCTTTGAGATATGTCACAATCTCTTTCACCTTCATCTGTCTGGGTTTCAATCTGTCTTCTTGATAGACTCCATAGCAATGCAGTCAGTAAAATAGCAATACCAACTCCAACACTTACAGCTATGCCCAAGATAGTGCTTCTGCTCAGTCTCTTGTCTCGGTCTAAAGTTGTTGCTCCATAAACTGGTTTCCCAGCAGTACTACCACAGGGATTCAGGGGCAGACCGCAGAGACCAAGGTTGCCTTCAAAACTAGATTTTGGAAAAGTAGTGAACTGGCGTCCTGAAGGAATGATGCCTTCCAAATGATTGTTGGCCACGTTGAATCTTGCCAAAAACGTAAGTTCCTGGAGACTTGTGGGTATTCTTCCCGTCAGACTATTTTCTGAGAGGTCTAAGGCTTCCAGGTTTGTCATACAAGAGAGCTGATCCGGAATGGTCCCTGTCAAATTGTTACTCCTCAGTTCGAAAATGTGAAGCAGTCTTAAGTTCCCAAACTCTGGCCATATAGTTCCACTCAACTTGTTGTTGCTCAAGTACAAGGAGGGAGGAAAGTTGGACAAGTCATTGTACTGCAGTCCTGATGCATTTTGATTGTGCTTAACAAAGAGCGGGAAGTCAAAGGAAGACAGATCAAGATTACTGGTATTTTGCGTAGATATGAGACTCCGCAAATTTGTAATTTCTTTAGGAATCACTCCGGAGAGGGAGTTGTTTGCAATGTCCAGGTAAAAGAGATACTGGAAGTTGCCAATCCACGGAGGAATGTTTCCATTCAGTCTATTCCACGAGAGGTCTAAAACCTGTAGATTTGAACAATCCTGCAACCAAGTGGGAATCTGTCCTGAAAGAGCACAATTTCCGAGAGCAAGAATCTGAAGCTGTTTGAAGCCTTTCACATCTTGTGGAATGGACTCTCCAAGGAAGTTTTTGGTCAGAATCAAAGTGCTGAGGTTCTTCAAATCCTGAAAGACCTGTAGGGCTCTTGTAATATTTGTCAAGGTGTTGTTTGAGATAGAAAAAATGTGGAGAGAAACAAGAGATGCCATGCTATTTGGGATTTGACCTTGGAGCTGGTTTTTAGCCAGGCTTAATGACTTCATCTTTGTGCAGCTTGATAAGGTAGGTGGAACCTGACCGGATAACTGGTTGCTAGACAAATCAAGAGAAATCAATTCAGGGAAGCTAGCGAAATTTAGAGTGATCTCTCCCTGCAAAGAATTGTTTCTCAGGTTCAAGACTTGCAATTTCTTACAGCTAGATAAAGAAAGTGGCAGCGAACCCACAAAATGGTTACTGTAGAGGATAAGCTGCTCCAGATTCTCAAGCCTTCCAAACTCTTGAGGAAGTTTTCCTGTGAAGTTATTGCAATAAAGGGACAAAACAGTAAGATTTGTTAGGTACCCAATATCATCAATTAAGCTTCCGGTAAGCCTGTTGACTGGTGCAGAAAGCTTTTGCAGAGATACCATGGTATATAAATCATCCGGAAGAAGTCCATAGAGGTTATTGAAACCCAAATGCAATTCCTCAATTGCTTTACACTCACCAAGCCCCTTATCAAGGTGTCCCTCAAACTCATTAAGCGAGAAATCGAGGATTCTGATTGAATTTGAATTATTGCAGATTTCAATTGGAATGGGGCCGCTAAAAGTATTATTACTAACATTGAGGGCAATCAGATATGGAGCAGGGCCAAAATCGGGAAGCTTGTTTGTAAAGAAATTGCTAGAAACATTAAAAGATTGGATTAAGCCTAGCCCTTTTGGAGCTGGCAAGGGGCCTGAGAGATTGTTGTAACTCAGATCCAGCACTTCAAGAGTTTGCAGAGAGAATAGCTCATCCGGAATAACACCGGCCAACATATTATATGAAAAATTAAGCTCCTTGAGCTGGTCAAGAGAACCCAATGAACTTGTGAGGGACCCCTTGAGTCCTCTCCCTGGCAACCATAATCTCGTCACTCTGTCATCTTTACACCCCACGCCCTCCCAAGCACAGCAATTAATGTTTGGGTTCCAACTCAATTCAGCTATGTGGTTGCTTAAGTTCATCAAGGCTTCCATGTCCCTTTGCAAGCCACTCTTGATATTGCCGTTTTGTTGATAGGAAAGGGACAATGAAGCGCACCACCATACAAGCCAAAGAAGCGCCCTAGGATTGGAAGCTCTAAGTTTCCAATTGTGGGATACAGGTAGCAACATTTTTTATGCTAAAACTTACACAGATGAATTGCAGACTGCAACAAGACTGACAGACATCTCTACACAACGTTTTGATGAGCTTCCAAATGGGCAACCATCCTTACAATGACTTTAACTAGCATACAATCGGAATTGAGTAATAATTGAATGAAGATAGAGCAAAAATATGGCATACCAGTACATACCCACTCCCTGAATTCGTCAGAGCTCCCCAACATTAACTGTGCAAGCACAAAGGATCCGTGGAAGAGCGGAAGCATTTATTTCTGTGGGATTGCAGGATAATGATGATGATGATGCAGAATCTGGTCTTATGGCCCTGATTCCCAACTCACTTTCAAAAGTTTCAACGTGCAAAAGCATCTGCTGCTATCATTGCCTCAACTTTCCCAAAATCAATCACATCCAATTATAAGCCGGGAGACCATAACCGCGCACCACAACAGCTCACACAAATTTTAATCTTGTATGCATCACAGCACACTATTCCTTCCCACCAATCCAACTGCATTAACAAGCCTCCAGATGGAATACCCAATCTTAATGCTCTGACAGGGTCTTTGTAGGATTGTGCTAATGATGGTAGTGCAGGATTAAATTATAAATTTTTATATATAAGCGCTCTGATTAGGAAGGGCACTAATATAATCGGTGGTCAGAGGGCACCATCCAAGTTATTAAAAGAGATTGTGTTGACCTCAAGGCCAAAACATCATAATCCGCAATCACCCACCTCCTTCCTCACTCCCAAGTCTGCCATCCCCACCAAACATAAATCCTTATATGGCAGACACATAAGATAAAAGAGAGAGGACGGACGGTCCCCCCACTTCCTCGTGCACGCCCACCAGGATCTGGGCCGTCGGAATATCGGCGACCCCACGATAAGCCCCCGGTCCCGCACATGACCTCCCACCTTGGGGAACGGTCCTAACTTTTCGGATAGCCATAGCTCTGCGACCTGGTTTGGGTACTCTGCCCCCCCCTGCCGCCCTTCACCTGCCCAAGTCAACCCTGCCGCAACTTACATCTTGTACTTATACTGTGCTCGATAAGCCCTCCATCGATGGATCGCCTGAGCAGCGCCAACTACCGGACTATGATGTGGCGTCAGCGATGTCTCCCACCTACCCTATTGACGTGGCAGGACCCCTTCCTCTGCCTTTTCTCGGGGGGGCTTCACATACCCATTGTCAACGCAATACCTAGTTCTCTCTGTAAACATTGTATATTGTGCGGGTCCCATGCCGGACATGATTTTTCAGATTGTTCTCATTTGTTTTTGGGGATAATGGCGTGGCGTAATGGGCATGTTTAATGCCACTAGGTTGATGCAGTTGCACCATAACAACGACTACGCAATCCATTCTTTCCTGTTCTGCGACTCTGGAATCGTATACAATGTACCATGGTTGGTAAAAATGCACGCAACTAAGCTGTGTTAGTTGACTTTTCTTCCGAAATATAAGGCTACGGATTGGCCCCCCTGGTTTAATTTAACTCCTCCATCATCCATTTTCATCTTCACGTTCATGGTCGTGCCACGGCTCGCTCTTTTTAACGGTGACCTCTCCGTTTCCAAACAAGGACAAAAAGAACGGTGTACAATTTGTTACTCTCAATGGATGTGAAAAGTCCTCATGTTGGGGAGAAATAAGGGAAACATCTCCCTTTTCTAGGGGAGGGGTGAGTAGTCGTGTGGGCTAATTTCGTCAGCATGTAGGGGAAAGGACCTAGTAGTTGAGCATGTTCCAATAGTTGTGATAGTAGTTGTTAATATAATGTCCAATAATTGTTTATGTAATGCTCAATAATTGTGACATAAATACCCTAACTTAAACAAAATGTATCCTTTAGATCTAAAACACAACCAATCATGTGATGCCACATCAACGCTCAACTACTCATGATGTGAATGCACAAGTATTGGTAGCACTTTTTTTTTGGGCCTTTTTGGACACCTTGACAAAAAATATGCTAATGCGGCATCATATTTGATGATGTGGCCTTGAAACGAAAGTTATAAGCAAGAGACTTGCCATGTAAGCTGCTGTAAAAAATTTGGAGTGATTTGAAATTTCCATGTAGGATTTTGGGAAGCGCAAAGTTAGGGTGCACAACTACTGGGTCCTCTCCCCTAACGATTGACTGGAATATCGTAGGACCTTCATTTTAAAAAAAAATATGGATTAGCCTCTTATCTATCTATAACTAAGGTTTGGAGGTGTGACTCATCATGCAACTTGCCACATCAACACATCTATTGAGAAGTGTCCAAAATTTGACTTTTAAAATATTCGACCAAAACTTAATCATGGTACCTCTAGTAGTTGAACAAAAATATATAATTTGTTGTTTGTAGAATATCATATTTTTATTTAAAATAAAACTTATATGCAACCTAAATGGACCAAATACCTATTGGTAACCATAAATCTTTGTTATCTCTAGCTTTTATATTCAACACAAATCGACCAATAGTTGAACACATAAAAACTAGTTGTTGTTATAAAAACAACATATAATCATTTAAATTACAACTTATATCAAAGAAAAATGAACCAATAGTTGAACACTAAAACTTTTTGAAAATCCTTCACATTTATTGAAAAAATACATGGTATTTATTGTGCTCACCTTTTATATTTGTGATAGAACAAACTGTTAATATTAAATACTCCAATGCTTGTACATTGCTACCCCAATAGTTGTACACATAAGAACAATATTTGTTCACTATGATGATAACAATACTTGTTTAAATGAGTATCTTATTATACCAAATGACCATTTAATTTTATAAATGACACACTTATAATGGATAGTTTAGATATTTTATTTGAACAAAAAAATATTTATTTCACTTGTTCATGAATGTATTTATGTTTTTTTTACTTGAACAATCATTGGTCCCATAATGTCACATATTTGGTAATATTTTGATTAATATGTGAAATGAATATATACAAGATATAATATTGATTCATTTTAGTATTGATATGAATAATCACAATTGAGTGCACGACTATTGGACCCCGCATGACTACTGACCCCTCTCCCCCAATCAAGAATTGGAATTTTATGGCTTGTGGTGACAAAGGAACTCAAGACCTAAATTTGTTGACCATAAGGTTGTATCTATGCATTTTTGTTTTAAGACTATAAAAAAAATTAGTGTGTTAAGAGGCTAGGTTCTTGGGTTTTATATGAGGATGTTCAAAACTTCATTGATGAGTTTTTCTTTTTTGGCTTTGTGAAGGAGAAGGTTAGCTATGTGGAAGCCATCCTCAAGCATGGCCCTTAATTTGTTTGTGCATCCTTTCTAGTCTTCTAACCCTAGACTTGAGACTTTTTTGTGAAGAATGAGGTCTATGTGTCATTGTTTGGGTGGAGTTTCTAGATCTACCTTTGCCATGTTGTTGAAATTTTCTAACTCAAATTACAAGCTCACTTGGCAAAGCCATTTGTGTAGAGCTAGATATGTCCTTATATCACCCTAAAAAAGGACCCTGTGTTGAAATTGACCTTTCCAAAGACTTACAAGAAATTATTGATATTCAAATTGGCCAAATGCATCATACACAATACATCATTTATCTTACTTTATTTGTGATGTGAAAAAAGAGATCCTAGACCTAACAAGTAGATTACCTTGTATCAACATTAAAATCCAAGCCAACAAGGGTGTCAAGATTGGCTAACAACTTAGAAGTGTTGGTATGTGGCGACTGATCATTCTATATTGTACACTCTTCATGTATCCTCGCCGGGGTCCGGGGCCGGGCTGGGCCCCGGGCGGGGGTTTGGGGGCGGTAGCCCCCGAGAAAAATTTTTGGCCTGCTTTTTCGCGAAATTACTGAAAAAGGGAAAAATCACAAAAAGGGAAAAATCCCCGATTTTGTATAACCCTAATTTATAAAGGGTTTAGGATAGAGTTACAGTATTATAAGAAACAAGCGATTATTCGCGATATTGTAATAGGGTTTTACACTGGTTAATGAAATCATTGGATGGCTGCGGTTTGGTGGATGTAGCCCACATTGGGTGAACCACGTTAAATTCTCTGTGTTATTTTTCTGTGTGTTTTACTTCTGGTTTATTTGATAAAATATGCATTTAGCTTTTAGATATCTGCCATTGAAAACCTAACAAGAAGGAGAGCCAATCTACCTTGGACTTGGTTCTTTTGTTGCTTTGAAAATTGATTGGATTTAATGTGAATTTGTTGATCTAATTAGCTATGTAATCAAATATGAAAACACAAATTATTCACATAGATGAAACTGAAAAATTGATGAAACAAAAGTAGATCTGAGAAGGGCAGATGCATGTGCACTTGTCACAAAAATTTGAAGCTAAATTGGAGGGTCAAGGGTGGTGGTGCCCTTGATTGAGAAGTAGGATTTAAGATTTGTAAATTTTTGAGTTGTAGCACACGGGTCTGGACTATCCTTTCCCGCTTTGTAACTTATCGTCTTCATATTTGAAACTGCAAAATCACAACAAAGAGGGGGAAAAGGGTGGCTATATAGGAGTTTTCTTAGGTCGAACCCCCATTTTGGTATTTCTACCTCCACAAATAACCAATTTGTTGATGGATAAAGTGTTTGCTCTAAACCTTAAGTGTGTCTAAGGCTATAATAAGCTAAAATGCAAATTAAATGATAAGAATCCTACTCAAATGTGTTAGAGAAGGAGTCCTACATGACACAATCAAGATCAACCCAAGAGAGAGTCAAATATCCTAGGGAAAATCAAGATACTTAAATACCTTAGGGCAACAAGGAGACCAAAGTCTGAGAATGAGAACACGCTGAAAAACAAGTCATTAAGTGCTTAAAGGGAGCCAAAAGCTATTTCCAACCCTATATTCCAACTAGTTCTTCCATTGGCATCAAACTCCAATCATTGTGCTAACTTGATCAAATTTGAAAATTGCTTTGTAATTCTGTAAAATTGGATATGTATTTTTGCATAGCTTTATTGTAATTATAATTAATTATCTTTTCTGAAGTAATAATTCATGTTTATATAGTGAAACATAAGAATAAATTAAATTGTAGGCCAACTCATTTAAATTTAATTTTTAGGATTAATTTACTGTCAAAACTCAAAGTAGGATTCAGGATCTATAAATTTTTTAGCTATAGCACACATGTTTGCATTGTCCTTTATTGCTCTGCATCTCATTTTCTTCAGATCTAAACCTTCAAAATCACAACAAAGAGGGGTAAAGGGTGGCTATATAGGAGTTTCCCTAGGTCAAACCCCCATTTTGGTATTTCAACCTCACAAATAGCTAATTTGTTGATGGATAAAGTGTGTTCTCTTAGCCTTAAGTGGTGCCCTTGACTGAGAAGTAAGATTCAGGATTTGTAAATTTATGAGTTGTAGCACACAGGTTTGCATTGTCCTTTCCCACTCTACAACTTGTCGTCTTTGGATCTAAACTTGCAAAATCACAACAAAGAGGGTAAAAGGGTGGCTATATTTGTTTACCTAGGTTGAACCTCCTTTTTGGTATTTCTACCTCCATGAATAGCCAATTTGTTGATAGATAAAGTGTGTTCTCTAAACCTTAAGTGGTGCCCTTAATTGAGAAATAAGATTCATGATTTGTAAATTTTTGAGTTGTAGCACATAGGTTTGCGCTATCCTTTCTCGCTCTACAACTTGTCATCTTCAAATCTAAACTAACAAAATCACAACAAAGAGGGGGAAAGGGTGGCTATATTTGTTTACCTAGGTTGAACCCCCATTTTTGGTATTTCTACCTCCATGAATAGCCAATTTTTTTATAGATAAACTGCGTGTTTTAAACCTTAAGTGTGTCTAAGGCTATAATGAGCTAAAATGCAAAGAAAATGATAAATCCTACTCAAATGTGATAGAGAAGGAGTCCTACATGGCACAATCAAGATCAACCTAAGAGAAATTCAAATACCCTAGGTAAAATCAAGATACTTAAATACCTTACATAGGGCAACAAGTAGATAAAGTTTGAAGATGAGAACACACTGAAAACAAGTCATTAGGTGCTTGAAGGGAGACAAAAGCTATCTCCAACCCTAGATTCCAACTAGTTCCTCCATTGGAACCAAACTCCAATCATTGTGCTAACTTGATCAAATCTGAAAATTGCTTTGTAATTCTATAAAATCATATATGTATTTTGGAAGAGCTTTGCTAGAATTATGATTGATTATCCTTTTTGAAATAATAATTCAGTTATATAGTAAAACATAAGAATAAATTAAATTCTTGGCCAACTCATTTAAATTTAATTTTTGAGATTAATTTACTGCCAAATCTTGAATTTGAATTCTGACAAAAATGAGAAATCAAAATTGTTCAAAAAAACACCTGGTCTAGGGTGGTGATGCCCTAGTCTAGTTTTTTTGCACACATTTAAATTTGATTCTTGAGTTTTAGGTCTTCTTACTTAGGACTCATTCAAAAGATGAGCATTTGTTGAGGTTAAAATGGTGAAATGTGATCGAGAAGGCATTTTTAGGGTATCATTGACAAGTTCTTTTGGGTTGAAGGGAAAGGTCAAGGATAGGGATTGTTTCTAAACTGTAAAAATGAAGTGGACACCAAAGCAAGCCCCAAATAAAGCATGAAATTATGTTTTCACCTTTAGGGAGCACAATTTATGACATTACATTTAGCCCCCACTTTAGTACCCATATGACACTACGTGCATATGCAAGGTAAATTACCAAAAGATAAATCATAACATATGAAAAAGGATACGCAAAAAGATACTTTAGAGGATGTCAAATCATTTTTCAAGTGATAGAATGAACCCTTGGTGTAGTAACCTATAACCCAAAGCATTAGGAACTACATCTTGCAAAACCAACTTTGTAAAAAATTTGAAATCATCTTGCACATATAATTAAGTGTGTTAGTCCAAAAATTCTAAGGAGGATGAAACTTGAGGGTAGATGTATGTCCCCCTATTTTTGCTTGCTTTATGAATGTAGAAATAGGGTGGCGATCTCCCCACATCAAATTGATTAAGGTTTTTGATGAAAATAATTTTTTAGGATCATGTAAACGTAACAGAAAGGACCAAAGAGAATTTGATTTAGAAAATGAGGGTGGAAACAAAATTTCAACGTAACAAACGACACATAAATTGAAGTTTGCAATCCCACGTTATGATGATTTGAATGAGACATGCTTGGAAATGGCATGTTGCTAGTTTTTTCACTATAAGTAATAACTTATTTACCTTTTTGTTATTCATTTAAACTTTTGTAGTTTGAGAGCATCTTGAAATGGGCCAAGCATCCCTAGGAGAAAAATGCCACAATGAAAATTGTATCACGCATAAAGACTAGAGGCCCTAAAAGACTACATCACACAAGGGGTGTCAACATGAGATTTGAGTTGTGATTTCACTTTCCACACAGTTAGGAGCTCAATTTGTATTAATTTTGGTGATTTTATTGAAAATGGGGTGCCCTTGACCAAATTGGTCACCCTAGACCCATGAGGGTGCCCTTGTCCAGCATTGGTGCCCTAGACATATATGGGCACCCTAGTTTAACTATGGTGCCCCTGACTAGGCACATTGTCTTAGAACTTGTAATTTTTACTTTAAATTGATTTGTCATTTGATGATTGAAGTAAACAAATAATATTTTGGTGATTGATAGGTACCACCATGCATGTGAGAGAACTCAGGTTGTTGCTTATAAAAACTTCTACATGACCATGCCACATTAATTTTAGTAGCAAAGAAAATACACCTAAGAGATGTAAATTTACTTTGGGTCTACACCATGCCAACCATGAGGTATCACGATGTGATGTTGATGGCACTCATAGAGCAATGGGACATAGATACCTCTACCTTTCATCTTCCAACAAGAGAGATGATCATGATGCTTGAGGATGTGTATCAAATTCTACAGTTACCCATATAAGGTAGGATCATAAGCCATGAGGAGGGAAGGACATCAAAATGATATCCTATCCGACCAGTTATAGTGTATTGACCAACTTATTCTAAATCATGGCAAGTGTCGAATACAGTTATGATGGATTCTGTATAGAGATGTAGATATTCCAATTATTTGTTGTATTGTGGTCATGATCATCACACTAGCAGTTGCATTAGATGGATTATGCACATAGTTACATGGGGGCCTTGTACACATTATATAGGTGATGGAGGGGCAACATACAATGTTCACATGGGGGTGAAGCATGCTAGCTCACCTTTACTATGATCTTGGTAGATATGTATACTATGGGATACAAATCCTAATGACACGCACTCTTCTCCAATTCTATGTGTTCAAGCACATCACTTGTACATAGCCCATTGGATATTTGATAGAGATATCATGGTCATATCCTTGAGCCTATTCTTACCCATTGAAGAGACCATGGAAGCACAAAGATTTTTTATATTGGCATGTTACATTTGATCAATTGGATGTTATAGACGTGATCTAGAGGCCATATAGGACACTATAGGTTTGTCACAACATCAAGTGCCAGGATGCAACAAGACTAGTTTTTCATCTATGAGTATGAGTATATTGTTGTCATTCCACTATGAATAAGTGACTAGATTTTTTTATTTCCCTTAAGGAGTTCTCATTCTTCAATCAACCTATCTTAGATGAACTCATAGAATTCACATTCAATTCTTTGGTATGGTAGATGAGAATTAATGGCGTAAATTAATTATTGGTGTGTGCCACCAAATTTGAAAGTAACAGATCCATGTCACTAATCAAATATTTTGATGGTTTCAAAAACCTTTTTAGACTCAAAAAGTGGTTTTGAAACCTCGAAATGAATCATACAATACACTTGCAAACCTTTAAAGTTTCTCTCTTTTTAAATGATCTATGTTTTCTCATTGTTATGAGTTCTTTGTTAGATACTGATATGGTTGTGAAGATTGTGTCAGGTCCCAACAAAGGTTTTGAAACTAAGATTAGAGGTTGATGCACAAGAAATAAAGACATTCCCTTTTAGATACCATGAGTTTGGTTGGGACTTAATAAGGTTTTGAACCTCCTTAGAGTTCAATATGGTTATGAAATCTATGTCAAGTCTCAATAAAGGTTGTGAAACTAAAGAAGACATAACAAAAGAGACTCACAATCATAAAAGATGAGGTAACCCATCGAGGTTTAATGAGGTTTTGAGAACCTCATCGAAACCCAATGAGAGTGGCAACCTTTAAAATTTCCCACCAAAATAAGTAAAAATAACCAAGAAGAGATAATGGGGTCAATGAAATGAAGACAACTCTTGTTAATCAAAAAAATTCATACCCAAACACATGATTTTAAAACATACACAACGTAAAACCAATTCACACATGATTAGGGAACAATAATTAACCATATAAATAAATTGCTAACTACCAAAAATAAGACAATTTTGAGCTCTCCAATTATTTATTTATCTTGGAAAATTTAGTCACACTATATAATAGGAAGATGTTGAAACTATTATTATCTCCCTTGTAGTTCTTAGCACCACATAGCTATTCAATGAAAATAAAATAATTATATCAAGGATAAACAACCCCAATTATAGGTGATCCTATGTATAGGATAATAGATGATGTAAATAACAAAATTATGGATTAAATTTGGCCTTGTAAATGGGTCATTAGTAGAAGTCACAACTATTGTTTACAATCTCAATTCTTAATATAAGAAATTGCCAATGTATGTGGTAGTTCAATTTGATGACTATAGTGGACCAACATGGGATAGTTGAAAACTAATAAATATAGTCTTCATACCTATAAAATCTAGTAATCATAGAAAAATCCTCTTATCCATTGCTTAGTAAATTATAACCCATAAAATCCAAGGCCTCACATTGAACAAGGAAACAATAAGAATTGGTGAGATCAAAATATAAAGCCTAAAACTTATAGTTATATCTAGGGTCAAATCCATAGACAATCTTCACATATAACTAGATCTAGATTCAAATTCATACATGGTTAAGTGCAAGAAGTTGGGTCCATATTGTGGGGAAAAATGAAAGGTAAAAAACCATTAAATGAAATAGATATATGTTTCATAAAAAATGCATAGCATATTTTTAGAAATGGATACCTAATATGAACATAATAACTATACATTTTAATTGGATATCCATTGAATGTTTAAATTTTAAGAAATTCCTCTTTATTTGCATTTTTTTAGGCTTGAGAATCTAACCCTAATTCTTAGACCTACAAATACAATACTAAAACTCACATTGGTAATATGGCTAAAAACTTTAGTTTCAATAAATTTTGATGAAATTAAAATCCACAATAGATGAGAATGTCTAGTTCTTAAATATGTAGTTTTTCCAACTTTAAACCTAATTTTATATTTATTTATTAATTTCTAAACACAAATCCTCATAAACTTAAAATTACAAATGTTTCTATGTTTTTAATATTTTTAGTTTTAAAATTTATTTTTATTAAGATAGTGTGATATTTAATTACAATCCTAATTTACTCATGATGGATCTCCAACATCTTGAGAATGGGTACTTAAATATCCATATAGGTGGTTGAGAGACAATATTTAATTATTTTTTATTCAATTTACTTGAATGTTATTTGTATTATGATGCTGGTAGTTACAAATTAATTTGAGATTATTTTATCACTTTTCCATTCCTAAGAACTAGGAGGGGAAGTGAAGAATATTGCATTTATAAAGCTGGTCCTATGTGAGTTATCCTACTTCATTATGAAATGCTATTATTTGGGAGGTGTTCTTATCAGGATATGCAAGTTACAAGTCAAAGATGTTTCTCATTATTGATATTTTCTATTCTCACAAGATTCTTTGTCATGTGGGGTGTAGGTTTTTACATGATAACGCAGCTTTGAGAGTTCATTATTTTAGGAAACTACTTATGGTATACCTCTCCCATTTATCTATTTATAGGAGGCATTGTATACAAATTTTATGGTTCATTTTATAAGTACATACATGCTACCAAAATACTTCTAGATTAAGAAAGTTATTGTGTTGATATAACACATTGTTTAGATTAATACATATATGGCGCCTCTTTGGTGGTATAGTTTTGTTCCTAAAAGGGTTTCTCCTTGTTTGAATTTTATGATTTTATGATTTCTTATTCACATATATTTAACTTATAATTAGTGAAGTAGTAGTACTATTAGAATTTCATAATTTTACATACTTGTTTAACAAGCTTTCATTTGTAGTAGTTTACATTATTTTTAAATATTTGATATTTGAGAAAGGTTATTCTCTTCTTTGGCTCTAAATAATCCTAATAATGGATCATGGAGAATGATTCAAATATTTATGTAAAAATGATCACACAGTTAAAATCCAAAAAATTATTACATTAGTCTCATTGACTGTGGAAACTTCATGTAGTTAATTTAAGGGTTAGCATTCCTGAAGTAATGTGGGGCTTTTAGTTTCAATGGGAGCTTCTGAATTGAGTGGTTTAAAATATTTGTAGGTGTAAGATAGGAAAATATATAGAAAATATTAAAGTGACAACCACAACACTAATCTAAGCTAAAAATCCAATCAAAATAAGAGAGAACAATCAAATATTTAAGAAGTAAAATTAAAGCAATAGAACAAAGCACTCCCCATGTTTGAAGTTGAATCACCTCCCTCGTCTCTCCTCAAATAGCCTTTGCACGTTTTCCCTCAGTTCGTTGTGTGTGTATGCAAGTACCTACAAACAATAAGCATGGAAGTCGAAGATATATGGTTGTTAAATCAAAATGGAGGAGAAAAGCTTCTTTTATAGAAATCCATTCGAACGAACATACGAGATTGAGCTTCTAGAAATATTCTCAGATCGACGGTCGAGGACACATGCACCATAGAGTAGTGGGCTAGGGATGACTATGAAATGGATGGATAAGATTGAAAAGAGACCAGAGACAATCAATTGCCGAGATTCAAAAATGAGAGAGTGAAGGGAGATAATGGAGGAATTAAAAATTAAAATCATTTAATTCATAACAAAGGAATCTTTGACCAAGTGGAGGATAAATAATTTATTTGTGGAAGAAGAAAGTGGGCATTTAATTTAAATGATTTATGCAACCAATTTAATTAAATAAGGGGAAATAGAAAAGAAGGATTAAATAATTAATTTAGATTAATTATTTAATAGGGAAGGAGTGACAAAGGCAATTAAATAATTTTAATAATTATTTAACCATAGAATAAATAAAGAAGACCAATGAATAGATAAATAATTATTTAACTATAGATGAATGACGTGAAATTAATAATTAAATGAAGAATAATTCATTTAACCACAAAGACAAAGAAAATGGTAGTGACACAATTAAAAATATGATTTATTTAATTGATTAAAGAAGAATAAAGACATGAATTAATTAAATAATTAAAATTATTTAATTAATAAAGGAATGTGATCAAGAAATTAAACAATTAAAATTGTTTAATTAGGTATGGAAGAAGACCAAGACGATGGAAAAATGACACTTGCAGACTAAGAAATTTTTCAAGGTCTACATTTTGCCTCTCTTTGAAATAATGCAATTCATTGCGTCGTGTCAAAGAAATTTAGTCAAAACATACCTTGGTGAAAGTAGGGTGGACGCATGGCCCCTCGGGAGAATTTTGCAAATTTTCAAAAAAAAAACAAAAAAATTGGAAAATTGTCCCGATAAGACATTTTGATAGCCAGGAGTTCAACGGTGGTGACAAAATTTATTTTTGAGGTCGTTTAGAGGGTCAAATTTAGAAGTGGTCAAATAGTGCGCCTAGTACACATGCCTAATGCAAACCCTAATTTTTTGTCTATAAATATGCACTTGATTAAGAAAATTGGTCATTTGTGAATTCTAAATTTTGAAATTTTAGGAGCTCTGAGAGAGAGAAGCTGAGAAGATGTCATCCGTTCCACACTCTACACACCAAGGCTACCACATCCACACTTTCCACCGACCTGAGGGAGCGCCCACCCCAGTATGTATTCCAAACTCGCTTTGTAAATTTTTGATTTTCATGCATTTTTAGCTAGGAAAAATTTAGCAGGCAATTATGTCGTACGTTGTGCGACACAATTACGTGCACGAACGATGTAGGTGACTGTGGTTCACTGTAATCACCTCATTGTGACACAATTTCTAGGTTATAGGGGAGGGGCGGTTGTGGTGCGACGCATCTGAAAGGGTGCACCACATTGGCTTTTTGAGTCATAAATGTGACCAAGAATGACATAATCGATATAAAATGCCGCATTTGCAAAGGGGAATGACACATGTGATAAGAAATGATGCAACTGATAAGGGGTTGATTGTAATCGACCACAATGGCGCATTAGCTAAGGCGTGCAGTGCAATTGTATTTTTGTTACGCATGTGTAAGAACAGTGACACCAAGAAATTCTACGACGCAATTGACAAGTAGAATGACACAATTGATTGATGAAATTTTTTCCCCAGTTTAGGAGAAAATGACTTCTACAATTTGGGTCCAATAGGTCAAATGAAGAGTTTAAATTGACATGATGACTTTTGTGGTGACCTCAGGTTGTAATTCCCCCTATCTACACGTGGGATTCATGACCGGTGACATTTCAATTTCGAGATCAGTTGTTAGATGGCGAGAGTCGGGCATTGCTAGACCTTAGATTGTTCTATGTAACATATATGTGCATTGTCAGGGAAAACAGGGGTATGTTGATAGCACTGGTAGAGCGGTGGCACTCCCAGACTTGCACTTTCCATCTATCAATCGGGGAGGCCACTGTGACCTTGGAGGACGTGTAGAAGATTTTGCAATTGCCTATTCATGGGGAGCGGGTGAGATATGATCTTGTTCAAGGATTGCAGGCGATTTATGACTACTATGATTATGAGGACAAGTCAGAGCTCAGTATACAAGGTTACGATATCATATGGGAGACTTTTGTAGAGAGATATGATAGGTTTAGTTGCATTCTATGCACATTGATTGTTGGTATTCTGATTCCAGACCATAGGGGCCATGGGTTTCTAGTGAGTTGGGGAGAGGAATTGGCACGGATGGTACATGATGAGACAATGTATGCTTGGGGACCATGTTTATTGGGCATGTGCTTTACTTCCTACTTCATGATATTGTATGCCGAGGGGGACAGAGCATGAGCTATGGGGTGACACTACTTATGGTATGGGCATGGGAGCACATAATAGTGTTTCGATCGGTAGTGGGATGTCAGTTGAGAGTTAGTACTCTGTATGTATATATGTATGGTGGTGCCATTACACAGACACATGTAGGAGATACAGGATACTAGAGACAAGGTATTGATACATTTGCTAGCTTTATTTGGAGATCGCACAGGGATTGTGATTTGTGGGTTGATGAGGATGAGCATTTACTGTGGTGTCAGAAGCCTAGGTACTTGATTGGTCGGACAGTACAGTCAGCATATCATAGAGATGTATTTGCTAGGGAAAGTTCAAAGGTAGTTCAAAGAGAGATAGGGTGTACCGGTAGGGACAACTGAGTTTGGACGTTCCTTATGGGAGGTGCATCTGTGGGGACAAGTGATACCAATCACTATCGCTAAGCAGGAGATTGATGCACTGCAACCAATGTAGTGGGCCTGGAGAGGGGGTAGCAGATCTAGGTATGACTCCTGAGTATGATGCATGGTGGCAAACCCATAGGCCATATTCGTATATAGATCTAGAGTAGCCAACGTTGGTAGAGCTTAGAGGGAGGGGTCCATGAGGCCGGAGGGGTGATAGGAGATGGAGGGGTGGAGGGCAAGGAGGTGGAGGATGGGGGGATGGTGGATAGGGAGATGGGGGAGATGATGAAGGGGATGGTCGGGGTGGAAACCGAGGTAGGAGGAGGAGAGATAGGAGATAGTGGGTGGTGAGATATTTATCACCGATCCGTAAGGAGGATGAGGAGGATCAACCAGAGGAGAGGGTTGTCAGGGAGATGGTGGTGGAGGAGAGAGAGCAGAATGTAGAGATGTTGAACCTAGAGGTAGGACATTAGGAGGTGGAGATGATGGAGGTAGATATGGAGGAGGAGCATGCAAATGAGTCAGTTATGGGGGAGGTCGAGAGAGTCCTCTGAGAGAGGATTGTGGTAGGGGTGGATGTAGAGGAGGGATTGGAGGAGGTAGGGGTCAGAGCGCATGATGGGATAGTAGATTAGAGGATAGCCACCCTGTAGGCCCAAGTACAGGCTTTAGAGGTAGAGGTGGGGACACTTAGAGCAGAGCAAGACGACCTGAAGGTCGAGCAAGACACCCTTCAGACTGAAAGGGACATCGCAGTGATCAACAAACAACAGACAAACCAAAGGATGTTGGATTTTGTGGCCACATGTAGTGGGTCAGTGGTGGATGTTGTGTGAGAGTTAGCTAGATCTAGCATGGGATTCCAATATTATAGAGACTTATATGAGAGAGCAATGTTTCCAAAGAGGAGATATCTAAGATTTACAGAGGTTCAAAGCCGATCACAGGGCAGGTCATAGATAAGATCTCACAACTGACATTCCCATAGCAGGTCACATAGTGGTGAGGCAGTGGGTTCGAGACGGTCCACCCCATATGAGAGGCCACCAACATTAGAGCACAGGTCTCCAAGCTCGCCACAATGAGAGGATGGATAGGCATCAGGGTTAGGGGAGCAAGGAAGCTCGGGCTAGGACTCATTTTGACATTATGTATCATGACACTGTATTTTGATCATTGAGCTTGCGAGCTTCATTTTATGATATATGAGGCATATTGACATTGTACTATGACACATTTTGAGTGATATATGATATGATTTTTGGTGGAAATTTATGATATGTAGTCTTATGTGATGATGCTATATGTTTATGATTATGCTATGGATTTCTATGCTTTTATGATGTTTATTTATGCGTTCTATATGATCATATGATGTTGTGGTATGATGGATGATTATACATTTATAATGTTGTTTATGCATTTTATGTGATTATGCAATGATGCTATATGTTAATGAAGTATTGATGATATGATTTTATGAGATGATATGATATGTGAATGCAATGGTAAGATGGTGTCTATGGATTATGCATACAATGATTAGAATTGTCTAATACAAATGCAAAATATAATGTATGATATGATTATGATTATGTAATTTTTATGAAAATGTCAATGCAATGTATATGAAATGTGCTAAATGGAAATGGATTATGATTATAATTGAAAATGCAATGGCATGCTTAATATGCTATAAGGCTATGCAGATGCACTCTATGTTTTTGTATTTTCTCATGCAAATATATGTGGCTTATTATGATAAAGTCTATGATGATAATGCTTCCTAACATGATCATGCATGAAAATTATTTTTGTGTGTCACAGGATGCTATCAAGATGCAAAGAGAAGAAATGTTAGCATGGAAGAGACAGATGTTAGCATGGAGAATGGAAAAATAAGGTGGAAAAGTTAGAAGGGAAATGACAAAGGACAAACATTCATGCTTTTATGTTTATCATCATTGGGCGTCAAAATTGTCGCAAATGGAGCATAAACACCATGGTATGACATAGACCAAGGCGTAAAAGGTGACCATTTGTGAGAGACAAGCAGTCAAAAGACAATGCCAAAAGACAAGGAGTGCCTCGACTCATACTAAGGACCCAATTGTCCTAATATTTTTGCCAAGACAAACTACAAACAACAATTAATAAAAAGATATCATGATCCATCATCGCCCCTCTAAATCCTTGACAGGACATCGTTGAGGTAGCTAGTAACATGACCAAAAACTAATTAAAAAGATAAGACAAACTCATACCAACAAAGTGTTTGTCAGAGAGATAATGTTTGCTGATAGGATTTCCAAGATTGATTCATATGATTGATTAGGTTTGGTTTGAAGAAAGACACATCCTTATTAAGGTAGATGATCAAAATGACTGATTGATTAATTATTTGACCGAAGTTGATTGAACAATTGATAAGGTTGATTAATTGATTTGATTGATTATGCCTAGTTTCAGGAAAGACACATCCTGTATAAGGCAAGATTAACTGACCAAGATGATAAGATTGATTGACCAAGTGATGAACTTGAGTTGATTTGATAATTGATATGATTGACCGATGTGGTGACACTTGGTTTCAAGAGACATATCCTATTTAAGGCAAATGACACATTTGATAAAATTGATCGATTGACCATTTTGATGAACACCTAGTTCCAAGAAAGACATATCCTATTTAAGGTGAATGATAAGGTTGACCAATGACAACATCTAATCCCAGGAAGGATGCATCCTAATAGAAGACAAGTGATAAGACCGAATGAGGAAAATGACATAATGCCCCATTCCGACATAAGACCAATGACCTAATAATGATGATGATTAGGCAAATTGATCGAGTGAAGATTAAAGACTTGTTGGATATGTTTGTTTGTTGATTCATGATTTGGTTTGAATAGTGACTGATTGAGGACAAAGAACATGACCAGACTCAACAAACCCTAAAGGACTGACCTAGAGCCTCGGGGGCTCATTGATTGATGGCCTTGCCTATGTTATACATGCAAAGACCTCATAGTTTGACTGGCACAAACCAAAATTGACATGAATTGACAAAACCCTAGGACAAACCTAATGTCTTGGGGGCTCATCAAGTGATGGCCTTTCCTATGTAGCAATGCACAAAGACAACATAGTTCAACCAAACTAACATAGAATGACTCAAACTTTGACTCTATTTTTGAAAGTTTTGATGTTTTATGATTTTTTTGGATTTTTATGCTTTATGATTTTTTTGGATTTTGATGTTTTATGATTTTTTTGGATTTTGATGTTTTATGATTTTTTTGGATTTTGATGTTTTTAAAAAGGCTGATACCATGTGTCAAATCCCATTAGGACATAAGTCAAGGAATTTCCCCAAGTCAGGTATAGGACCAACTTATTATACGTAAGGGGAAGTAGTGGATGAATGCAAAAGATGGTCATGAAAGTGAAGGGCATTAAATGTTGGTGGTTCCTAGGCCATGGCAAGGATGACAAAGCTTTATTATGGATGGATGATATGTGTGAATGGGTGAGCAAAGGACGGGAAAACCAAGTAGAGTAATAGTAGATGAAAGAGCATAGAATGACTACACATGGCTTCTGTTTTCTAGGTTTTCACCATGGTACTTATCCAAAGCACCATCAAAGTGGTTTTCACTTTTGGAAAAATCATTTCTCTTTACTATTTTTTTTATTTTTTTCAATTTTTTTTGTCACCAAGTCGCATGTTTTCCAGGTTTTCATTAAGGTGGCCATTTTTTTGATTTTTTGAATTTTTTTATATTGTTTTGAATTTTTGAAGGGATACTTTGAGAATTAGGTGTAGTATCTATGAAGGTGCATGTTGTTGATGGGTTCAGGCAATGGTTCACCTTCAGGAGTAGAGAGTTGATAAGCGTCGAATCCATATGCTATCATGATGATATAAGGCCCAACCAATTGGGTTCAAACTTTTCAGGATTTTCTCAATCTATCTGATTCTTTAGATTCTCTTTTAAGACTAAGTCACCACTGTCAAAGCTTCTAGATCAGACCTTCTTATTGTAGTTGCATCGAAGGTGATTCTGATATGCTTGCAAATGTGTCAAAGCATTTTGCCTCTTTTCATCTAATAACTCTAGCTCATGTAGATGGGATACACAGTATTCTTCTTGATCAATCAATCCTTGCATAAAAACCCTCAATGATGGTAACTTGACCTCAATAGGAAGTACGACCTTAGATCCAAAGATGAGGGGATATGGAATGGATCTGGTAGGAGTGTGAATACTAGTATGATAGGCCCATAAAGCAGGATTGAGTTGGAGATGCCAATCACAACCAACATCATAGATCGTCATTTTTAAGATTTTAAGAATAGTCTTATTAGATGCCTCAACTTGACCATTACCCTGGGGGTAATATGGGGTGGCGAAATGGTGTTGGATATGAAACTTCACACAAAGTTCACAGACATCCTAATTTTTAAAAGGGCGAACAATGTCTATAACGATGGATTGTGGGATACCATAGCGGCATATAATGTAATTCAGGATGAATTTGGATATTTGCTTACTAGTAATATAGGCCATCAAGATGGCTTTGATCCATTTGGTAAAGTATTATGTAGCAACAAGGATAAACTTACGCCCACTTGCGGAAGTGGGATGGATTTTTCCTACAAGGTCAAGTCCCCATTGAGAGAATGGCCATGGTGATGTAAGCGGCTGCAATTCCTGAGCTGGTGCATGTATGAGATCTCCATGAATTTGACACTGGTGACACTTCTTCATAAAGTGATAGGCATCACATTTCATTGTAGGCCAATAATATCCCATCCTCATGATATTTTTAGCTAAGGTAGGACCAGTGGAGTGAGCTTTGCATATACCATGGTGAACCTCTTGTAAGGTCGTTTGTGATTCATTTGAGTTGAGACATTGGAGGAGGGTGTTGCCTAAGCTACAGTGGTAAAGAGTATCATCAATGATGACATATTTAGAGGCTTGTCGAATAAAGGTTTTGTGTTGGTCGGGGGACAAGTCAGGAGGGCTAACCTGGTCATGTAGATAGTTGTAAGTGTCTTTGTACTAAGGAGATTCAAGACCAACAAGTTCACACACAAGTTTAGTTTCAGGGACATTGAACGCGGGGACCAACAATTGTTCCACCAATAAATCATATTATGATGCATTATTAGGGATGCCCAAGAGAGATCCAATTGTTGTCATTGCATCAACTACCTTGTTTTGGATTCTCAATATTTTCTCAAAGGTAATAGCTTCAAAGTACAGTCTAAAAATATCAACCATGCGCTTGTAGGGAATTATCTTCTCATCCTTGGTATCATAATCATCATTGACTTGCTTGATCACTAACTATGAATCACCATAAACTTGAAGATCCTTAATTTTCCATTTAATTTCCATTTAGAGTCTTGTGAGTAATGCTTCATACTCAACTATATCATTGGTGCATGAAAATTATATTTGAAATGACTTAGGAATGGAATCCCCTTGAGTTGTGATGAATAAAATGCTAGCTCCCGAACCATGACTTATGTAGGATCCGTCAAAGTACAATTTCCATGTTGTTGGTATTTCTATGACAAAGATTGATTCATCTGGGAAGTTGAATATTAGAGGATGACCTACTGTCATTGGTGCATTGGCAAGTTGACTAGCTATCACTTATCCGTTTATTGCTTTTCGATCAACATATTCAATGCCATACTCACTTAAGATCATAACCTACTTAGCTAACCATCCTATCAGAGCTGCTTTACTGAGAAGGTACTTCAGAAGATCAATTTTGGCTATCAAATTGGTCTTATGATTTAGCATATAATGTCTCAATTTATGGGTTGTGAATACAACTGCTAGGCATGCTCATTCAATAGGCTTGTAGTTTAACTCATATCCAACCAAGGTATGACTGATGTAGTAGATTTCTCGTTCTTTGCCATCATTATCATTTTGTGCCAATAATGCCCCCAATGCTAATGTAGTTGTTACATACAATATCAAATGTCTACCATCAATCAGAGCCATAAGAACTAGTAGAGTCAATAGATAATGCTTAATTTGATCAAATGCTTCTTGACATTTTTTTGTCCAAATGAAGGGATTTCATTTCGTAATAAATGTTGAAATGGGTGAATCTTATCTACCAGTTGGGAAATGAATCTACAGATTGATTGCAGTCTTCCTTCTAAAGTCCTTAGCTGACTAATATTAGTTGGAGGTGGCATGTCCAAGATAACTTTTACTTTTGCAGGATCAACCTCTATTCCTCTATGGGAGACAATGTATCCTAAGAGTTTGCCTGATTCGACGCCAAAAACACATTTCTTTGGATTTAACTTGAGTTTATACTTTTCAAGTCATGTGAAAATCTTATTCAAGACTGCTAGGTGACCACTTCTTTCTAGAGATTTTGAGAGAAGATAATCAACATAATCCTCCATAAGTACGTGCATATAATCATGAAAAATGATAGTCATGGCTCTTTGTTATGTAGCTCTAACATTCTTAAGTCCAAAGGGCATAACATTCCAACAAAAAGTTCCCCAAGTGCATGTAAAGGCTATCTTTGGTTGATCTTTAGTAGCAATCCCTATCTGATTATAGCTGGAGAATCCGTCCATAAGTGATAGCATTTCATATCCACCAGTGAGATCTAGTATGATGTCAATATTTGGTAAGGGGAAATCGTCTTTAGGACACACCTTGTTAAGATCCCTAAAATATTTGCATACCCTTATTTAACCATTTAGTTTTGTGACAGGAATAATATTAGATATCCAATCTGCATTATCAATAGAGTGTATAAATCCAACATCCAAGAGTTTCTTTAGTTTGACCTTGACTAGGAGTGCAATTTACGGGTGCATTTTTCGTAGCTTTTGTTTATATGGATTGGCATTTGGTATCAATGGGAGGTGATGCAAAAAACGCTCAGGGTCCAACCCAAGAATATCAAAATATGACCATGCGAAATTAACTTGTCTCTCTAAAAATAATATCATAAACTCAGGTTTTTCCTTAGTGGTCAAAGATGTTGCAAGCTGTATGATTCTAGAATCATCTTGTGTCCCAATGTTCACCTCTTCTGTCTCTTCTACGAGCAATGATGATCTCTCTTGATCTAAGGGGAGACTATCCAATCCTCCATCCTCAGGTGCCTTAGAGAGGTTTTCACCTTCGGATACGTCCTTTATTTTTACTTTTTCACTGTCACCAAGTACCTTTCGATTTTCACCTGAAGACCTATTATTTTTATTTTGACTTTTCTCATTTTAACTTTTATGACTAGAGGAAAGGATAGAATCACCAAAGTATGATTCACTATTTAGTTCTATGACAAAGTCAACCTTATGGTCCCCACTCGGTATTCCTTCACGAAGTCCCATGAAGTCAACAATTGCTTTGTTGTTCTTGAATGTGTCTAAAATCGGTGGTCCTAATCTATTAACTACGAGTAAACGAGGGACAAGCCATCATAAGTATTTTCAAGGGTCATGGTATAGGCAAATAAGGTAAAAATAAAGGTGGTGTCATCGGGTTCCCAGAAGGTTTCGATCCAAGCTTCCCTTCTCAAGGGGACCTTTTGGTTGGGATTTGACAAGTTTTGCAGAGGGCCAATTTTAAACATTTGATTGAATTTTTCCTCAAAGGTAGGTTCACCAAGTTCTCTGAATGTTTCTTCAAGGTCATAGTCGGTGAATTTTTTATCAGAACCCCTTCCCATATATTGGAATCAAAGTCAAAATAGTAGTCCTTAGATGTCTCGATTTCATTTGAAGCATTAACAGTATCACTCGAAGGTAACCCGATACCTCAAATAGTCACTTTTACTAGTACAAACCCTAACCTACTATACTTTGGTTATTTAGGAGGCAACAAGCATTCCACTATCCCATGTTTGTTTAGACCAAGGCCGTTGTGTCCATCATATCCTTTTTGCTTCAACAAGAAGAACCCTTTTGGATATTGTTCAGCTGGCAACTGCTTCGGTTCTATGTCCTCCTCTTCTTTATATATCCATGTGTAAATTTGGTCATCCAAAGATTCTTTGGCTAACTCCCCCATTTAGTAAAGGTGGTAAGGGGATTGTGGATGATAACCTTAGGATGCATGAAATGTGGCTTACCATAAGAATTTAGTGATTTAGGTAACTTTCCAATGCAAAAGAGGCTCTTCATGTTGTATTCTCTACATCTTGTGTCTTGAATCTGTACTTTGGGTTTGGAAGGTGGGGTGAATTGAGTGGATGTTTTGATGAGGTTAGATGGATCGATATAGTGGGATGAGGTGGAAGATGAGGCCTTTTAATTTATGGGCACTTGGTGCTCAATGGTTCCTTTTAGGTTTGTACAATACCGAAAAGGATCAGGATCGCCTGGAATAGTAATTTCAGTGCCATTATATGGAACTTGAGGCATTGGTGGTATGTGGAGGGTATTTCCTTCATGGAATGAATCCAAGGGCAGCCAAGGAGAAGGTTGTAGTGTAAATCAAGATCCAAGATATGAAACACTATATTTTGCATAGCTAGGCCAAATTTTACGGGAAGCAAAATTACTCCTTCAAATGAGTGTTCAACATCATCATAGGCTTTGATAATAATTTTCTTGGTTTGATCTATACAATTCTTAGAGTATCCCAACACTTTTACAAATTTGAGAGAGAAAATTTCCAGACCTTCTCCATCATCTACCAAGACTTGTTTGATCTTATGTTTATTTATGTAGACTTCTAGATGTAAGGGATCATTATGATCAGAATTTTGTGCAAAAAAGTCTTGTTTAGAGAAGGTATAGATGATTCCTTCAAGGCTTTATCAAGGATATCTCTATGTTGAGGGGATATGCGAAGGATTTCCAGGATAAAAATTTATGCGGGAGTCTTCCCTAGCTGCTTTAGGAGATTGTACTAGCTTTTTGGTTACAGCTTGGAAGGAACCCCTTGTAGAGTTACCTTGGCTCTACAAGTGGCGATTGTACACTTAGAATTTTTCTTATTCATGGCAATGGTGGCAGCACGATCATCAAAGGTTCATATATTATGGACAATAGTGCTATTATCATGCACGATGTGGGTATAATTGGCATTATTGCTATTCCTTGAACTAGAGGCTTTTTTGTTTGTCATGATCTTGCAAGGGAGTTTTAAATATGGTATGATCAACATTTATTTTGCCTTGTGAATTATCTGCTGAAATGATTCATTGTTTGATGAGGTCTTGAATGAAATTTTTGAGTGTCCAAAATGAAGATGTCTTATGTCCCTTTCCATGGTGATATTCATCATACTCATTTTCCTTCCACTAGTTTGGTTTGATCAATGATGGTTTATAGTTTTTGATGTTTTTCAACTAGATGACATTGGATTGTAAAAGTGTCTTTAGGGTTGATTCAATGGGTTCACCCAATGGGGTGTATGTTCTCTTAGAGTGTAGAGGACCTCGACGTTGTTGGTTATTTTGGACTACGTTCAATGATTGATCTTGACCTTGTGTTTGGGTATTTGATATGTTTGAAGTGGATGGACCTTTGAGATGAATGGTAGGACCTTTATTTATCACTTTAGCATCAAAAAATCCATCATTGGTGACATTTTTGGTTTGAGACCAAAATTTTCCTTTTCCATTGTTAGGCTTTGGGGTTTCTTTATGTAATTTAACTAGTCCCTTTGTGATAAGATCCTTTTCAATAATGACACCTTTTTCCATGATTTACTCAAAGTTTGTACAACATTGGATTTGAAGACAACTCATCAACTTTGCATTGAGGTTTTCTAGAAGCATGGGGACTAGTTATTTTTCCAAGATGTGGCAAGGATACTTGCTGGCCATACTTCACCATCTTTGGTAAAATGAGGTTAGTGACTCCCCTGCTTCTTGTTTAGTGGTGCATAGTTTTGTGAAGTTCATATGACTTTCAATGTTAAAGACAAAGTGATTAATGAATTTATCAGCCAATTCACCCCATGTGCTAATCCTTGAAGGAAGGTGTGCGAACCAATCTAGGGCTGATCCTGTGAGACTTTGTGGGAATAATCTCATTAAATAGGTAGGATCATATGTGATTTCCATACATACCGTATTAAATTCTTGTATTTATTCCATTGGATCTCCTTTCCCTTTGTATTTAGGTAAAATTGGTGTTGTGAAGTGAGGAGGAAATGATATATATAGATTTATGTTGAATGGATAGGGGCACAATTCCTTCATGGAATAAGTTTTCTTGTTGGTCCCCAATTGCATATTCATCATTTGTTGATGTATGGCTTGTATTTGTTGCATGGAGGAGTTTGCAAGAGATGGTGTTGTGTTGGTTTGATTTTGTGTTATGGTATTGGTGTTGAGGTCATATGTTGGATTTGGATTTGGATTGACACTTTGCGGCATGGGACCTTGGTTTCCTTGTTGATGTGTAAATGTTGCATTGGTATTGGTTGGGTTTGGAGTGAAATTGGTATTTATATTGGTACCCAAAGTCATGTTCGTATTTGGTATGGTGTTTTGAAATTGTGGTGTGGGTCCTTGACTTGTTCCTTGGATTTGAAATGTTGGAACTTGATTTGTGTTTTGGAAAGATGGTGTAAGTCCTAGATTGGTATTTGAAAATATAGGTCCTTGATTGGTGTTTGAGAATGTAGGTCCTTGATTAGTGTTTTGGTATGAGGGAGTGGGTCCTTGATTGGTGTTCAAAAATGTAGGTCCTCGGTTAATGTTTAGAAATATAGGTCCTTGGTTGATGTTTTGGTTTGGAACTCTTTGTGGGACAATATGAATTCTCCTAGATTTGTTTGGTTGATTTTGACTTGATGGAGGAGTGCTTTGAACTTGAAATGTGGACCCTTGATTCATGTTTTGAAGTGTAGTTGTGGGACCCTGGTTCATGTTTTGAAGTATAGGTGTGAGACCTTGAGATGTAGGATCTTGGTTTGTGTTTTGAAAAAGAGGATTTGTAAAGGTTTTACCCATGGAATTTGATGAGCTACCAAACATAAATTTTTTTCCTGTGTTGTGGCATGAGTTATCTTGTTTCCAAGTGTGGAGATATTAGGGATATGTGTGGTAGTTGTTGCAATATGTGTTGTTGTCCCAAGTGGTAATGTAGTAGACATTTGTTGTGAAGATGGCATCCCTAATGCAAATGGGTTTTGAGTAGCTCCTTCCACAATTGTGGAGACATCAAAGCCTTGAGAGAGTTTAACACCCTTTTTGGCTAGTGCATAAAAGTATCTATTAGGATCAGCGCCAACGAGCTCATCAACAAGGCGTAAAATCCTTGGATCTTGGTAAGCTCTTTGAATCTCTTTAGGAGTCAATTTCTTGTTGAACTCATCTAGGCCTAGATTGTCAAATGTGTCGATTGGGTCTCTTTGTGGAGTTCCTCTTTGTGGTGTAGATTGATTTAAAATTTATCCAAAGTTGGTGTCATGATGTGGACTAGAAAAGGGATCATTTGAAGACTTCATGTCCTTTCTTTTAGTTTGTGACCTTGTTTCAACCATGTAAGACTTGAAAGTTTGGAAGGTAATACAAGGTGATATGAAACTACACTATGTTTTTGTGATTTATTGGGTATAAGGATGCAAGGTGACCATGCAAGGGTAATGACCTTAAGACTGAAGGATGGGATTAAATAAAGCTAAATGAAACTAATGGACACCAAATGGTACCAAAGGGAGATTAATTAATGATCAAAGATAATGATATGGCAACTAGATAATGCTAAATTAAGGACCAAAGGTTATGATGCAACTAAGTCCAAGATGAGGTTTAAGCTATGTTTTTATAATTTTTGGGATATATAAGGATGCAAGATAATGCAATCTAAGTCCAAGACTAAGGATTGAAAGGATGATAATGATGTTATAATCAAAGGATATGATGTGGAGCTAAATGATACTAAGGGTATGGACCTTAATATTTAAGAAAAAGGATGGTAACCAAGCTATTGTAGGTACAAGATAACAAACCTAAATATCATTGACCTTTTGTGATGACCAATATTGAGAAAAATGATGGATTTGACAAGGTGAGTCTAAACTAGGACACAAGTTTGAGACTCAAGTTTTGACCAAGATGAAAATGAAAAGTTGGATAAGCAACCATGAACTTTCCAAAGGCTTGATAATATTCCTATGTTTGAAATCTAAAAGGTATGTGCAACCTAAGGTCTAAGACTAATCATGCAAGGAAAAGATGAGGAAGGCAACCTAGAATGTAATGCAATCCTAAATGGAAGTGATGGGATGGACTGGTAAAACTCTACAAGTCTAAGGTTTAGATAACAAGGTCTCTCTTAGGATGAATTGGAGTAGTTCTGGACAAGGATTTTATGAAATTTTGGTAATCAGGCAATTGTGGCTCTATTTTTCTCAAATGCATCGTTTCAGTTACAAGTTTTTGATGAGCAATTGTGGTGAACAATAGTATTTGTGGCTTTGTTTTAAGGAATTGTTTTGCAAGATATCAATTGCAGTTTTTTGGTGAACAATTGTGACACAAAATGTAGTTGCGGGCCTATTTTGAGTAGTTGCGGTAAATAGAGAGTTATTTTGCAAATTTGATGTTTTCAAATTAATTTTTTGATGAATTTTTGACTAGTTTTAGTGTGATTTTGTGAGTATATTTAAAAAACATTAAAAATAGTCAACAAACACTTGTTTTGGTCTGATTTTGAGTGTGAAAATGTATGTGTAAAAAGACACTCGTAGACAATGCACAACCTAGGATGGAAAAGATACTACCTATTGGATCCCTACTTGGAATTCTCCAAACACTTAGACAAAGGAGACAACTAGAGATCTTGGTGTCGTTGGCTACCCCTTACAAGGCACAGGTTCACCAAAATCTCTTACCCCCTAACATCCAAAAACCTTGAGGGATTTCTTGTCTCTATAATGAATAGTGGAACATAGGGCGGCTTCAGAATGACCATTCTTGCACTAGCAAGTAAAAGGGGTTTTTGGCCACTAAAACAATTGGTTCTTAATCTATGTTTTAGGGAAATAATCGTTCCTATACATACGATGAGATTAGCTCAATTAAGAGGCCTCCCAGTCCCTTCCTAAGAAAGGATTTTGATGTGTCATGTGTCCTAGGGGTGGAACTTGTCGGCATAGGACATCCTCACCAGGTGATCGAAGACTTTCCCAATGATCACAACAATTTATATAGCGAATCGAAACAAAGTGTCACTTGGGTCGTTCCCTATCACAAGATGGGAGGTAGGCCCTCTAAAGGTAACAAAAGTGAGAAAGTATGTTGTTTTTGATCTCCCAGATCTCACGAAGTGCAAGGAGATAGCATACACAACACCTTTTTCTTGCACTCTCAAGGGATTCATTTTAAAAAGAAAATCCCAAATCAAAATGTGTGGGTGGTTGCATAAAATTTCAAAGGAATTCTTTTGATTCTCAAGATCACCAAATGGAACGAGAGAAGAGCATACACATCCAAATACAATATGTAAATTACAAGACAATGCAAGCACTAGTTTATTTTAACCCCACTTATTATGTCAAATTAACACTTGAGTTCGTTTTATCCTGATGATGTGTGATGCAAGTTTATTTTAAATCTCATGAGTGAAGATATGCATTTTGTTGTTCATTTTAGCCTTTATTAATGAAAATTCATGTTCATTTTAACCTTTATGAGTGTGATGCAAAATTGTAGTTGTAGACAAAAAAACTAAATTTGATTAACTTAAAGTGAATGATGATAAGCTCAATTGTTTCTAAAGAAATAGTTTTATCTCCTCAAATCCAATGCCACATGTTGAAAATAGATTATTAGCAAACAAAAAACCCTATCCTAAAGAAAACCCAAAAGGAAAAAAAAAAAAACTCAAAACATAAAAGTTATACCTAAACAAGCAATTGTGTCATTCGGGCTGATAGTTGCAGCACTATAATGTGTCATTCGGGCCTATAGTTGTATCATTTCAAATGTGGCTCAAGATCTAGCAATTGCATTGTAATTTCAAATTTGAAAATCCTGCCTTCAGATGTGTCACTTCCCATCATAGTTGTGTTGTATTTTTGAATTTCGGAAGTGTGCCTTTAGTTGCATCACTACACTTTATAGTTCCGGCTCATGAGCTTGTTACACATCAAAAGCAACAAGAAATACAAATTTTTCTTCAAATTTCATCCATTTCATGTCAAGTTCACCAATGTAAGAGGAAAATTTATAGAAATGATTAAAGTGACAACCACAACACTAATCTAAGCTAAAAATCCAATCAAAACAAGAGAGAACAATCAAATTAAAAGAGTAAAATGAAAGCAATAGAACAAAGCACTCTCCATGGTTGAAGTTGAATCACTTCCCTTGTCTCTCCTCAAACAACCTTTACAATTTTTCCCTTAGTTCATTGTGTGTGTATGTAAGTACTTGCAAATAATAAGCATGAAAGTCAGAGATATGTGGTTGTTAAATCGAAAATGGAGGAGAAAATCTTCTTTTATAGAAAGCCATTCAAATGAATGGATGAGATCGAGCTTCTAGAAAGATTCTCAAATCGATGGTCAAGGACACATGCACCACAAAGTAGTGGGCTAGGGGTGACTATGAAATGGACAGATAAGATCAAAAAGAGACCAGAGACAATCAATGGATGAGATTCAAAAATGAGAGAGTGGAGGGAGATAATGGAGGAATTAAAAAATTAAAATCATTTAATTCATGAGAAAGGAATCTTTGACCAAGTGGAGGATAAATAATTTATTTGTGGAAGAAGAAAGTGGGCATTTAATTAAAATGATTTATGCAACCAATTTAATTAAATAAGGGGAAATAGAAAAGAAGGATTAAATAATTAATTTAGATTAATTATTTAATAGGGAAGGAATGACAAAGGCAATTATAATTTTTTTAGTAATTATTTAACCATAGAAGAAATAAAGAAGACCAATGAATAGATAAATATATAGATAAATGACGTGAAATTAATAATTAAATGAATAATAATCCATTTAACAACAAAGAGAAAGAAAATGTTAGTGATACAATTAAAAAGATGATTTATTTAATTGATCAAAGGAGAATAAAGACATGAATTATTTAAATAATTAAAATTATTCAATTAATAGAGGAATGTGATCAAGAAATTAAACAATTAGAATTGTTTAATTAGGCAGGGAAGAAGACCAAGACGATGGACAAAATGACGCTCACAAACCAAGAAATTTTTTAGTGTCTACAGTAGGTTATTGAAACCATGTCCTATACCTCTTATTTAGAGATTGGAAATTTCAATGGCCCTAGCTATGAGTTGTGGAAGTTGAAGATGGGAGATCTTTTAGAAGAGAAGGATCAATATAAGTTTTCTACAAGGATAGGAGGGATCATGAATGTCTAATAAATATTATAAAAGGATGAGCTAGAAGGAATGTGTAACCATTTGGTTGTGGTTTGTATATTTTATCTTATTGAATGCCATGTCTCACCCCTTACATAATTTAACTACTAAATTGAGAACGAAAAATTAATGAAAATACACCATTTTTTTATTATTAAAAATTTGAAAAATAAAATGAAATAAATAGACGAGCTTATGTGGTCTTTCAACAAGATTATATATATATATATATATATATATCTAATATATATAAGATTTGTTTCTTAATAAATTTTAAATTGATTTAATTTGAAGGGAGTTTAAAAAAAAGGAATAAAATTAAAATTTAATTTTAAGGACGTGTAATTAATTTGCACGTCATAAAAAGAAGAGAGAAAGTTTGAGGGGAAATTTAAACTAGGTATCTTCTTTATTTCAATTACAAAATGATATTCTTCATGATTAATATGCGAGCCAAATTTGGTAAATTCACAGGAAGAAGGAACATTTTGCATCATGGGTAGGTAGCGTGAAAATTGAGAAATAAATGGAAGAGTAAATGATTAGTGGGAGGGAAATTACTCTCCACTATCAATGAGGAGGAAAAGGATTTAAGAGCATTGAATTCACAAGATATTTAGGGATGTGTTGCAATGGCATAGCCCCTGAAGACCACATAGGACCCATATTGACCGATTGCAACAAAACAATGGATGTTGTATGGTTGTTCGTGGAATGGGAATTCATTGTTACCCTATTGGAATTCAAGTTTATTCTTTATGGAGATAAGTGGTGCTTGAATTAATATTAATCTAGAAGATTGGGTCCTTATTTTCATTCCAATAAAAAGGAGGCATTTGGTGTCAAATCGGGGGGAAGGCATAAGAATACTAGAAAGATTATGGTATTTAATTCTACCAACCGCATCACTAGGATCTATGATGAGCATGGTAACATTTTCAGCCAGTAGTCCTTTATAGGTAAATTGTATGGAGGTAAGAATAGCAGTGATGTGGGGTACTCCCTTTTTAAAACTCAAACTCACAACTACAACAAGAAACACGAAACAAGGATGCAAGAGAGAACTAGTCTTTGTTTATTATTGTAATAAAAAATGACAGTACATTGCTACATTCGTCCTCATATGGGCTTTCTTGAATTCATAATCTTCCAATCTTCAAATCAAAGCTAACTTTCCTCAAAATTCATGCCTTCACTATGAGAAATTAGCTCGATCCTTCATCCCTACTATCCCCTCCCTCCTTTGATGTATTTTTCTCTCATTTATTTTCTTCTTGTCGATAAAATCTACATTGAAGTCGGTCACCCATGCTTGCTTGAGCACCATCATCCACTTCTCTACAACACTAATATCACTGGGATGGTTACACCATTTCTACACCATCATCTCATGCAACCATCAGCCCAGAAGATTCATGCCATAATTGAGCATTAAAACTCAGTTACCACACTAAAATTTTCTTTTAATCTCCACCATAGCATTTAGGGTTTCAATTGCCTTTTATATCACTTTAAAATGGTTGACCAAAAATGTGTGTTGATTCACAATGGAGATGTGAAATCAACCAACAAACATATACCACATGTCACAATCTTATTCACTATGCCATAAGTCTTCTACCGATTCATCCATGCCACATGTCATAATCTCACTAGCACACAGGAACAAATTGAGTCAATGCTTCCATTCGATGGGATGACAAGCAACTTCCACCCGTCCTTCTATTGGCTCTCGGGGATCGAGGATCCCATGATCACTATAATACACAGATCTCAAGAAAGTAACCCGACAACCATACCTCTAAATAGCGAAGAATGAAGCCCTTTCATGGGTCGAGATCCACCCTTTCTTCATACAACTCATCATTCCTTTCGGTCAGGTGCAGGCCTTCCTATCGACCTCTGACTTGCGATGCCCAAAAAGTTCTTCACAAGTGTTATCAACCATAACCCTTTCGGGTGTCAGGGTTTTGGGTTTCCACATACCCTTTACACCACTTCAATCAATGCATGTTGCAACTCCAAATCCCAAAGTCTGATCCTCTTCAACAACAAGCAAGAAATCAAACCAAAGTTTGAAACCGAATCAGACTTAGAGGAAAATTGACTAACTCCTTCATCTCTGGTAAACAATAAATGGAAAGTCCAAGGATTGAAACTCAAACTTTGCACATCTTCAACACATTAGACATGAACTCCATTCTCATGTTCAACAAACCTTAGCCAATTATCCCTTATTGAAAAGAAACAAAATTTTGTTTTTGTTTGATGCAAGATTAACCTTACACCTTGGATGCTTCTGCATCAGACACCTAGGGTAGAAGAAAAGTGAACTCATCACTTTACAAGAGGATATACAAGATGAGTAACCTTAGTCTTAGATAACCATGAAGAATCCTCCACATGTCTCCCAAACCATTTCACCAATTACTCCATGTATTGCTTCGTTCGTGTGCTCCTTTTGACCCGATTGTCAAGAATTGTCTCAATATTTTGATCCCCTGAAGTAGGTGTGAGTGCTCGAGGCTGCTTTATTATTGTAACTTCATCATTTTCACCTTCATGAAATATGGTTAGATATGAGACATTAAAAATTGGAGAAATATTAAGCTCATTGGGTAATTCTACCTCATATGCATTACTAGAATCATGCCTCTTTACAATCTTGCACGAGCCAATCCTCTTCATTTTGAGCTTGTTATATGTACCCATTGGAAATCTCCCCTTTCTTAGATGCACCATCACTTTATCTCCAACTTGAAATTCTTTATATCTTCTCTTCGAATTAGCATTAGTTTTATAAGAAAAAAATATTTTACTAATATGTTTTCTCACCTCATCATGTAGGCCTTTCATATGCTCTGCAAAATCCTCTGCATCTGCACTCTTCTTTACATCTTTATCAATATTATTCAAGTCTGAAACAACTCTTTGGACGTTGCTTCCATTAACAATCTGGAATGGTGACTTACTTGTACTTCTATTGATTGAGTTGTTGTAGGAAAACTAAGCTTTTGGTAAGACTAAATCCCACCCTTTTGGTTTGTCTCCAACTAAGCATCTCAACAAATTTCCCAAACTTCTATTCACCACCTCTGTTTGACCACATATTTGAGGATGGTAGGCCGAGAAAAACTGTAATTCAATGTTGAGCTTCTTCCACAAAGTCCTCCAGAAGTAGCCAACAAAATTGGTATCCCTATCAGAAATAATGCTCATTGGAATTCCATGAAGCCTCACAACTTCCTTGAAAAACAAATATGCAACCTTCACAACGTCATTAGTCTTATGAAAAGGGATAAGATGTGCCATTTTAGAGAATCTATCTACCATAACAAAGATGGAATCATGTCCTCTTTGTGTCCTTGGTAAACCAAGAACAAAATCCATACTTATGTTTGCCCATGGCTTCTTGAGTATTGGTAGTGGCTGATATAAACCAGTGTTTTGACTAACCCCCTTTACCACTTGACACACCCTACAACCTTGCACATACTTCCTTACATGTTTCTGAAATTGAGGCCAATAATACTTCTCTCCAACCAATGCAATAGTCTTATCAAAACCAAAGTGCCCTGCAAGTCCTCCACTATGTTTCTCCTTAATTAAATTCAATCTCTTGGAACTTCTAGGAATGCACAATTGATTACCTTTGAACAACATACCATCTTTGATTAAATAATCGATATATTTGGTTCTATTTGCTACAATAGGATCCTTACATACCTTCCATGCCTCTCCAAAATCTAAATCTCCTTCATACATTTCCTTGAGCTCATTGAAACCCACAACTTTAACCTGCATTTCAACAAACCTTGCCTTGTACTTAAAGTATCAACAACTTTGTTAGACTTCTCACTCCTATGTTTCAAAATAAATTTTTAAGTTAGTAAAAACTCAACCCATTTCATGTGCCTTTGACTCAATTTCCCTTGACTACTCAAGTATTGGAGTGCTTGATGATTGGTAAACAAAAAAAATTCTTTTGGTAAAAGATAATGTCTCCATTTCTTAAGTGCTTGAACAATTGCATAAAAATCTTGATCATAAACCGAATACTTTTTCTTAGCATCATTTAACTTCTCAATAAAATATGCAATAGGCTTACCTTCTTGCTTCAAAACAGATCCAATGGAATTACCACTTGAATCACAATCCACTTGGAACACCTTGTTGAAATCTAGAAGTGCTAAAAGAGGTTGCATTATCACTTTACTCTTCAACAAATCAAAGCTCTTCGTCGCCCTTGTAGTCCACTTGAATTCGTTCTTATCACCCCTCATAGTTTCAGTTAGTGGTGCATATATGTTACTAAAACCTTTAATGAAATTTCTATAAAAAACCTTCTAACCGATGAAATGATCTCACCTCCATTACACTCCTTAGTGTTGGCCATTCTAGAATAGCTCTCACCTTTTTCGGGTCCATCTTGATGCCTTCTCCTAAAACAAAAAAGCCTAGATACACCAATTCCCTCTTCACAAAGCTACACTTTTTAAGGTTGATCAACAAATTTTAATCTCTAAGCTTTTAAAAAAAAATATGATATGCTTCAAATGCTCCTCCAAGGTTTTACTGAGAATTAAAATGTCATCCAAACTATCACAAATATGCCCAAGAACTCTTTCAACACTTCATTAATTAACCTCATAAACATACTAGGTGCATTGGTTAGCCCAAATGGCATGACTAACCACTCATACAAACCTTTTTTTTCGTATTGAATGCAGTCTTCCACTCATCTCCTTCACGTATCCTTATTTGGTGATACCCACTCTTCAAATCAATCTTGCTGAAATATGTTGCTCCACTCAAGCAATCCATAATATCATCCATTCTAGGTAATGTAAATGTGTACTTTATTGTGATCTTGTTTATAGCCCTAGAATCCATGCATATTCTCCACTCTCCTTTCTTTGGCGACAAAAAACATGCACTACACATAGGCTTAAACTCTCTTTTATCAAACCTTTTTTCAATAAATCAACTTGTCTATTTACCTCCTCATTCTCTGTAGGTGACATTTGGTAGGCTTCCTTGTTGGGTAAACTCACCCCTGGTATCAAATCAATTTGATGAATGTTTTTTCTCACTTGTGGGAGCCCTTCAGGAACAATATCTGAAACCATCATCTTGAACTCTTGCAGCAAACTAGTAACTTCTACAAGAATTTCATCAACAACTTCACTGCTAGCTTTAGGGATAATAGCAAAACAAACCTTCTCATGCTTCATGCCATCAAGAAATCTCCTTGCATCAACTAAGCAAGCTCTAGCATTACCACAAACTTGAACATTTTCCTCCTTCAAAAGGCTTCACCTTATGCTTCACTCCGTCTTTTACAATTGTGTAGGTGTTAGCACACCCATCATGTATGGATTTTTGGTCATATTGCCATGGTCTTCCAAGAAAAATGTGACAAGCATCCATAGGAATGATATCACATAGAATCTCATCATGATAATTCCCAATCTTAAACTTCGCATTGCATTGTTCATTTACTAAAATCTTCTGGTCATCTTGCACCCAATAAATCTAGTATGGTTTTGGGTGTTTTATCCTCTCAAACTTCAACTTTCTCACCATCTCATCAGACACAATATTGTCTGTGCTTCCACTATCTACTATGATACTACACACTTTTCCTTCACACTTGCACCTTGTTTTGAATAAATTCTTTCTCTGCATCGGTTCATTGTCTTCAGTTAGGAGTGTTGAACAAGACAATTGAGAGGGGGGGTGAATTAGTTGTAGCAAATTTTAACTTTTTTAAAACATTCACCAAAACTAAGATCAATCACAAATTCTTAACTTTGCTAGAATGATTAAGCATTAAGTGAAAGTGCAGAAACTAAAAACCATCACACAAACACAATAACACTAGATTTACATGGAAAACCCAATGAGGGAAAAACCACTGTGAGGATTAACTCACACTATAAATAATATCAAAACTGATTACAAAGGCTCATTGCCTAAGAAAAAGGCTCACTACCAAAACAAGGACTCACTGTCCAAAACAAGACTCATTGTCCAACAGGGTTAACCACCTAGAGGGTTCACTACCACAAAGATACAAAGAAGATAAAAGAGATATGTTACATAGAGAATACAATCTCAATGCAACAAATATTTCCACCATAATTTTCTCAACCACTTGCAGACATGCATGAATGATAGAGTACACCTTCAGCTCACTACATCCAGAAACTCAGCATTTAGACTTTGCACTGATCTACCACATTCACATCACACACACACACACACACACACACACAGTGATTTGCATCTATTTCTTTGCACTTATCTCTTTGTACACCTTTCACTACTAACTTATCCTGTATT
The DNA here is from genome assembly GCA_007115665.2 of Sequoiadendron giganteum. Taxonomy (NCBI): domain Eukaryota; kingdom Viridiplantae; phylum Streptophyta; class Pinopsida; order Cupressales; family Cupressaceae; genus Sequoiadendron; species Sequoiadendron giganteum. The sequence continues at coordinate 336,894,333 of CM021103.1, read as the reverse complement.
TATACCATCTTCAACTTTGAAACATATTGAAAGTCAGCCATCCATCATTAAATTCAAATTAGGTCAGCACCAAAACATCCTAGGGTGGAATTAGAATAAGGGTGACCCAAAAACACGCTTGATGAGGACCCAAATAGGTCCCAACACGCTTCATCAACTTTGAAAGTAGTTTTCAACACAAGGTCAACCAAACCAGTGTAAAACACATAGAACAATTAAGCACACACAACCCTTAGCACGATTAAATCCTTCCAGGCACCAAAATTATCTTCAACATGAGCATAGAAACTTAACTCTAGAACCACAAGTCATAAGACTTTATCAAGAGGAAATTTGTACCAACAACATTTCTCTCGAACCTCAACCAGAAACATAGAAAAGCATAGTTCACAACTGGTGAACATAACTCGCATTGTACAATGAATCAGAAGCCAAAAATATGGATATAGCACCTTCCAAAAACCATGATCAACATATCTGAACCACACAAAGAAAGGAGAAAATACCAGAGAAAAACCCGAAGCAAACACTGAACACCTACAATCTTTCTTCATTATAATTTTCTCAATATCCTTGACATATACAACCAATAACCTACATCCATGACATCAATGGAAACAACAACCAATTGATAACCAATTGACCAGTTGACATCAATGACAACACCTTATTTCTTGCAACAAGTTCTCTCTTTGTCATCAAAACCTCTCCATCTTCTACCTCTTAAGATTGTGAGGAAGGTGCCTCCTCCTCATTAACATTTGTTTCCCTTCTTTGATATTCTTGTCTCCTTCTTGGCTTCTCCTCTGCTTGTGGGTAATCATAGGCTCGGTCCCCTTCTTCTCCACATTTGAAAAAAGTACCTTTGAATGGACCTCCACCATAACCATGACCTCTACCTCTACCTCTGAAATTTTGGTCTCTTAGGCTTTTTCCTTCTTCATATTTTGCTGCTCTATTGTTGCCCTCTTCATTCTTGGAACTCTTCTGCTGATTTTCTTCATTTTTATAAGTTCTTCCTCCTATATACCTTGCCTCCACACCCACTTCCTTTTTGCTTTATTTCAAACCTCTTGTTCAACCTTTCCTCTATCTTCAATGTTATTTGATAATCATCATCCATTGTCACAACCCTAACCAGTGCCATTTCTTCTTGAATTCTTGATCGTAGCCCATTTATGTATCTTTCAATATTTTCCTTGGTTCGCTCTGAATGTCCAATCCTTATGAGAATTTTATAGAATTATTTAGTATATATTATTTAACATTGTTTCTTCCTTTCTTCAAACCTTGCATCCTATTGAGTAAGTCCAACTCATAGTCTACAAGAGTAAATTGTCTTTTTAATTTTTCCACCATTTTATCCCATTTTGTAATCTTATCTTTTCCTCTTTTTCCCCTTTCTAATTGAACCTCTCTCCACCATATTGAGGCATGTCCTTTCAGCCATGTCTTGGAAAATCTCACTTTATTAGGGTCTTTTATCTCTTCAAATTTGAAATACTCTTCCATCCCATTAAGCCAATCTACCAATTCCTCTGGATTCAAACTTCTATTAAACGTAGCCACATCCATTTTTGGTCTCTTCCCCATTTTTGTTAAAGCTTTCAGTAGTGGGCCATTTACAACTGCTGCAATTTCCTCTCTTTTCTCAGTATCTAGACTAGCATTCTCTGTGATTTCATCTTTGTTAGCACTTCCTTGGTCTCTCATTCTTGCAAATCCTCTCCTTATCTCATTTTTTAGTGTTTCAACCTACCTTATCAAGGCTCTCAAATCATCATCTCTTACAAAGTTATCTCCTCTTTCCCTTCCTCTACCTCTATCACGATGGGCTCCTCTTCCATCCACTTGTTTTTCAACACCCACAAAACAATCTTGGTGCAACTGCCTCTCTTTGACAGTCTGTTACACACTCAGGATCAACTTGCTTTGATGCCACTGATGCAGGGTACTCCCCTTTCAAAACTCAAACTCATAACTACAACAAGAAACACCAAACAAGGATGCACAAGAGAAACATTCTTTTTTCATTACTCTAATAAAAAATGACATTACATTGCTACATTCACCCTTATATTGTCCTTCTTGAATTCACAATCTACCAATCTTCAAATCAGAGCTAACTCTCCTCAAAATTCATTCCTTCACCATGAGAAATCAGCTCGATCCTTCATCCCTTCTATCACCTCCCTCCTTTGATGTCTTTTTCTCTCATTTATTTTCTTTTTATTAACAAAATTTGTATTTGAAGTCGGTCACCCATGCTTGCCTGAGCGTCACCATCCACTTCTCTATAGCATTAATGTCACTGGAATGATTAAACCATTTTTGCACCATCATCTCATGCAACTGTTGGCCCAAAAGATACACACCATGATCAAGCATTAAAACTCAACCACTGCACTAAAATTATCTTTTAATCCCCACCAGATTTAGGGTTTCAATCACCTTTTATATCACTGTAAAATTGTCGACCAAAAATGTGTGTTGATTGACAACAAAGATGTGAAATCAACCAACAAACATATACCATGTGTCACAATCTTATTCACCACACCATAAGTCTTCTACTGATTCATCCATGCCATGTGTCATAATCTTGCTAGCCTGCGGGGTCAAATTGAGTCAACGTTTCCATTCGATGGGATGGAGGGAAACTTCCACCTATCCTTTTATTGGCTATCGAGGATCGATAATCCCATGATCACCATACTACACAGAGATCAAGCAAGTAACCTGACAACCATACCTCTGAACAGTGAAGAATGAAGCCCTTTCATGGGTCGGGATCCTCCCTTCCTTCATACAACTCATCATTCCTTTCGATTAGGTGCAAGCCTCCCTATCGACCTCTGACTCATGATTCCCAACAAAGTTCTTCACAAGTGTTATCAACCATAACCCTTTCGGGTGTCAGGGTTTGGGGTTTCCAAATACCCTTTACACCACTTTAATCAACGCACGTAGCAACTCCAAAGCTTGAAGTCCGATCCTCTTCAACAATAAGTAAGCAATCAGCCTGAAGTTTGAAACCCAAGGTTGCAAGATACGACACCCCCTCCATCCAATACGTGTGCCACTGTATCAAAAACGGGTACAAATATGGTACAATATAAATACAGCCAGGATACCATGCCAAAGTGTGCCTAAAAAACTGATATTTTCATCCGTGTCAGATTCGTAGGGCTTCGGCTACCCTAACACAAGCAGAAAATATGAAACATGACTCTAGTTTTATTTTAAAAATAGCAAAGCAACGCAAAGTTTTTTTGGTTTTAAAAAATATAAATAAGCCTGTGATAATGCAATCTTACACCATTCGAAATTTGTGATATTTTTTCGTGAGATTTTTGAGGGCTTTTCTATGTGAAATTTTCCACAGAATTTTTTTGAGCTTTTCGAGGGTTTTCCTACGCGATTTTTTTCACATATTTTTTCTTGATATTTTCGAGGGTGCTTTTTACGTGACACGAGGGAGGAATGAGCCACGAAGGAGCGAGCCAGTTGTTCTATGCTAATTTTTTTTAAGATATTAACCAACAATCTTTTGTGAATTTGCACCATGTTTGATTTTTCATCTAAGTGTCGACGTCTTCGTTCTATTCCTAGCTATAATTAAATTGTTCCTATGTTGCACTTTAAAAATTAAGTAGATTTAAGAATGTTTAAATAGTCCCTATGTTGCACTCTACCAACATAAGAATGTTTAAATAGTTCCTATGTTGCACTCTACCAACATAAGAATGTTTAAATAGTTATTAAAAATAATTTATATTTAAGAGGTTTTATTTTTAAATTAAATGGTTACTAAAAATAATTTAGATTTAAGAGGTTTTATTTTTAAATAAATTGAATTTGATTTTTAATAATTTTATTATGAAATTAGCTTGAAATTAGTGGCTTTATTTCTCATAATGATCTGATTACTAATGGCTCTTGTGGAGATTTTTTGTTTATTCTTAGGTTTGGCATCACTTGTGATGATTTTGAAAGGACTGCTCTGGATTGCAATGAATTGTATGAGAAGGTTTCACCAGAAATCCTAGCAGTTGGAGTTGATATTTCCCTTGCTCTTCACATCTTGTTTGACATTGCAACAAGATCAAAGACATCAGAGCAAGCTTAGCCTTCATTAAAAAAGAAGCTTTTAACGTGTATAATCCTTTGCCTCCATCCCATTATGAGGCTAGTTCTTCTTCCATGGTGGAAGACTCTTAAAAAAGATTTACTCGCTCATTTTTCTTTCATGAGTTCTGCGTACTTGTCTAGCTTGTGCTAGACTGGGGGTCAGTGGGTGGCTACACTCTTTCTTCATTGGGTTTTCTTATCTGGTTGGGATTTATAGTATGAAAAACATATGTTTGTTCTAAAACTAGGCTCTCCTGTAGACATGATTGAGTTTTATATGTGACAATGTAATCTATTTTCATTAATAAAATTTCAGTGGCTTAGCCACTTTTATGGAAAAAATAAATTGTAGATTAAAATTTATTAGTTTCCAAATATATTATTTGATTTATTTTAATTTTTCTTTATTATTCATATATTTAGTTTAATTTAAATTAATAATTAGTTTAGGTTTAAATTTGGAAGTTATTGTGAAAATAATTTTAGATTCATGGTTTGTATATTTTTAAAAAGTTAAATTTAAATAGTAAATATTAAATATATATTATAACTTATTAAAAGTAGATATTTAAATCAATTTATTAAATAATTTGTGTTTTATATTCAATTTATAGTATTTTGTTTTATAATTTTATTAAGAAGTTAATTATTGTAGGATATTAATAATGGCATCATCATCATCATCCAATGACGAAACATCAGAGAACAATGACAAGTGGATCAAGCCAGACCCTAAATCTCTACTATGGAAATATGTGACCATTGTGGACAAAATTAAAGGTGGTGGAGGTTATAGATGGATATGTCACGAGTGTCAAAATGAATAGAGAGGATCCTATACTAGGGTTCGTGGGAACCTTTGCGACATAATAGGGAAAGGGTGTGCTATATGTACTGGACCAAATGTTGATGGTCGTATAGGGAAGGCATTGCCAGATGACAAAATTGCAAAATATCAAAAAGAAAAAGATAAAGCTAATAATCGTATTCAATCATCAAAACAAAGGTCAATTCTAAGTCTAAATAAACCCCCATTGCATCCAAAATCAGCTTCATAAACATCTATAGGTCACAAAAGGAGCAATTTAGGATCTCTGGAAAAAGCATTTAAGTTGCAGATTTGAGAGGATACAAATCAAAATATTGCTCATTGCTTGTATGCAAACGGGATTTCATTTAATGTGGTTCATTCTCCATATTGGAAAGAGATGATCAAGTCAATTAATGAGGCACCAAAAGGATACAAAGGTCCAGGCTATGAAATTTTTTGTACCACCCTTTTGTCTAAAGAAAAATATATTATTGACAAACAATTGTAGCTAATTCGAGCTTCATGGAAAATCTCGTGTGTTTCTATCATTTGTGATGGATGGAAGGATGCTAGAAATAGGCCATTGATCAATTGGATTGCAATAAGTCCAAAGGGGGCAATGTTTTTGAAAGCCGTGGAATGCAATGCTGATGAAAAAGATACTCAATTTATTGCCAATTTTCTAATTGAAGCAATTAAGTTTGTGGGGCCAAAAAATGTTGTTCAAGTGATCAAAGATAATGCAAAAGTATGTAGAGCAGTAGGGTTGGTCATGGAAGAAATATTTCCAAACATTTGGTGGACTCCTTGTGTAGTTCATTCCTTTAACTTAATGCTACAAAAAATTGGCAAAATTTAGTGGATACAATTTTTTTATGAAGAAGCAAAAGAAATTCAAATGTTTATTTGTAATCATCACATGTCACAGGCCATTTATTGGCAATTTGCTAAGTTAGAGTTGCTAAAGGTAAATTTTCTTTTGTATCAAAAATATTTAAATTATCATTTTTTGAAATATTTAAAATTTATTATGTTTTTAATTTTTTTTCAATTGAAGGTGGTTGAGACTCATTTTTCCACACACTACATTGTTCTTAAA
>CM021103.1:336653055-336888192 GCA_007115665.2 Sequoiadendron giganteum | reverse complement strand
GGAAACACTTATTGATATTTGAATTATTGCATGAGCGTGCACTTTAACATCATTTTATTTGTGAATGTGATTGGGTATGTTCTCTAGCACACCTTGGATGAAAGGTGTCGTGAAGTCATTTACTCCCTCTATGTGACTAGTGTAGTCACTCATTTATGAGAAGTGTTCTAAATTAATGATCTATTTTGATTTATTATTTTTTTTTGGTGTTATATGGACCAAAATTTGTATTTTTGATTTTCCTTATGATCTAGTTAGTCACCATCTCTTTTGACGATCAATTTCATGACCCTTGGTTGTATTTGATTTAATGTTGAAATTGTCGACATTTTATGACTTAGTGTTGAACTCAATGATTTTTTCTCTCTTTTGAGTTTTATTGGAAATCTCCTAGTGACTATTCCAAATGTTTGGCATTGTTGGTTATATGTTGTGTTAATTTTTTTAACCTATTGAGTTCATCTTGAATAGTGATAGAATGTTTGAGGGAGTAGATTTTGGAGAACATATCGAACTTGTATTAATAGATCATAATTGAATTTTGTCTTAAAATTTTGTGATGAGTGGCATATATGTTGCTACATATGATGAATGATATGCATTGTGTGGATAATCATGAGTAGACTTAAATTTCTCTATGTGACTAAAAATAATGTATTCTTTCCATTCATGCAAATATGAGCTAAATTAAGGAAATATTGTCTTCTTTAAGAGTGTATAAGCTGATATTCTTGAGTATGAGTGATTATGGATTTACTTTCCAGAACAGGTGCCAAATATGGAACAATAAAGAAGGACAATCCTCTTTTAGTATTTTCCCATATAATTTCAAATGCTTTGGCCAAAGCCTAGATTGTTGGAAAAGATGATTAACCTAGAAAAATTTATTTAATATAATTCTCTTCTACATCCTATAAATAGACATTGCTATGTTATATATATGCAAGAATGTAGATGTTGCAGGAATGCACTAGATATCCCCCTTCCTCAATTTTTTTTTAGGTAGCTAGGCACTTCTTGTAGGGTCAATAGATCTTCAAGTAGGAAGAACTTCATGGAAATCTCATGGTTAGCTGAAAAAGCACCCAAAACATGTTTTTCATCTTTTTATTGGCCATGTGTGGATTGATAGTAGTTAGAGACTTCATAAATCATGTATTACATACCATTGCTTGTTTACTACTTGTATGATGCACTATCACTGGTATAAGTGGTGTTCTTTTGTAAACATGCTAATATATGAATGAAACACTTACATGTATGTGAAGATATAATGTTCATGTATGTAGTTATTTCTCATCTTGTGATCATATCTATTATATCGATTATTATTTACCTCTAACTCATGTACATTGATGATCTTGGATCACATTGAGTCTCTATATGGGCATAATTTTATAAAGTCAATATATTTTCTGATAATTTGAGAATGTATGTAGATAATCTATAGATGCACAAGAGTACCTCTTGTGAAAGGAGGTATGTCAATGATCTATATATATATTTATGTACATATGATCATGTTATGATTTACACTAAAGCTATTCATATTTGGGAGTTTTAGTCTTTTGCATTTCAATATGTGATTTATCTATGAGGAAGTGATATTTGGATGAGCTAGAAATAGCACAAGTGTGTATATGGAAAGACAGGAATATCAAAGAGGAATCATGAGCAACCTGACCAACCTATCGAACTACAAGGGTATGGTAAAGCACAGGTATACATATGCATGAATAAGATTATGAAAATATACAAAATTGATTATATTATTTAAGAATTGAGATAATTAAATCTTAACTTGGATGAGAAGAACCATTTCGAAGAAATCCAAATTTTTCTTTTGATCATGGGTACTAACATTGACTAAAGTGTAGTGTTGTTTCTTTGAGTGCCATAGGAAGATCATCACCATTGCAAGGGAGAGAACATTATTGGAGAGAGGTAATCTAGCTTTGCAGAATTGAATGGTAGTAATGGAATACACACACTCACTTATAAATTGTTGCATGATTATTATATCAAATGTGAGTGCTTGTTATCTTGAGTGTGCTTTCATTATCCTAAAGAGTTTTCAAAATGAAAATGAAAATTTGCGTTTGTTTATGCTTACCATGTTCGGTATGAGTCTTCAAGATCTTGTTTTGGGAAGTTACTTGTTAGCATGCTGAGATACCTCAATTAATTCAGTGTTTAACTACTAAGCCATTGGAATGATGTCTCTTCCTAGTGGGGAAGGATGTCACATCTCACCCCTTGCATAATTTAACTATTGAATTGAGAAAGACAAATGAATGAAAATACACCCCTTTTTCAATTATTGAATATTTGAAAAATAAAATGAAATAAATAGACGAGCTTATGTGGTCTATCAATAATATTATATATATCTAATATATATAAGATTTGTTTCTTTATGGTAATAAGAGGTGATCAACTTAATCTTAATCTAGAATATTGGTTCCATGTTTTCATGCCAATAAAAAGGAGGCATTTGGTGTCAAATCGAGGAGAAGGTGCAAGAATACTAGAAAGATTACAATCTTTACTTCTACCAACAACATCGCTAGGATCTGTGATGAGCATGGTAAGCTTTTTGGCTAGTAGTCCTTTACAGGTAAGAATAGAAGGAAATATATCTTAGATATACTCTTTACTTTGTTTTGTGTTTTGGATAAATGACTTTTCCTTGGGTGATAAGCTGAAACAACTTATTGACTTTGAATATCACATTTCAATACTTATGATAAGAGTTACACAGATCTTCCAAGGGTCCCAAAAGAGGGTTTCAAGTAAAAAAGAAGAATAAGATTCAAACTACTTGTCCTCTTCATTAGTCTTTAGATGAAAGTTTCTTTGGATTCTTGTCAAATCCATAAATTATTGTTCAACCCTTAGGTTATCCCACTACAATTCTCATAACATATGCTCACCAACTTACTCTTTATTTTCATTCCTATATTATTTATTGCACTTGAGGAAAGCATAAATGGATATTAATTTATGTATTGATAATAGTTCACTATTAAGTTATGGTGGATTTTCTTGGAAACATTTAACTTATGGAGCTCACAACGATAAAATTTAGATGGATTGAATTATATATATATATATTTATCATAAGTGATAGGTATCTCCAATTTGGCTATCTTAGTTAGTTGATTAAATATTATTACAATTATTAAGAATTGGCAAGGTAAAGAGTGACAATCGATATATATTCGAATTAATAGTGAATAATTGGTATCAAGTAGATATGCTAGATATCAAGTTAAATCTATTAGGGTAGAATTTCCATATCAACATTTGTACGTATTCACTTTTGAATAGTGTACATTTAGCAAATCATTAGAAGTGGATTGAAAATAATAGATTATTTTAGTAAACTTAAAGGTATGTGTTTAAGTGAGGATATTGTTAACAATAGTTTAATAATCATATCAATAGATGGATTTATTCTAGCCATTATTTTCTCTAGGTATCACACTCTTTGGACTCCTGAAATTGTTTTGATTAAGGGGGAAAAGCAAGTTTTGAATGGACCCGAAACCATTTACAATAGGTTTTGAATGGAATTGAAACCATTAACAAACATGTTTTGACGAGGACTTGAAACCCACTCAAATAAGAACAAGTTGTTCATGGATACAACATAGAAAACCATCAACAAACCAACAACATATTACCAAAATAACAACAAGACTACCCAAATTTGCACTAGCCAAAAGGTTTTGACGGGAACCTTAAACCCAACAAAGCTAAGTTTTACAAGGGATCTTGAACCCAAACCAGGTTTAGAAGGGAACATGAAACCCACTTACATCCAGATTACAAGGACCAAAATCCCTTACAACATACCAAGTTTTAACGGGGACCTTAAACCCACTATTCACACAATCACATCCTAGCTCCACCAGGCAAGAAGAAGAAGAAAACCTCTTGCAACACCACCAAACATGAATAGCCGAATCAAAATTCACCTCAAAAGGAGTAGGCTCCCCTCTATAGGAGCAGATACCATGAAGAACCTTACCACCACTACAACCACACTGTAACAAAAAAATAGCTTCACGCACCACCTCAAAAGGTATTGTAATAATAGAGACTAGTAGCAAGGAAAGCACCTACATAAATTCATAGACCCCCACTCTACCTCTAAAAGAGAGGAATCCACCACAACAGGAGTAATATTCACCTCAATAGAAGACACAAACTGTAGAAAATGGAAGAGAGCCACCCAAACAACAACAAGGAAAATCATGACAACCACTGGGAACTTGAGAGGACGAGCTGGCAAGAGAAGCAAAGGGATACACCCAACCACAACACTCCAAAAAAGAACATGGAAAAACAAGAAACACAATAGGAGCATCCCATTCAAAGGAGAATTAAAAGAGCCCAAAATCCAAAAGCCCAACAAGGATCCCAGACAAAAATCAGATTGAGAAGCCGCCACTAAACACTCCTTAGCCAACAACCCAGAGAGAAGAATATTTTGAGCCTTAAGCATCGACATTGGAAGGGGCTCAAACAACAAGGAGAACGCCCCAAACCATGAACTGGGCACATCAAAAAAGAATAGTAAACTCTACTCAGCCATAGAAAGAGACCCAAAAATAGAGGCAACAAAGCCTCCCAACAAGCCAGAGAGAACAAAAAGGATAACACCTCCAATAGGAAGAAACCCAAAAAGGCCACCCCAAGGCAGGGGGACACCCAACACAAACTCGAAGAACATCCAAAGCAACAACAGGGAGAGAAACCATCCCATCCTCAATAGCCTCCAAAGTAAATAAACCTTGAAGAACAACCCTCTCGAGGCTCACCAAGCTCATGAAAAAAAGCCAAAAGCACTGTAGATGAAAAACACAAGATAGTAAAGGGTAGACCCCGCCTCTAGCCCAAAACAAGAACTTCCAAAATGACTTTGAAATATCAACAAGAAGCAACAGAGTAGCCATCCCAAAAAGGTAGTCGAAGCACAACACCAAAAGCTTGGAACAGTCTTCGGCTATCAAGGTCCAAGAGAATAGGAACCAAAAGGCATTAAACACCAAAATAAGAGCTAGAGAAGACTCCACAAGAACTCCAAAAAAAACATTTTCAAGCCCAAAAAGAGAGTACAAACAACTCCAACAAGAAATAGGTACCCGCACACCACAAGGGCACAAAATGGAAAAGCCAATGCACAAAAAAGTGCAGTAGACCAAAGAAACCACCATAGTCTCCTACAATCGCCCAGTACCAGGAAACTAGAAAAGATACCCACACCAAGCCAAAAAAAATCTGAGTCTAATCTCCCTTGCCCACTTCGCCTGAGGATTTCAAATTTGGAGCCCTGCTCCCTCTCCCGCCTAGATGCCTCTGCTCCAAAGGAATATGACATGCAAATATAATAATCCTCACTCTTGAAATTGTTATGATAATTTCATTACTACATATTGATGGATCAAGGTTATCATTGTTAAGCTCTAGTAGAATTGATGATGAACTAAATTATGAGTAGCTTTCTCCCTCTCCTCCTCTCTTAAGTTGAATTCTGATAAGTATTTTCATAATAATGTATACTCATATATAAGTAATAGTACAAACACATATATATATGTATTTACATACATACATGAGCTATACCTTCTTTAATTAATATTATATTCTTATATTTCTGAAATCTTTATATTTCCAATATAAATCTCCATGCTTAGAGGAGCTAGAAGTTAGTTATGATTGCATATGCTTTTATGCATGTAGATGAAATGGTTGTGCTGACACTATTTTTAATCATTATATCATTGTGAAATATAAAGATCGCGTCTTATATTGTTTGAGAAATCGATGACTTAATAGTATTGGAAATGATTTGATGTGCTGCCTTAGGCGATTGAATTCTACATAGACTTCGATGCATGTTAGTTTCTAGTGCTAATCTTGTTGTGTTTATCATGTTGTAAATAGAGATGGTTATGTCATGCTTCACAAATCCATTAATCCAATTAGTCTTTTCTTTGCTAGTTTACCTTGTGCTAGATCGGGTATTCTTCTTTTAGGAAGAATTCTAGGGAAGTGTTTCACTTTATGGTAGGGTGGAAATGCGCTCCAACAATGTTCTCAACCTTGATTTGGTCGAAGCAGTTCAAAGTTGAAGAAACTTGTTAGGGAAGGACCTTGTTTGGGCTCATTGTATAATCTGGTACTCAACCATGAGATCTATTGTACGAAATATAGGTTCCTTTATGCATCGCCAAGTTATTGGCATTTGTACTTAATTTTTTTTTAAATAATATTTCTTTTGTCTCTTTTCTCAATATATTGGATGTGTCATTTTATATGCTTGTTGATGTGTAATTAGTTAATTTTAATTTATGGATTTGTTACATTGAATGCATTAGATGAGACCACTGCATTTACCCTATGGAAGAGGATATGTGATATTTACCAAACCAAAATTCTATAAAATATTGTATCACAAAAGATGTTTGTATTATTTAAAAATAAATAATGGTGATTTTTTGTAAACATTTAAATGTATTTAACTTGATTTATAATTTTATAGATTCAATAGATGTTGAGCTTCAAGAAGAAGATACAATGTATCTTGTTACTTTATTCTTTACCAAAATATTGGAAAAATATTCAATCATTGCTATCCTTGCTAATATTGTAGAAAGGAAGATGGGATCCATTATTACTACTATTCTTTGAAAATAAATGATGATAAAATTGATGAATGAGGGATGAATTATGCCTTACACATTTTGGGAATACCCAAGGACAAAATTGGGTCAAAAGGGGATTGAAAGAAATCAAAATATAGGTTTAAAACCCCTAGAATGAGTAAAGTAAAGTGTTGGTACTATGAGAAGAGATAAAATGTGAAGAAAGAGTGAAGAAATAGAAAGAACTCCTAGGATGAATCCTCAATAGATAATTATTCTAACAATATTCATAAGATGCATTGTTTATTTTTGTTGATATTATTAGTGATGATGATTAGCTCATTGATTCAAGTTTCTTCTACCATATGATCCTAAAAGGAGTGGTTCTTATCATACAAATCTTACAATAGAGAATATTTTTTCTTTGGTGAGAATAATACACATCAAATTGGTGATAAGGGAAAAGTATAGTTAAGTTTCAATGATGGGAGGGTGAAAATTCTCAAAAATATTTTTACACATTCTAGGACTTATGAGAAACATACTTTATATATCCAAGTTAAATTATTTTACTATGCATGTGATATTTAATAAGTCAAACTAAAGGATGACAATTACTAGAGGCTTAGGGTATGGGATTTTGTTTATTCTTAATGCTTGGACACATTTTTCTAAATCTACCAATGTAATTGAAAAATCTAAAAAATGCATGTACATTGTGGTATCAATATTTGTGCTATATTGGTGAAAAAACTTAAAACCTTATTCATAAAAAGATGGTTACATTTTCTACTTACTCTCATAAGCATTTTGAATTCTGCAAACATCGTGTGTTTGAAAAATAAAATAAATTATATTTTTCTTTTGGAATTTACAAAGCTAAGACATTACTAGAAGTCATTCATTCAAATGTGTTTGGTCTACTGAATATAGATTCTATGTGTAAATATTGATAATATGTGACTTCTAGTAATGACTATTCTACATAAACTTGAATTTATTTTCTTTGTTCTAAATATGAAAATTTCCCCAAGTTTAAGGAATGTAAGACACTTGTAGAGAAGTAAAATGCATGTAATTTTTTTTAAAGATTTGACAATGGTGGTGAATATTGTTCCAAATAATTCAATAACTTGTTTATACATATAAGTGTTATTTAAAAAAATATTACCTCCTACATGTCTTAATAAAATAGGCTAGCAAAAAGAATGAATTAAACCATAATGAAAAGAACTAAGATTATGTTAAGTGGTATATAACTAGATTAATGCTTTTGGGCACAGGCTATGAGTATTGCTTGTTACTTGGTTAATTGATCTCATTTTTCAATTCTTTTTGATATAACTCCTTATGAATGATAGATGGGTAAGGGTGTTTTGTTGTGATACTTTCATTTATGTGTCTAAACAAAAGTGATCAAAACTAGATCCAAAAACATATAGATGCATATTTCTTAGTTCTGGTGAGAATGTAAAATTTTATGATCTTTGAATTCCACTAACCTAGAAAATGATTTAATTTAAAGGTTTTCTTAAGGAATTTTGAGCACTTTTAGAACCTTACAACCAAAAGAAAGGAACAAAGAAAAATATTGCATTTTGAGACATTTTGAGAAGTAGGAAGATGTAGATGTTGAAGAGAATAATGATGAATTGGATAATATACAAGGAAGAGGATTTAGGTGAGGTTTCTAGGAAAGATAAACATATAAAGGAATAGGAAGAACCCCTTAATCCACCTTTGAGATGATCCATGAGGCAATGAAACCTAGTTGGTAGGTACATCCCACCATTTTTTATTGTGTATTTTATTTGTTATGTAGTGATGATGAACAAAAATATTTCAAGGAAGCTCTCTCTTGGGAGGATATCGAGTCTTCAATGTAGGTCATGTAGGAGGATATGATGTTCTTGGATATATATGATGCTTAGTATCTTGTAAATTTTCCTCAAGGAAATAATTCAATTGGTTTCAAATGGGTGAGCAAAAAGAAAATCAAATTAGATGGTCAATTAAATAGATACAAGGGGAAATTGGTGGTTAGGCACTACTTTTCAAGAGAAAAAAATCATTTTGATGAATTTTTCTCTCTTGTTTCTAAATTATCTTCAATTAAATTCCTATTATTTATTGTTATAGCTTTTGATTTTGAGATTGAATAAATGGATGTTAAAACTCCTTTCTTGCATGAGAATCTTGATAAAATAAATTAGTATGCAACAATTAGATGTGATTAAGTAAAATGATTCAAAGAAAATTTAGTTTTCCAGTTAAACTAATATTTATATAGTTTTCCATGACTACCTTAGATGTGGTTGTAAAAAATGATGTATTTAATTTTAATTTTTGTTTTGTTAGAAAAAATCTAATCATTGTGTTTATATTTAATGTATTAATGATCACATTTTAATTAAATTTCCTTATATATGGATGATGTTCATTGACAACAAAAATGTAATGACTATGAAGATTAAAACTTAAAATTTGGTGCATTTTGTTAGAGTCACCAATGGACTCAAGCCTCCAAGATTACCTGCAAAATCAAAAGATGCATTTCACAAGAGAACACCAAGATAAAAATATTGCTTGATTATGGGCACAATGGATTTGATTAAATCCCAATATAATTACATGGCTTAAATTGACTTGGAATGTACATATGCCATCTTTCTTATATAGGCAAGGTTGAGGGATATGATGAGATAAGATTGTAACAAGTGTATTAATCCTATGCAATAAGATAAAAAACATTAAATGACCTAAGTCACAAGAAGTAAATGACATAAAATAAGATGAGATCTCATGTCAATTAAGTCTTCTAGAAAGACTCCTAAGACCTAAGTAAACTTAATCTATGAATAAGATCTACTAGGTGAACTGGTTAAGTAAAACACCTTATTCATACTAACACATTTGGCATGAAAGAACAATGGTTATAAAAGTTCATTTAAGGAATATAAATCAATAGAATCAAATTCATAGAAAGCTTTGACTTAGTCAAAGTAAGTATATTAAGATGATCATATGGCAATTTTTTCATTAATCCCACTCTTCTTAACCTTGTAACTAATCTATAATTCTAGTAAACCAAGTTAATAACTACAATTGTGATTTGAAAAATAAGCATTGATATTTTAAAATAAATGATTACACCTAAGATAAAGGTTAAAATGAATAATAATCATGTTAGTGATTAATATACTTGTAATAAATCAATAAAATAATCTTAAAATATAATAGAGTATATTCTTTTAATATTTGTATTTTAATAGTTTTTCAATATGCACGAGTTTCATATAAATTCAAAAAAATTAGATAATTTAAAAATGAAGGAGCATACCAAATAAATAGACTAATTAAAAGATTATTTTTTAAAGTATTATTCTCTAAAAAAATGAGGGGACAAGTGTCATGAATTTTCTTTCACAAGATTCTCCACTATGCTTTATTTAAAAAAAATAAAAATAATAAAGGTGCTATATATTTATGTGTGGGAGGAATACTTTTTGTCCACTTTTTGTAACTAATTTATCTCTTCGAAGACTTTTAGTTGTTATTCTCAAAAGGTACTTTTGAAAGAGTAAGAAATGATATCATCCAAGTATACCATTTCAATCTGGAGAGAGAATTTTCACTTGGTTAATCTTGTTTTAGGTTGTTTGATTTTTTTCATGTTTTCTTGTTCATTGGAATTCATTATTTTTTGAGTTAGATTCTACATAAAGTTTCCATTGAGCTAAGTAACATTTTCTTAAAATTTTAAAGTTTTTTTTGTTTAATATTTTACTTTCAATAAATTTTGTTCTTTAATTAATATTTGAAAGATATCTATATCTTTATTTAAAAACTCCAAATTAAAAATAAGTAGATAAGATGTTTGAAAAAGTTGTGAAGTCGATTTTATATTAATTATTTGTTTGTTTAAGTATTTTCACAATTATTTTTAACAATCACATTTTTCTATAAAATTGATTTGTCAAAAATCTAATACATGCATTATCATTTCAAATAAACAATTTACCAAACACTTACATATTTATTTACCTAAAAATAATCAAACTACAATATCTAACAATTTTATCTTTTTGTTTGCAAATAATTTACTTTAAAATGATGATGATTGACCATGCATTTTTTAATAAATTAGAGCTATTCTTGTGTTCCCAATGGATTATATGATATTCCCCCTTATGACTTCATTTCCATTATTTTTTTCACTAATGGAAAGATATTTAAAAATTATATATTTTTTTACTTCAAATTCTACCACTGTTTTCTAGGTAGACGTTGAGTTTGTATTGTTTTAATAGCAATAATGTACATGTGCTAACCTTTTGTCAAGTCAATAACAAACCATAGGTTAGACTAGTGGGTTAACATTTTGTGGCTAAACTAAAACGTATGATACCTTGTTAACACTTATTATTTGATTATTCCCATCCTTGCTTATTTTTATTTTATTTTATTATACAATCTTGATTATGGAGTGTTGTCTCAACTATAAGTGGACTTCTATTTATTTATTTTGTTGTTATGGTTTAAGTAATACAATGTATTCCTTTCCATGGTATACATCATACTTTTCCTTTTAAGTGTTGTGTCATTTGACATGCATTTATCATATCTTATTGGGTTTTGTAAAAGTGTTGTGTCATTTGACATGCATTTATCATATCTTATTGGGTTTTGTTTGGAGTTTAATGTTTCATTGTGATTTGTCTATGATGATATTAGGGTTTTTTTTATGTTGAGTGGATAATTATTATAATTAGATTTAATGTTTTTAGTTTTTGGTCATTCATCAAATATTAATTATGATTTGTGTAAGATTAAATGATGTAGTCAAATTGATTTGTGAGATCTTTAAAATGTTTAGTTTTGGTTTAAAGGTCATATCAAATGTTATATAATTCTTATTCATTATGTAATTCTATTTTTAATTTTTCATAATAGAATAAATATTTGATTATATTTTCTTTCTTGTAGTGCATTATTATCTTCTGAATCTTATTAGAGAATAGGAATATAATGAATAAATATACATGTTATAAGAATATATATAAAATTAGATTATCACTTTTGTTATTCATAGTGTAATTGTATCTTTCAATTTCACAATAGAATTAGAATGAAATGAATAAGTGATTGTCTTTCAAATTTTATAATAAAATTAAAATGGAAAAAATAAGTGATATATTAATAGACTATCACATTTCTTATTCATAGTGTAATTATATTTTTTACTATTCATTGTAGAATGAATTCAAAACAAAAAATTCTTATGATGATGTTAACAAGGAATATTAGTTGATTGAGTTAACTTATTTCCATTATTTATTAAAATTGTATTATCTTTTGAATTTTTATTGAAGAATGAAACAATAGAATTGTTCTCAAATGTTATATCCTTCACACATCCATAGGTGTAAGTTTTTACAATAAAATCAACCTCTTCTTAATAATAAAGTAGGCCAATTTAATTAATGCAAGAAATTAAACACAATCATAATAAATGATACAAGCTAAGAGTGATAATTGGATAATTAAATTGTTATTTTTTGAAAAATCAAATACTCAATTTTACAAATATTGATGAAGATAAAAATCTAATGTTACCTTGAAAATTTATGGTAATGAATTCTTCCTATCTTTGATTATTTTTATAATATTGGTTAATCTATCATGAATTCAATTTGTATGATTTCTAATTCAAATATAGAAAATTCTTTTAGTGATATTCATCAGCATTTAGTTTATTCAATGAGTTATCTTAATAATTTAGCATTCAAGAGTTATTGAGATTTATGAAATTTTATATGCAATTTAATTTAGTAGTAGATGGTAGATTATTTTAGAATTATTCATTTCCATTTTATTTAGACATTTAAACAAGGTATAAAAACTAAAACATTGTAGTGTTC
This sequence comes from Sequoiadendron giganteum, assembly GCA_007115665.2. Taxonomy (NCBI): domain Eukaryota; kingdom Viridiplantae; phylum Streptophyta; class Pinopsida; order Cupressales; family Cupressaceae; genus Sequoiadendron; species Sequoiadendron giganteum. The sequence continues at coordinate 336,875,618 of CM021103.1, read as the reverse complement.
AATATCAAATGGTGCTTCTAGTTCATCTCATTTTTCTTGAACTAATGCATCTATAGGCTAATATAGTTGCAACAACAACATTTACGACATCATCTCTATAAATTATTGGGGACTAATTATAGACATCTTGCTAATTTAGATTTGAGTGAATAAAAAATATTTCTTGGATAAACAAACTAATGAAAGATTATTACAAAGTAAAGGAACAAACTAACAATAATTTAGCACTAAAAAATTATCATTGTACACTTTCAAAGGAAAGTTTTATTCTCTTAGGAATATGTATTTTAAACACAATAGTAAACAAGCATCAGTCTAAGTGACTAAATAAGTTTATTAGACCTAATGTTTCCCTTAGTGGGTAATAGTTGAAGATGAACTATCTAGAGAAAAGGGGCCCTAGAAAGGGTTGCATACCTATTCTTAACAATTCATATCAAACTTATTAAAAAAAATAAAAATAAAAATATATTACACATTGATCCCATGGATGCAAGTATGTAGGTATTTCAAGTAAATGAAGGAGGTTCCAAGTATGTAGGTTTAGATGCAAGATTGGTGAAATTCTAAGGAATAGATATCAAATTGCACTAAATATTAAATCAACTTAACCTTTCAATTAAATAACTTAGTTTAAACCACTAACTAAATCTAAAGATATAAACAAATTCACTATATACTTAGAAGAATCTAATTGATGGATTACTTGACTCCCCATGGCTTCAAGCCAAATTTTAAGGTGGGACTCAAGCCCTTATTATTTAATACATATATGCATACTCCCAAATGATGGAAACTTTAATGCACTTCTATTAGTGGAGTGTATTCTTCAACGAATGATTTAAGACTTGTTTGGTCCCAATGAATCAAAGTCTCTAGCTAGAGCAATGCACATATCCTATATGAATAGATGGGCCTATCCTAGATTAGATATAGGAATACTTGTCCCATATGAATGGAATAATTATTGAGTATGAAAATAAATAAATAAACATAAAATCCTTTCTTAATTTATAATAAATATTACTAAAAAATGATAAAAAAGTTTAGGTACTAGTGGGTGCTATAATTTTTTTATACATAATTGTAAACTAGTGAGTATTCATTTACCTATAGGCACTAATATTTAATTAGATAAATATCCAAAATCAAATAATAATGTAGAGGATATGTGTAATGTTCCTTATGATAGTGTTTTTGGTAGTCTAATGTATGCAATGGTTTGTACTAAACCAAATATTTCCCAAATAGTGGATGTTCTTAGAAGATTTATATATAACCATGGTAGAGAACACACAATTCATGTTAATAGGGTTTTTAAATAGTGGATGTTCTTAGAATATTTATGTATAACCATGGTAGAGAACACATAATTCATGTTAATAGGGTATTTATATATTTGTGAGGGAATTATTATTATTTATTATACTATCATTTAAAAAAAAAAAAAATTAATAAAAAGGGGGTAAAAACTTTATTGATAATCAGAAATGAACCTTACAAAGAAAGCAAAGCAGCACAGTCCCAGGAAACAACAAAATCACAAGGATAGAACCCAACCAAAGTCAACCAAATCCTTAACTAGCCTTATCCTCTGCAAGAATTCCCTCCAAATCATGGCGAAGCTCGAGAGGAACAAGCTCCCATTCCTCGACTCTCCAACCATCATCATGCTCAGAAGCACATTTTTCCAGGCAATCCACAACCCTATTCCACTCCCACGGAATATGAACAAAAGTCACCATTTCCATCACCAAACTAACCTGTAGAATCTGTTGCACAATCATAGCCAATTTCCAGTTGACACCCATCACTTTTCTCTCAATGAGAAAATTAATCAAGATTTGAGAATCGGATTCACAAATTAGTCATCTCCACCCCAAAGCATGAGCCCTCTCGAAGGCACATAGGATTGCCAAGCCTTCCACAATGTTGATAGTCTTCGTCCCCTCATGGACTGAAAAGAGGAAAATCACCGAACCTGAAGAATCCTTGCCAATCCCCCCAATACCAGTAGGCCTAGGATTACCCCTGGAAGAACCGTCAGTATTAACCTTGAGAGCCCCATTAGGAGGAAGTTTCCATTTGCCAACCCTATGAATTTTATGCTTCATCTTTTGTCCTCTCCTGACACATGTAGAAGACACAGATAACCCCTGAATCCCCAATCTCTGCATCACCTCAGTATCCCTTTTCTCTAAAGGGAAGCTCACAACACACTTAGCCTCCACCGTCTCCTAAATCATGCCCAAGATTCTCTACCAGACTTGTTGCACAATCTTCTGCTCGCCACAAAAAATATAACGATTTTGTTTGAGCCAAATCTGCCACAACATAAAGACAGGCCCCACATACCACACTTCCTATAAAAAAGAAGCCATAGAGGGAGGACTACCCACACTATTCCAAAAATCAATCAAGGAGGAAGCATGCACACAGGGGCTCTACCAAACACCCCACCATAAATGCCAAAATATGGATCGCATAGGGACAACAAAAAAACAAGTGAGAAGACTCTTCCTCAGCAGCCCCACACAAAACATAGACAAAAGGGACCTGGAAACCCCTCTTCCGAATGTTGTCCCAAGTTAAACACCTATTCCAGGTCAACATCCAAATAAAGAAATTACACTTTGGCCAAGAGAACTTGTTCCAGACCTTCTTCCACCACTGAACTTCCTCCCCCTCCACCTTGTGGGACAATAACACCTTATATCCAAAGGCAATAGTATAGAAACCCATAGGATTAGGGGACCAGGTGAGCACATCCTCCTCTCAGAGTGAACTACACCGGTGACTGGAAAGGATACTATGTAGTTCAACACATTCTTCTTGCAGACCAACTAGCTAGACATCAGGAGACTTCCATCTTGCCACCTCCAGTTGCCCGTAGAGAGAGGAGAATTTAAAGTCACTCACCCGAGACCAACCAGCCTCGAGAAACCTCTGACAAAGATTCAATAAATTAGGATACTAAGAAATGAGAGGAGGGGAGCCATCCCAAGAATCAGACCAGAATTGAACAGCAGTCCCCTACCTACAAATCCAAAAAAAAACCTTCCTTAATAAGAGCAACCCCAAATCACCAAACCCTTCCCAATAAGGGGATAGGGAGGGATATCAATCTGAGGAATTCCCAAGAAATACTTCTGAGATAGAACCCGAGCCCAAGTTTTATCCTGCTCAGTGCACCACCACCAATACAACTTCGCAGCCAAGGCCACCCCAGTCAAAGCAAAATGTCGTAAGCCAAGACCTCCAAAATTCTCTGGGCTACAAACAACCTCCCATCTAATCATACTCCATTTGGAGGACCCCAAACAACCAACCTATAAAAACTATCTAGCAACGGAGTCAAAATCCTTAACAAAGCTTATCGGGGAAACCTGGAGCATGCATCTGTACATGGGCAAGGCCTGCACCACTGACTTAATTAATAGAACATGCCCAACAAAAGATAACCACCGATGAGTCCAATGATTAACTTTCACCTGAAATTTATCCAAAATATTTTTCCAAGACTCCCTAAGCAATCTCCCAACCGAGATGGGTATTCCAAGATAGGTCAAAGGGAGAGTCCCGATCTGAAATCTCAGAGTCTGAGCAATCCTCTGTTGGATGGGGCCCGAAGTATTAAAAGACAAGATAAAATATTTGTCCTCATTAATCAGTTATCCTGACGCAATTAGGTAGGTGTCCAAAACCCTGCGAATATTGGCAGCCTCTCTCAATGTAGCCAGACCCATTAGAGCAGTATCATCCACAAACTGTAGGTGAGACTATGGAGGCAAGACACCACCCCACCACCAACCCTAGATGAGACCACCCTCCACATTTCTTTTAATCAACCACCCCAAACCTTCAACAAGGAGAAGAAATAAATATGGGGGGAGGGGATCCCCTTGCCGAAGCCCCCTAGACGCACCAAAAAGCTTAGAGTGTTCCCCATTAATAAGCACAGAGAAAGAAACTAAGGTAACACAACTCATTACCCATTGGATCCATTCTTCCTGGAAACCAAAAGCACTGAGGATCTTTCAAAGGAAGGACCACCTGGCTCTGTCATAGGGCTTAGCTATATCCAACTTAAAAAACATCGCCTTTTCTTTGGAGTGGGCCATAGAATGAATGGTCTCAGTTGCAATAACAATTCCATCCAGAATTTTCCTACCTGCCACAAAGGCACTCCGGTCCTCAGAGATCAACTCTTTAAGCCCCTTCTTTAACCTGTCGGCAATTAGCTTAGAGATGATTTTATAAATGACATTGCAAAGAGAAATGGGACGAAATTGACTTAACCTATCAGCCCCATCACATTTGGGAATGTGGGCAAGAAAGGTAGAATTTAAAGCCCTTAGCATCTGCTTATTCCGCTGAGATTCCTAAACCACAGCCAAAAGATCCAACTTGACAATATCCCATAATTCTTGGAAAAACTCCACCGGGAAGCCATCAGGACCAGGTGCTTTCCCTTTCTTCATCTGGAAGACAGTCTCTTTAGGTTCCACTAGTGTGATGTCACTCAAAAGAAGTTCATTCAATTCCCTAGACACCAAAGAGGGAATGCAAGAGAGAACCCGGGATTCTTCGTGGGACCCCCCTTGCGAATCCTCCCTAAAAAGAGAGGAAAAATACTACACTGCTGCACCCGAGTTTTTAGGAAAGGAGGAAAGATGCTCACCCCGATCATTCACCAGGACTGAGATAGAATTGCCATGCCTCCTAGCTTTTAATGAGTTGAAGAAAGAACTATATTTTTATCCCCTTCCTGAAGCCACTCTATTCGAGCCTTTTGTTTCTAGAACACTTCCTCTCGCAACTCGCACTCCTCCAAAGCTTTCAAAGCCTGAGCCTCTTCCTGCAGATGATCTTCAGTCACCCCAACCTCCCTTATCAGAGTCGTGATACCATTCCTGCCGCTTTAGCATGAAAGACATTCCCAAAGCAGTGACGATTCCACCTCTTGAGCAGAAATTTCACAAACTGAAGTAATTTGACAAAGGTATACATTGCCATACCAAAAGTAGGTCTACCCTTCGCCACCAATCAACCACAAAATCATACAGGGATTGGTCCCGCAACCACATGATTTGGAATCTAAAAGATGGATAGCAAGGAACACGACTAGACTCAATAGTCAACTTGATAGGCCAGTGGTCGAATCCCCTCCAATCCAAGATTTCAGAACTAGAAGACCACATACCACCAACCTAGTAACAGGAAACCAGGAACCGATCCAATCTCTCAGCAATACAACTATCCCCCAACTTGTGGTTGTTCCATGTAAACTGGCCATTATTGGGCTTAATATCAACTAAATTCAAAGCAACAATTTTATCACATAGGAGCAGCGCAGAAGGCTCCAACCTCACAGTACCCCCACACTTTTCAGCTAGCTTAGTTATAGCATTAAAATCTCCAACCATAATCCAGGGATGGAAAGGGGCCAAACTGCAGACAAACCAGATATGGGACCACAAAGACTGCTTACCTCGAAGATCAGTAGGAGCATAGATATTAGACAGGAGTAAAATCTCCCCTATCTCAAAGCTAGAACCAATCATAGACACAACATACTTAGAAGACAACCACCATAGAGGATGGATCTTCCGTGGGTTCCACAGACAAGCTAAACCCCCAGAAGACCCATGAGCACCAATGCATTGACACTCCTCGTTCCTCCATATCTTAGGAGCCAAACTAAACATTGTTTCCACTGATAGCTTGGTCTCTTGCAGAAAAAGAATATCAGGGCCTTGATTTCTGACCAAATCATGAACCACTTTTTGTCTAGGGCCACTGTTCAAGCCCCTTACATTCCATGATAGGACAATCATTTCAAGGGGCTTGAAAAATGAGAATCCGGAGTCTTTACCGACCATGACTCCACCAAGGTCTCACCTATCAACTTGATCTTTTCCAGATCCTTCTTTCTACCCAGTTTGGCAAATTTCTCTGCCCCACCTTTTTTGAGATCCCTTTGCAAAAGGCCCAACTAAGAGGAAATCCTGTTGCTCTTAGCCGCATCCGAACTTACATTTATTATACTATCATGGTTCTAATGAAATAGGAAAGTTATTAGACATATAAGGATTTATTAATGCAAATTAGGTTGGTGGCTTGGATAGTTAAAGTTCCACTAATAGCTAGATGCATTTCTCTATTTGGCAATACTATTATCTAGATGAGCAAGAGGTGGACCATGTTTTATTTATCTACTACTAAAGTAGAGTATATGGTTGTTACACATGCTTATAAAGTGGTATGGTTAGAATAACTATATTTAGGAATTATTTTTTATTGTAGGGTAATTTAGATTAATTATGACAATTAGAGCTTGCTATCTATTTGGCTAGGAATCCCCTTCTCTATTCTCATACCAAGAATGTTGATGTGCAATATCACTTTTTTGTGAGATAATAGAGAATGTAAGGTTGAAACTCATAAGAATATTGTAGATTCATTGATGAAACCAAAAGAGCATGGATAAGATCTCTTGTTGTCGGAAGGTCATAGGCCTTGGTTACCATACCTAATTTATTTTAATATACAATATCAAGTGGGAGAAATTTAAGATAGTGTACTACTTAATTACAATTCTAATATACGAATGACATATCTCCAACATCTTGGGAATTATTACTTAGTTTCCCATGTAGGTGGTTGACAGATATTATTTAATTATTCTTCTTCTAGTTTATTTAAATATTAGTTGTAATAGAATTCAAGAGGGAAGGTGAATTATTATAATGACATTACAAATTGATTTAAGATCACTTATGACACTTTTCCATTCTCAGGTGCTAGGAGGGAAAGTTGAGCATCTTGCATTTATTGAGTGGGTCCCATATTAGTTGTGTACTCTATTATGGAGCACTATTCTTTGGGAGGTGTTCTCATGAGGAGTTACAATTCAAAGATGATATTCATTATTAATATTCTTATTTTTGAAGGATTCTCTTCCATGTCATGGAGTGTGTATTTTTGCATGATACCATAGTTTCGATAATGCATTATTTTGGATTTTTTTTTTAATTTTTCTCTCCCATTTCTCTATATTTGGAGTCATGATATGTGGTTTTATAATTTATTTATAGGTACATTGGTTGCCATCAAAATATTTTGGGGAGAAAGTTATATTGATGTAACATGTTGTTTGGACTAATATTACTAGTGCTCCCTTTCATAGTGGGAGTTTTTTTTTAAGGGTTTCTCCAAATAGATCTAGTGTCATGTGTTTAAATCTTATGGATTTTTTAATTTTAAATTTCCAAATATCTAATTTATGGTTAATTAGATGATAGTATAATCGATATAGACATCATTCTCTATAACTAAAAAAAAATCATGTTACATTTATTTTAGGTTAAATTATATGAGTCAAACATGAGGGGTTTCAGATTTATACCTCGGTTCTACTAAATAATTAATTTAAATTTTAAAAAATAAAAATAAATTAAACTTCAACATCATATATACATCTATCCACAAAAAATATTTTAAAAAATAGTTTCATTTACTAGTTTTTAGGTGGACCATACTAGTGCACGTTTTGGCCTTTGGGATAGTTTTTAATAGTTCACTTTGTACATCATTTACTTAATCAAATTATATTATTTGAGTATTAGAATAAATTATATATATATATATTTATATACTAGAAAATAAATATTACATTTTCATATTTTTACACTATGTTAATATTCTAGATTCATAAGTGCTTAAAATCTTTATCACAAGCACAATACTCTAATTTATAGAGAAAAAATCCAATTTTTGACCATTTTCTACACTCATTACCTTGCACTCACCTAAAAAGTCTTCACATAAAACTTAGATTCTTCTTTGATCAATGCTCAAGAATGCACAACAATCCTTATAGCATCATAAGGAAGAGAGAAGAGGTTTTCCTACAATTACTATCCTCATAACACATTCAGGTACATACATTTAGTTTTTCCCTCCTTGGTAATACAAATTAACTTTGTCACAAAAATGTTTGATATATTCTTAACTGATGTGCAGTTCAACTACAAGCACAACAAAGACACCATTGGTAAGGAGGAATCCACATTTAATACAAGTAATACATTATACAAATAAAACTAAAAAATAGGAAATACAATCTTAACCCTATTGTTTACAATGAATATCTAATTATAGTAGCTCTTTGTAATTAAAATAACATGTGGAGCTCATGTATTATCTATAGTCTTACAAACTATAGCTCCTTGTAGAGAAACTTTTAAATGTATATACCTCAAACATGGCTGATTTTACTTAAATTAGATTACATTGAGCTTGTTCATACAACTTTATTAAGTTTCTTTTACAAATCCACTTCACAATTGCACATTAAAATGTAACTTGCTTGGCTCATACAAATTTATTTTCTTCTATTAATCCACTTCAAAAAACACAATAAAATTTGTAACTTGCTAAGGTGATAAATTATGATTGAGCCAATCGAGACAAATCTTTCAATTTGACATTGAAATAGTCACATTGGTTCATAAATCTAAAGGAGTTTTCACCTACACTCCTAAAAGAATTAAATTAGGATTTTTTAAAAAGAGTCTACACATATTAATTGATTGAGATCAAAGGTATCTTTATCAAAACTATAAATGTTTGACTAGGGATGAAGCAACACCAGACTTCAAGCAATTTGTTTATTGATTAACATGTTAAATTATTTGTAGACTAATATTTTCTTTAGGTGTCAAATCATCTGTAGTCTTGATGCCTCTCTCACTTTAATTGATATTGAAGTACCGAGAAAGGTAAATCAACACACATGCACATACGATCAACACAAATACACATAAAGTTTGGTTAGTTGATATGAAAAATTAATGACAAATTTTGATTATATCAGGTTGATATCTATATGATTTGTGATTTAGCTCATGTATTCACATATTGTTATAACTAGTTAGTGCAAGTGTTTTAACATTACAACCAAAACCATGCCCTACCATATTTGTTAATATCTATAATTTGTTTGTTGTACAAATCAGCAACTACCCTTTGTTTGTTGTAGGACAAAGAACTGAAGAAGGCTGGCGATAAGGATAAGAGTCACAAGGAACTTTTCAAGTTCCTCACCAAAGATTGGGGTCAACTATTTGGTTAAGCTGATATTTTTGTCTCAGGTGTCTCCTTCTGTTTGTTGTTTTTGACTCATTTTAATGTTTTTTAAAGCATTATTGATGTGTTGTCGATGGTTTGTGGACTTTGTTTTCAACCTTCAGACTCTTTGTATTTGGATCAACACCCTTGTTTTTTTGCTTTAATTATCAAAAACATCTATACTTTGTCATTAGCATAGTAACATTTGTATTTTAAATCTATGTATGGTTACTTTCTAATCAAATTTACAAGTACAACATGACTAAAAACAAAAGACTGTCCCACCAACATTCTAGCCAAACACAACTTGGATGGAGTCCAACTAACCCAAGATAATATAAACTTTACAATTTCTTATATTCAAACATAAAAAACTTAAAACAAAGAAGATTTTTTTACAAATCTTTATCACTTCTTTGATATGTATGTTAAATACCTTATGAAAAATACACAAATTCAAACATCTTCCAAAATATATAATAAAACAAAATTAATGCTTTGATACCTTATATAATTTTACAAAATACATAATTTTAAATATTAACTTGAAAATAATTATACAAATTATACCCTCACAATGTGCCATTTCTAATTATTATCCTTACTTTCTCCAAGTTATGCCCAAACTCTAATAGTATTATTATTGGGAAGAAATATGATGGTCTGCCTTAAAATAAGTATGTATGAGAAATGCCAATGATGATGTGGACATATGACAGGGAAAAGGATGATACGTGTCCTTTTCCTTATCACTTTTAAATTCTACAATGAAAATGCACCATTTCTTAAAGTCAAACTATGCAAATTTTAATAGAGTATAGAAGTTTCATCACTATTTCATCACTCTTTGTCTTTATGTAAATTACCATTTATCAAGTGATGTTATGCATTTCTGTTTTTTGTTGCATCAGTTTTCGTAGTGTAAGGATTAAAAAATGAGTTTATTCCTAGTTTAATGAAATAAATCTGTCATGCTTCCATTCACTTCTCTCCAATGAAATAATTAGTATTTATAAATAAGAATTTTATTTTATTTTGGCATTATTTCATTTATATTTATTTTTAGGGTTTAGATAAGATTGTTAGTTTACTTAATGTTTATTTTGAATTAAATTTGTGTTTATGGAAGTGATTTAGATACTATTTGTAAGTATGATTTTTTTTATTTTTTTAAAATCAAGTTAATTTTTTGTTTTATTATTATTTTTATGTGTTTGATATGAATCAATTGAAAGCGTAATATTTGACTTGTACACAATTTTTTTGAATTTTAAGGATAAATCTTCATAAATTTAAATCATCCAGTAAAAATACAAATATAACATCTTCTAACCACATCACATAGACTAAAAAATCATCTACTGACATTAGTATTGCATCATCATTTTATGACATATTATGTGATTTTTATTGCCCTTGATCTTGGTCAAAGGTGTTGACTTGACATCCTTACCAAGGATTGATACAAAGGAATCAATGATCATTGTCATTTTGTAAAATTATAATAAAATATATTTTTTTTGTGAATATTAAATTAAGAACTTGAAGGTGAATTGAAATAAAATATTTAAATATTAGTAGACATTATATTCGTTTAGATCTGTATTCACATGATTGATATTGTAGTCATAGAAATGACCCTAGTAGAAAAATAAAGTTTGCAAAAATTCTAATAAATTTTTACATATTCTGATTTTTTGTAATAGTAACATATCATATTTAGACATATTGAAGTCATATTCCACATTGACCTTAGAGATAAGTAGCATTTATTATTTGAAATTTTAAGCATTAAATTTAGCATGAATATTATTGCCAACTCTTATTCCTAGGGTATCTAATGTTAAAGATGATTAATAAATTTATCGAAAGAATTTTATGTAAGGAAATATTTAATTTTATTATATGTTTGGTGCACTTCAATTTGTACACATCTTAGGGGGGCGGGTGCAAAAGGTTGGGGGGCCAAAAAGTGGCCAATTTTTTTTAAAAAAATTGAAAAGCCATAACGTGAGCACGTTATAACGCGCTCACACATTATGGCTTGATGTTACTAATCCTATAATACCCTTGTGTTATAACACGGGCGTGTTATGAGTCTTTATAAGAAAAGAAAAAGAAAATCCAAATCATTTTGGACTGTCATATTTCTTCATCCACGGTCTGCAAACCCTTCCAAGGTCCATTCACATTGTGGAGACCTCAAATTCGTCAATTTTCTTCACCAAACTGTTACTATTTCTTTGCTAGAATGTTACCATGTTGATGGGAAGCTCATAGGAGTAAGCTTTTATTGTTTTTTGTGAATTTTTTGTTAAATAGGTAGATTTAATATGCTTTTTATGTTAATTTATTTAATTATTAGGAGTTGAAAATCCACCTGATTCTCCTCCTCATGAACAAGCACACCAACAAAATCTTGATGAACAACCACAACAACAAACTCCTCCAACAATTCCTAAACATCCTCTTGGAACTCAACAAAATTTAATGAGGGAAATTAAAAACAACAAAAAACAAATTGAGGAGTTAATTGTGAGGTTAAACGATCCTGCAAGTTCAACGTCCAAAAGAACCACACTTGCAAATTCACTTCAAGCTATGTTAACACATGTAGATGCAATTAGCAAGCAATTGAGTGGTTGGGCAGATAAGAGGCAGGAGTGTAGAGATTTTTATGCAGATAAACTATCATACAAACAAGTAAAAAATGAAAAAAATACAAAATATGACTTGTGTTCACTATTCATTAACCCACATACAAATCAAACTCTTGACCTTAATAGCAAGAGGTTTCCTATCCATTGGTGCAATCACCAAGGGATAAAGGAAAAAAATTGGAAGAGGTGGTGGATGGTTTTTGACCATCCTCCATGCACCAATAACGAGGTAGCCTAACATTTCTTGAGGAAACTCTACTACGAGTTCATCCTCAAAAAAATATACAACTATTTTGATATGCAGGAATTTTAGGGGAGAGGTGATGGGTTGGCACAAGATAGACCAGGTGCACGTCTCAATCCTCAGTGGTAAGCAAGATGAGCACTCGCTAGGCCGACTTATGAGAACATTGCTATCCCTACCATCGTGAAGGAGAGTGTTGATGTGGAAACTCTACAGTCTATTAGTTCTTTGACCTAGAGTATCATCCAACGTGTGAGTCCTGCAGTACAATGTTAGCTAGGGGAGAGTTTGAGGGGTAGGGTTCCACCCCATTCTAGTTAGGTTTATGGGTTAGCCTGCACATATGACTCCACAGATAGTTAGGAGGTTGGTGCATAGGATACGTCTGCAGCTACCCAGTTGGCGATGGCAGAAGCCATCTTGAATGAGGCTTTCAACCTTGATACTCAGGTAAATGTTAGCATGTTCATTGAATTTAATTTGTTAAATTCCATTTTTGAAATGCAAGATTAACTAATTTAGCTTAATGATTATAATAAAATTTTAGGGTCATAGTGTTGATACTATTTTCATGAACCCTCCACTTGTTTTTAACTCCAGTGCATCTACTGCCGAGGTATGCAACTAGTACACAATTATAAATATTACATGTGAATAGAATTGTTATTTGAATAGTATTCGAATATATGATTTTGGATGTTGAATAGGTTAATATTGGAGGTTTCACAACAACACCTCCCAGTGGCAGTGGAGTTCAAACCTTCACTCAAGTAATAGAATAAAGAGTTTAACTAATGAATTATACTTAATAGATTTGTTTAGTTTGAACCGTAAAGAAAATAGATGTCGGGGATGCCCAATTATTCTCTTTAGGTCATTCAATTATGTCCTAGGATCCCAAATTGGATTGAATATCAACCTAAAGGGTGAGTCAATTCTCAAAAAGGAAGACCTAGGAGGAGCTCTTTTAGGATTTGAAGGGTTCACCACCAAGGAAAAGCTTGGAAAAGACAACTTAACATTCAACTCACAAACCTAGTAATGCAAGCTAAATGATGAGTGCAAATGAAAAAATTAAGTAATAAAAAGTTGTGATGTGTACTTGGGAAGTCTGGAAATGTGATGAGGATTTTGGAAATGCAAAGAAGTTTTCAAAATGTGCTAGGGAGGACTAAGACACCCTTACTGTCTTATTAGTCCCGGTGTTGTTTTTTGGGGAAGATACAAAATCTTCGGATGTCGGAACTGGATCTAAAAGAATCTCTGCAAAATTCCACTTGGAGGACTAAGATGCCCTTGCTACTATCTTAGTCTGAATCTGAATTTCTGAAATCTCTAAATGTGGTCCTGAGGCTTGATGTCTACACTTCCTTCTTCTCTGATTCTCGGGTCCTAAAACTTTCGAATCTGGCCTGTAGGTGAGTTTCTATGAAGATGACAAATTTTCAATGCAACTTTACAACTTTTCACTCCAAATGATCTTCAAGTCTTCAATCTAAATTTGCAAACACAAACATGCAAGAGAGCAAATTTTTTTTGATTGTTAGTGAATGGGGGTTTTCCTTGGTCAAACCCCTTGTTGGTAATTAAGCCTTGAAATAGAATGAAATGGATGGAAATGATGAATGAACAAAACACTATGTTGCAACTCACCAACCCTTGTAACAAGGTTTTGCAAATATGCTTGAAATGGTTGCAATGGATGTGTTTCTCTATTCTTGCTTGAATGATGTTGATCTTGCATGAAACACTTGCTTGAATCATAAACCCTACATCACAATTGCTAGCACAACAACAAACATGATGCAACAATATCCTTGATATGATGCTTGAATCTTGATGATGGATCCAAATGCCTGATGAATTGCTCTTGATCTCATAAACTTTCCTTAAGAATGAATGATTGAATTCTTGGTATCTCTCATGAATGCTTAGTTATGAAAATGAGTGAATGAACCTTGTATTTATCCTTATCTATGATTACTATCCTGAGATTACACCACAATAAGTCGACACATGAATTCATTAATTAAAGGAGACTAAATCCCACCAAGATTTTAAATGAAATCCTGAAAATAAGCTAAGGGGGACTAAGATGCCCTAGGTGGCATCTTAGTCTCGAGGCATGAAATTCGGGGCATAGACTCCAAAAAGGCACCCATTTAAGGCATACTTGAAATCAAGGTCCCAAGACCTTTGGGGGACAAAGACGCCCTAGGTGGCATCTTAGTCCTGACCCAAAAATCAGGGACACTCAACCAAAATCATTACATTATCATTTATCCATTGATGTTTGTCAGGATTAGCTATAAAAATATATCATTCATTGGGATTTTGGATGCAAAATAGGACCAATTAAGACATAAATAGGGATAAATAAAGTAAGGCAGGCCCAAACAAGTTTGAAAAAGAAAGGGTATGCATTTTCCTACACTACATTTAGCCCCCACTTTAGTGAGAGGGTGAACTTGCTTCAAACTCACACTAAAGTAGCCAGCCACTCAATCAATAGGGGTTCAAATGTACAAATACTAGTAAGATAGGATGACAATGACCAAGAGGGTGGCCAAGCCCCCAAGATCAAGATCCTATGGAAAACCAACATAGGAACACACTTGCAGATGATATATGAAGCCATAACCATATTGCAAACATACACCATCAAAGATAGAAAAAGGAAAAGGGAAAAATATAACGGATCAAGCTTTGACTGGATATCCAATGCATTGTGGACCGGGTCTAGGTTGTTTGTCCAAAAAAGGTTTACAAGTGGAACATGCTTTCCAATATGAACACAAAGCGCATGCTCACAAGGGCTAGTGATGCTAGTTTTTCACTAGGTGAGCCCCAAGAGGTCCATATCAACGTCATACCCCTATGAGTATGATAAGGACAAAAAGAAAATGCATTCTCACAAGGGCTAGTGAAGCTAGTTGTTCACTAGGTAAGCACTAGGGGACCATATCAGAGCCATACCTCCATGACTTTAATAAGGTACAAAAATGCATGCTCACAAGGGCTAGTGAAGTTAGTTGTTCACTAGGTGAGCCCCAAGGGACAATATCAAAGCCATACCTCCATGACTTTAATAAGGTACATTAATGCAACACAATAAGAAAGAGGGATGTTCGAAGGGATTTTTCTTAGTTCATGCGAGATCTTAATCTTAGGGGACATTGTGCTTAACATCTCCAAAAGAGGACAAATACAAGTTCTCATCCTGGGGAACATTGTACTTAACGTTTTCAAGAGAGGACAAGTGCAAGGTCTCATCTTAGGGAACATTGTACCTAATGTTTCCAAGAGAGGACAAGGAAATATCATGCTCTCAAAGGAAGTCAAACCCAATAACATCACCAAGAAAAGGATGCATCACAAGAAGAAAGGAAATCATACAAGGAACATGAAAAAAAATGCAAATGAAATCAATCCAAAATAATGCCAATGTATGCCCCCACTTTAAAGGAATTTCTAAACACCATGTTGTGAGCAATTACTTTAAAGTAGCCAAAAATGAAAAGGGAAAGAGGGTTGCCCCCCAGAAACACATAAGGGATCTATGGATTCAGGGTTAGTATCTGTCTTTGTTGTGATGATATTAGAGAGCTTAGAACTAG
Organism: Sequoiadendron giganteum; assembly: GCA_007115665.2. Taxonomy (NCBI): domain Eukaryota; kingdom Viridiplantae; phylum Streptophyta; class Pinopsida; order Cupressales; family Cupressaceae; genus Sequoiadendron; species Sequoiadendron giganteum. Next base: position 336,859,965 of record CM021103.1, on the reverse strand, counting down.
AAGAATGACACAAAGAGAGTGAAAACAAAGAAAAACCTTTTGGGTCAACATGGGAGAGACATAGGGTGTCTCGATGCCTTGTGCCATCAAAAGGAAAAGACAAGACAAAAATGAAAGGAAAAGAAAAGATAATGAAAAATATTTTGGGTCAATATGGCATAGACATAGGGTGTCTTGATGCCTTGCATCATCCCCAAAAGGAAAAACAAGACAAAAATGACAGGTAAAGATCAAAGAAAAGGAAAAAGATTACTACATATGGAAGAATGAAGGTACAAATATAGGAATGTGCATAGAGAGGAGACATCAAATGAAACAGGGGATCACATTACACACATGCAATCAAACAAAAATAAAGCAAAAAGACTGGTAAAGCACATGTGATTCAACCATCCAACAGGTCATCTGCATCCCAGTCTTGTTCAGTATATGCAGAATGCAGATCACTAGCATGAGAGACAACATCAAATGATGTACTAGGAGAATCACTAGGTTCAACATGTGGTGAATCACTTGGTTTAGGAGGATCATCACAGTTGTTATCATTTAAGCTCATGGATGAGGAAAATAACAAATTCAACTCATTATGCACTCGCTCATCAATTTTATCTATTTCTTCATCATCATCCAAGTTAACCACCACAGGAGGATGAATGATAATATCTATAGAAGTTGCTAGTCCTTGCTGTGTTGGAGACATAGGATCTATTTGTTCTAGTAATGGAGGAGGCTCATCATTTATTTCTTTTTCAAGTTCAATTTTTGATTTTCAATGTTGCTCTCTTCGTTCATATTTCGAGCAATAGCACAAAGTTTTCTCCTACGCTCTCTAGCTTTTTGGTTCCAAGTTCTCTTCTCTACTTGGCGGGGCTTTTGAGGCTTTTATTATAGTTTTCAAGTTGTGCTTGGGTAGGAGCGGGTTTTCCAACCATAGGTACCTATTTCTTCATGTGAGGGAAGAATGGAAGAAACCACGGAAGGTTGTTCAACCACTTTCTCTTTGGCTTTATAAATTTTCTTAGGAGGTGGATTATGAATTGTGTGGTTTTCTGTTGGTCTTTTGTAGGAAATAGGCAAAGGATTTTTGATGGATGGGTCTTGGTTAGTAGGAAGGGCTTTAAGCTCAACATTGTTTTTGTCAGGGGGTGGAGGTTCAATCATAGGTGTAGGAAAATTTTCAAGGGATAGCTTGGCTATGCATTTTTCTTTGAACCTTTGGTAGGATAGGAAAACGAAGTCCTCACGCTTATGGGCTCCATGGGCTTAGGCCAAAAATAATCTAAGGAAAAATTTCCACGAGAAGACGAAGGTCTAAAACCACTATGGTTTATAGTGAATATTTCATTTCTGACTAGAAAATTTAAGCACTTATGGACAACGAATGGGACCATATTCATGGAGTGAAGCCATTTGTAGCCTAACTTCACACAAAATTGATCTGAATTAGAGATGATAGAGAATGATACATTTAATTTATTAGGTCCTACTTGTAAAGGGAGTGTGATCAAGCCCATCGTAGCACGAGAAAAACCATCATGCATTTTAATCCACATTTTCAGTTTATCATATCTATCTTGAGTTAGTTCATGCACATATAAGAGTTCTTCTATGATCACATTCTCTCCATAGACGAGATCAATTAAAATCCCAGGAGTGGGCCTATCATTGATTCTACTGACTATGTAAAGAGGACCATCAGGTGCATTTTTTATTGTTTCTTCTGAAGAGAAAGTAATGTCAATAGGAATTTTTGTTTTCTATTTACAAGGCTTGATGCAAATCACTCCTATTATTGTACTAATAGGACTTTGTTCATTAGTATCCATAGGATTTTTTTCATCATCATCCATAGTATTTTGTTAATTATTTTTATCATCATCTATGTCAATGCTCATCACAATCAGGCTTAGTTTCGTTAGCCTTAACAAATGAAATATTATGGTTGGGCATGGGATTGGTAAAGATTTGTAAGTTTTGGTTAGGAGGAGCTACAAATTTATTACCTTTGTCATTCACACCTCCAATTTGGATATGATTGGAATCAATGAGGTCTTGTACCACATGTTTAAGATGCTTGCACTGTTCTATATCATGTCCTTTTTGTTGGTGAGAAGCATAATAGGCATTGTGTCTAAAGCTCGGAGGTAACGAATTGCTAGTGTCAAGAGGTTGAATGAAAGGTAAGGTAAGCATGTTCTTGTTTATTAGCTGAGTCAATATGTTTTGAAGTGTGTTGGGTATGAGAGTAAATTGTCTTTATGGATCCCCAAAGATATAAGGATTACTCTTCTTTATAGTAGGTACTTGAGTATCAACTTGTTGGGTAGGTTGGGAGGTGGAATTTAGTTGAAGGAAAATTTTATTTTGTCTTTTGAAAGGCTGGTAGGTGTTTTGGTTTGAAGATTCAGACTTTTTAGGACAGGTAGAGGTGGATTTTGGTTCACAACTACCTACGAAATTTTGATGATCTCGAAGGGCAGTGCATAAGTGCATGAAGGAAGGGAATTTCATCATGGTGAGCTTGTCTCGTATCTTACTTTGTAAAATTTATATGAACATCTTTTGAAGGTGAGAATCAAGAATCTTCACACTAATTTTGGAATAAAGCAATTGGTAACATGAAATAAGGTCGATGACTTTTTCACTCTCATTTTGCTTACATATCATCAAATCAGCTAATGTCATTTTAGGAAGCATATGCACTTGGAAATGGTTAATAAAGGCTTCAACAAGCTCATTAAATGAACGAATTGAGTTATTCAATAATGCAGAAAACTAGTCTAAGGCATTGTCTTTCAAGGATTGGGGAAAGATCTTATCCAAAATTTTGTTCTCAAGGATGAAGTCACTACACAAAGTAGTAAAGGCATTAACGTGATTAGTAGGATCTCCCTTTCCTCCATATTTATCAAATATAGGGATCTCTATACCTTGTGGCACCAGAGTTCTTATTATCTCCAAAGATAGTGTGTTGATTTTGACATAGTATGAAGGTGGACCATTTTTATTTTGATTTATGGTGGAGACTTGACATTGAAGGGATTAAAATCTTTGTAAAAGGTGGTTAATTATAGGGTCATTGTGTGTATTTGGAGATGGAGGTGAATATGGTGGTGGTGTGTATGTGTTGGAAGGATAAGTAAATGGATAACTTATGGGAGGAGATATTAGGTTAGATGCCACATAGGTATAAGGATCACTAGTGGAAATGTTTGAGATAGGAAAGATATTGCTAGATGGTTGCATCATTGTGGTCACTTGAGGATCCATATAGGTGGGAATGGATGTTAAAATTGAAGGGGGAGGAATTGGAATTCCTCCTTGGCTTTGCACAATGTTTGAAGTTTGAGCACAATTGGTGTTGGAAGGAAGATGTTTCCAAAGATTTGAGTTGTGTTATGCACAACTTCCAATCCTTCATCACTTTCCATCATGCGGTGAATACTATCTATGACAAGTATAACAATGTTGGAAATGTTTTCAGTACTCACACTATCTTGTAAATGGGCTAAGTCTTTGTGAATTTCCATTATATTTTCTTGATGGATATGATCAACGACTGTTTGAACACTTGGAATAACACTTGTAGGTAAGGGAGGCATAGAAAAAAAGGTATCAAAGGTATGGTCCATACCTAGTGAACTAGTACCAACATCGGGGGTAAAAGAGCTTGATAACCCAAGATCCACAATGAGTGTTCTATCATGGGATGTCATGAGTCTCACACTTTGTCTAACCACAATATTGACAGTGGGACACCAAGTAGTACAACTCATGCAAGGGATAAACCAAAGAAAGTGCAATGAACATAATATCCTATGTTTACAATTACACTTGAAATGAAATAAATTAGAATAAAGTCAATTCTGTAAACTATAATAGGAAATTGAAAGGAGCAAACAAAATCATAGAAAATAAATTTCAAATCCTAAAAATTGTAAAGTCAAAGTCAATAGGGACTAAGACGCCAGTAAAGGCATCTTGGTCCTACTGGTGAGATTTTGAAGTTCCAAAAAGTGAAACAAAAAGCAAACAACACATACAAGGTTTTGAGCCAGAAACCCACAGAGGGACTAATATGCTAGGAAGGGTGTTTTAGCCCTAGTAGAGGTTTTGTTCATAAAAAACTACAAATTTTGGATTGATAACAGTGTTCCCAGGTTGCCTACCTGGGGACCTGATGTTAAGAAACAAAAAATAGTGCAAAGGAATGCAAGAAAAAGTAACTATTGAAAAGAAATTGGATGCAAAGTTGAATGCAATTTTTTCAATTTTGAATGCAATAACAATGTTCCTAAATGCAATTAGGATGATCGACAATGTACTTTTTTAGTTTTTCAATGAGATGATTTGATGCAAGAAAGCAAAAATGCAACCTATATGCACTTTCACTAATGCAAATATGAGAAACCCTAGATGCACTTTCACTAATGCAAGATGCAATGCAAGAATGAATGCAACCTAGATCAAGGATTTTAATGAACTCCAAATCAGAAAAATGAATGTCCAAAAGGTCGGGTTCACCAAAATGAACTGTAAAGAAAATGGACTGGGGGATGCCCACTTATTCTCTTTAGGTCATTCAATTATGTCCTAGGATCCCAAATTGGATTGAATATCAACCCAAAGGGTGAGTCAATTCTCAACAAGGAAGACCTAGGAGGGGTGCTTTTAGGCTTTGAAGGGTTCACCACCAAGCAAAGGCTTGGAAAAGACAACTTAACATTCAACTCACAAAACCTAGTAATGCAAGCTAAATGATGAGTGCAAATGACAAAATTAAGTAATAGAAAGTTGTAATATGTGTACCTGGGAAGTCTGGAAATGTGATGAGGATTCTAGAAATGTAAAGAAGCTATCAAAATGTGCTAGGGAGGACTAATATGCCCTTACTGTCTTATTAGTCCCGCTGTTATTTTTTGAGGTAGATGTGGAATCTTCAGATGCCGAAACTGGATCTGAAAGAATCTCTACAAAATTCCACTTGGAGGACTAAGATTCTCTTGCTACCATCTTAGTCTTGATCTGAATTTCTAAAATATTGGACTGTGGTCTTGAGGCTTGATGTCTGTACTTCCTTCTTCTCTAATCTTAGGTTCTGAAACTTCCGGATTTGGCATGTAGGTGAGTTTTCGTGAAGATGAAAACTTTACAATGCAACTTTGCAACTTTGGACTCCAAATTATCTTCAAGTCTTCAATCTAAATCTGCAAACACAAACATGCAAGAGAGGAAAAACTTGTTGATTGTTAGTGAATGGGATTTTGTCTTGGTCAAACCCCTTGTTGGTAATTAAACCTTGAAATAGAATGAAATGGAGGGAAATGATGAATGAACAAAACACTATGTTGCAACTCACCAAACCCTTGTAATAAGGTGCTGCAAATATGCTTGAAATGGATGCAATGGATGTGGTTCTTGACTCTTGCTTGAATGATGTTGATCTTGCATGGAACACTTTCTTGAATCATAAACCCTAAATCATAATTGTTAGCACAACAATAAACATGATGCAACAATATCCCTGATATGATGGTTGAATCTTGATGAATTGCTCTGGATCTCATAAACTTGCCTTAGGAATGAATGCTTGAATTCTTGGTATCTCTCATGAATGCTTAGATATTAAAATGAGTGAATGAACCTTGTATTTATACCTATCTATGCTTAATATCCCAAAATTACACCACAACAAGCTGACACATGAATTCATTAATTAAAGGAGGCTAAATCCTGCCAATATTTGAAATTAAATCCCAAAAATAAGCTAAGGGGGACTAAGATGCTATAGGTGGCATCTTAGTCATGAGGCATGAAACTTGAGGCACAAACTCCAAAAAGGGGCCCATTTAAGGCACACCTGAAATCAGGGTCACAAGACCTTTGGGGGACAAAGAAACCCTAGGTGGCGTGTTAGTCCTGACCCAAAAATTAGGGACACTTTGCCAGAATCATTAAATTATCATTTATCCATTGATGTTTGTTGGGATTAGCTATAAAAATATATCATTCATTGGGCTTGTGGATGCAAAATAGGACCAATTAAGATATAAATAGGGATAAATAAAGTAAGGCGGGCCCAAAAAAGTGTGAAAATACAAGGGTATGCTTTTTCCTACACTACATAGTTTATATTCATATCATTGATTACATTGCATTGCACATATTTCAAACTCAAAGCATTACTTCACATTGCATAACTAATAACAAGATGTTAATAGATGATAAAATTTCAATTAAAATATAGTTTTTTAAAAATTCCACATAAGCAGTGATGCAATTACTTCACATAGCATAACTAATAACTAGGAGTAGCTGCCAATTGCATTTTCTTGTCATGGCATTCCATGAGACCACATTTTATTGAGGAATTTTTTCAAATAGTTAATTGCCTTTTCTATGCTATGGATGCTTGGAAAAAATTATGAAAGCATAATCGTAAGCAATAGCATAGACAAGGAAATGATTTGTTTGAAAATTGCCTCAAAGAAATGTGGTCTCATGGTGATGTCTATCACCATGAGACTCAATTTCTTTGAGGCATGTTTTCAAACAACTCATCGCCTTTTCTACGCTACCACATTTTTTATACATGTCTACCAAAGCATTTTATCAAACAGTTCACTTCCTTGCTACTATGACTAAAATCCTAAAACAGGTGCTTTCCAACAAACTATGGATGCTAGGAAAAATATATCAAAGCATAATAGTAAGCAATAACATAGATAAGACAATGAGTTGTTTGAAAAAATTCCTCGAAGAAATGTGGTCTCATGGTGATGGAATGCCATTCCATCACCATGAGACCACATTTCTTTGAGGCATTTTTTCAAACAACTCATTTCCTTAAGAATAGAAACCAAGCCTTTATCCAAAATTCCCATCCAAATCATTTTCAATGTCCTCATCCTCATCCTCAATTTACCAATCCATGGAAGCTTTGACCTCTTATTACACTTTCATATCCCACATCCTTAAAATCCACATCACCCTACTATTACCAAGCAAAATCATCCCATGTCTTGCATAATAACTTCTTCCAAGGACTATTTGTAAAGGCGGTTGTTTCCCCGTGCAAAAAAAAAGTGGTGCAATCTTCCCATATCATGCATCCACCTTCATCACCCCCACATCAAGATAAACACTAATGCCCTAAATCTTAAATGAATCCCCTATCAATCCATCTATCCAAGTTGAAGAGTCTATAAAACCTTCCTCCCTCATAACATAATCCATATCAAATGAACTATGTCTATCTCCTAATCCAAATCAATCTAACATAGATTCCCATCCATATAAAGATCAAGGAAACTCTTCTCATCCATAATATGATCCCATTCTATCTCATGATCCCATTTCCAATCAAGAATAATATATCCCTTCCATCTCATCTAATGATATCTTTTCATATCAAGAGAAAGATATCTCTTCATCCCCCTCTCACAATCCCCTCACCCCCAGTTCATCTAATGATATCCTTTCGTGTTTGTATCAAAGTACCTCTTCCACTCCATTGTATGATCGCTCTCAAAATGTGGTCTCAAAGTACACCTTCCACCCCATGTAATGATCCTCTTACCCTCATGATCAAAACACCTATCCCTCTTCAACTCATGATACCCCTTCATCTCATAACCAAGACCACACTATACCATCCACCCCATCCCAGCATAGTAGCATAGAGAAGGCAATAAAATGTTTGAAAAAAATGACTAAAAGAAATGTGGTCTCGTGGTGATGGAATGCCATGAAAAAAAATTTTCTCATGGAATTCCATCACCATGAAACCACATTTCTTTGAGGCATTTTTTCATACAATTCACTGCCTTCTTTGTGCTACCACATTTTTTGTACATGTCAACCAAATAATTTTATAAAACAATTCACTACATCTATGCTATGGATAAAAGCCTAAAATAGGTGCTTTCGAACAAGCTATGGATAGGGAAAATAGTAAGCATAATAGTAAGAAATATATAGTTCAATAGGTACTGGATTTTTTTTTATTATCTCATACATTATAAGCCATGACCTGCATCACTATTCTACTTTTTGTGATCAAATAATTTGTTGTTTTATTTTTCAGATGATGGAACTAGAATCATCTCCAAATATTAATAGGGTAATGGAGCAAGGTGTAACTTTTGTAATATACAACTTGATGCCTCTCATGGGGGCATGCGATAGATTAGTAAATTTCAAATTACATTCATTATTATAGATGTTAGTTAGTGAAAAATCAAATAATTATTGGTTCGTAGTTTAATTTCTATTTGGATGGTTTCTATAGGACTTAGGCACACCACAACATGAGCATGTGAATATTTCACATGAGGAAAGAGATCATCTAGTGGTGGTAGGTGATTATTTTGTTAAATATATCATTTTCATAATGTAATTTCTATATATTAATGTCTTTACTTGTTATTGTAACATATAAGGCTTGATTGGGAACTAAACCCTAGGAGGAGGAGCCCTTGAGTTTAGGGTAAACAAGTTTCATACACATCACCATCCACCCAACCACCAAAGGCCACCCATTTGTTTCATTCACCTAGAGGGCAATGACTTTTGATTGGGGTCCTTTGTTGTATGCCTATATGGAATTCTTGTAAGCTTATATGGCTATTTTATATATATTTTATACTTATATTGACATATATTGATGTATGCCTACATGGCTTTTTGGTTAATACAAATATTTTCTTTTTGGTTAATACCAATTTTTTTTTTTGATGGTGTCCATATTTTCATTATAAATCCATGCTTCAATAGATGTTTGTAGATTTTTTACTTCAAATATTTAAAATCCAAGTGTTTTCCATTCACTCTTCTTTTCTATAATTGTAAATATTTAATAAAGTTTGAACATTATTGTCCTATAAAATTATTGAACATTAAATAAATTATTTGAATATATTAATGCTTCATGCTTCATGCTTTATGTGTTTCACGAAGGAAATTCATGTGTATACTTGATGCTTGATGCTTGATGCTCCATGCTACCATGCTTCATGTGTGTGCTTCATGCTTTATATCATTGAGGAAGACATCTACCATTCCACATGTATGCTTGATGCTACCATTCAATTGTATTCTTTATGCTTCATGTATTACACAAATAAAGAAAACATCATAAAACTATTGACAAAAGAAAATGGAAAGTAACAACTAAGTCTCACAAACAAAAACTCAAGGCATGCAAGTCTTATTAAAGATCATAAGGGAATTGGAAAGACTATGAAACTTTTATATCAAAGCGCGATGACCATGCTTAGTGTAGATGTGCCCACCTAGATGTGTTGGCACTAACTATTTGGCCCCATGAAGAACAAAACAAAAAAGTAGCCTACCTTGCAACTTTACACTACATGCAACTGACACATTTTCCATCAACTGAAATCAGTTCACCATGGGAGAATGACTTGGATCTATCAAAAATCAAGAGAGGTTATTTTAGATAGGCCCTACATGATCCCATAGCCTTATATGGAATGTTTCCAAGTGCCACAATTTTTGAGTAATCACTCGTCGAAGTTTTCTACCCTTTTGCACTTTGGTCTCTTAAGAGACTTCGTCGATAGAATGTTTCTCATACCGTTTTGGTGTGTTTGGGTGAAAAAGAGTACCTTTCCTAGCATAAAAACACCCATATAGATATGTTGGAACAATCGTTTTTGTTGTATGACAAACAGAACGAAAGTTACACCACTTTCCAACTTTACACTACATGCAATTGACCCATTTTCCATCAACTAAAATTTGTTCACCACGGGAAAATGACTTGGAGCTATCAAAAAATGAGAGAAGTTATTGTAGAGGGGACCTACATGATCCCATAACCTTAGAAAAAGTGTTTTGAAGTGACATAGTTTCTGAGTAATCACTCGTCAAAGTTTTCTACCCTTTTGCACTTTGGCCTCTTAAGAGACTTCACCTGTAGAATGTGGCTTAGATTGTTTTGATGTGTTTGGGTGTGAAAGAGGAACTTTTATAGCATAAAATCACCCATATGGATGTTTTGGAATAGTTGGTTTGGTTGTATGATGAACAGAACAAAAGTTACACCACTTTCCAACTTTACACTACATGCAACTAATCCATTTTCCATCAGCTGAAATCTGTTCGACATGGGAAAATTACTTAGAGCTATAAAAAAAATTAGAGAGGTTATTGTAGAGGGGCCCTATGTGATCCCATAGCCTCACACAGAGTGTTTCCAAGTGCCATGATTTCTAAGTAATCACTCGTCGACGTTTTCTAACCTTTTGCACTTTGGTCTCTTAAGAGACTTCACTGATAGAATGTGGCTCAGACTGTTTCAACATGTTTGGGTGCAAAAGAGAACCATTCCTAGAAAAAAACCACCCATACAGATATTTTGGAACAATTGGTTTGGTCGTATGACAAATAGAATGAAAGTTACACACTTTCCAACTTTACACTACATGCAACTGACCCATTTTCCATCAACTAAAATATGTTCACCACGGGAAAAAACTTGGAGCTATCAAAAACCAAGAGATTTTATTGTAGAGGGGACCTAGATGATCCTATAGCTTTAGATAGAGTGTTTCCAAGGACCACGATTTTTGAGTAATCACGCATCAAAGTTTGTTGTCCTTTTGCACTTTGGTCTCTTAAGAGACTTCATCGATAGAATGTGGCTCAGACCGTTTTGGCATGTTTAGGTACAAAAGAGGACATTTCATAGCATAAAACCACCCATACATATGTGTTGGAATAGTCAACTTAGTTATATGACAAATAGAATGAAAGTTACACTACTTTCCAACCTTACACTACATGCAACTAACCTATTTTCCATCAACTGAAATCTATTCACAATGGGAAAAAGACTTGGAGCTATCAAAAAACCAAGAGGTTATTATATAGGGGCCCTACATGATCTCGTAGCCTCAGAAAAAGTGTTTCCAAGTGCCACGATTTTCGAGTAATCGATCGTCAAAGTTTGTTGCCCTTTTGCACTTTGGTCTCTTAAGAGACTTCATCAATAGAATATGTCTTGGACTGTTTCAACATGTTTTGGTGTGAAATTGGACCTTGCATAGTATAAAACCACCCATACAGGTGTGTTGGAACAGTTGGTTCTGTTGTATGATGAACAAAATAAAATTTACACCACTTTCCAACTTTACACTACATGCAACTAACCCGCTTTCCATCAATTGAAATCTGTTCACCACGTGCAAATGAATTGGAGCTATCAAAAACCAAGAGGGGTTATTGTAGAGGGTCCCTACATGATCCTATAGCCTCAAAAAAAGTGTTTCCAAGTGCTATGGTTTTTGAGTAATCGCTCGTCAAAGTTTGCTGCCCTTTTGCACTTTGGTCTCTTAAGAGACTTTGTCAATAGAATGTGGCTCAAAATGTTTCAACGTGTTTGGGTGTGAAAGGGGAACTTTATTAGCATAGATCCACCCATATGGATGTTTTTGAATAGTCAGTTTAGTTGTATGACAAACAGAATAAAAGTTACACCACTTTTCAACTTTACACTACATGCAACTAACTTGTTTTCCATCAACTGGAATTTGTTCACCATAGGAGATCGACTTGGAGCTATCAAAAAATGAGAGAGTTTATTGTAGAGGGTCCCTACATGATCTCGTAGCATTAGATGAAGTTTTTCCAAGTGTCATGGTTTCTGAGTAATCGCTCATCAAAGTTTTATGCCCTTTTGCACTTTGGTCTCTTAACAGACTTCACTGATAGAATGTGGCTTGGACCATTTTGGCATGTTTGTGTGCAAAAGAGGACCTTGAATAGCATAAACCACCCATATAGACATTGTGGAATAGTCGGTTTGGTCGTGTGACGAACATAATGAAAGTCACACCACTTTCCAACTTTACACTGCATGCAACTAACCCGTTTTCCATCAACTAAAATTTGTTCATCATGGGAAAATGACTTGGAGCTATCAAAAATCAAGAGAGGTTATTATAGAGGGGCACTACATGATCTTGTAGCCTTAGATAGAGTGTTTCCAAGTGCCACAATTTTTTATTAATCACTTGACGAATTTTTTTTCCCTTTTGCACTTTGGTCTCTTAACAGACTTTGCTGGTAGAATGTGCTCGAACCATTTCGACATGTTTGGGTTTGAAAGTAGAACTTTCATAGAATAAAACCACCCATATGGATGTGTTGGAATAGGCGGTTTGGTCATGTGGTGAACAAAGAAAAATATACACACACACCTTCCTCAACTTCCCGAGAGGAGGAAGAATCTCTTCATTTAATACATTATGTATCTCATTCAATTTGGTTTGCTTCTTTTTCAAGTGTTTTTAGAGAAAACTAACCTCCTTTTTGTTGATGATAAAATATTCTTCTTGTCTTTTAATTCCTTTTCTAAGTGGTTAATTTTATTCTTTAGTTGTTTTGCTTCAATTTCAACACTTCCAACTATTGTCTTTGCATCTACAACTATTGTTATCATATTGCTTCTTCCTTGTCATCTATTTCCAATTGTATTTTCTCCACGAAAGTTTAAAGTTCAAGAATCTTTGACTTCCTTTGTTCATTTTTCAATATGCCTATAAAGATTGGAATGATTGCAAGATATGCCCAAAATGGAAAATGTATGGAAAATGTGGAAGCATAGACATGGTAATGAGCTGTTTGAAAAAATTCCTCAAAGAAATGTAGTCTTATGGTGATGGATATCACCATGAGACCACATTTCTTTGAGGCTTTTTTTCAAACATCTCACTACCTTGTCATTGCTATTGCATTGAAAATCTAGTGATCTTGTCAAATTGTTAATGCAGTAGCATAGACAAGGTACTGATATATTTGAAAAAATGAATCAAAGAAATGGGGTCTCCTAGTGATGTACATCACCAGGAGACCCCATGTCTTTGAGGAATTTTTTCAAACAACTCACTACCTTGTATATGCTATGCATTGAACCAAAACATATAATCTACCCAATATTCAAAATTAAGATTTGAACCAAAATATATAATCTACCCAATATTCATATGAAAACTTCAAACCAAAACATATGTACAAACTTGAAAAAAAAACATATGTAAACCTCAAATATAAAAATGAAAGGTCTAACTATCAACTAATCTTGATGTGCATACTCTAAATGTTAATAAATTAATGTGCATACTTACAAATTAATCCAACAAACCATTTGGGTCTACTCTACTCTTTGTTGTGTCGAGTATTGCCTCATGGTCAGAATCACACACCTTTCACAAGGTCTTGTTCAAAGGTCTACCCCCATATTTGATCAAATGAACATTGGATGCCACAACAAGGTTCAAGTAATGAAGAATCTTCTGATGTGTTTCAAAGTCCTAAAACAACCAAACATTAACACTCTTATGTGGGTACCTTCTAAGCCATGTTCCAGTAACAACCACTGAGCTTGTAGGGTATTTGATATTTTCTCCATCTATAACTGGGGCCTCCAATTTATTTTTGGCCTAAGCACAATGAAACAAGTAATAACTCATTTCCTCTTCATTTTCTTCATGTGCAATAACTACATAAGCATGCCCTACATTGATATGTGTAGCAAATTAGATGAAATTATTCAACATTACAAATACACTAAAAATTAAGAAAACAATAAGAATTTCAAAAACTATGCAAGTAGATATAATACCTAGTTGAACTAGATTTGATATGTGGTCAAATTCAATTGATGATTCCATGTATATCAGTTCCAATACCATCAAAGGTCGATACTATGAAGTGGGCTAAGATAACTTAACCACCATTCATCAAACCACTCCTTTGACTCGCACTCATTCCAAGCTTGAATTGTACATGAAGAACAAAATCATGAAAGATCCTATGTGTGGATACTCCATGAATCTGCATTTGAGCTAAGGAAAGAGTATAGCTCACTTGATCTTGTCAGTGTACAAAAATCCTCATATGGTGCAATGTTAGTATCATCTATTAACCAAAAAAAATCTATGAACTAAAGACTTACGTTCATTACCTAGACCGATCGAAGAATTACACCACTCAATGATTGATTTTGCATATGTCAACTTTGCATTATCTTTATACTTCAACTCTTGTCATGCTAATGCTCTTTTGATACATGATCTTGCACCATCATGCCCAACCTCACAAAAGTTAAACATTTGTTGAATACCTGTAATAACATGCATCCTGCTCAACCAATAGAACATTTGTGAGTTCTTGAACTGTGATGCACAGTTATTTGACCATATTATATGGTGACTGTATGATATGCCCCTCCTATCCAAATCACTATATAACAACTAAAATCAACCTTGCATGAACTTCATAGAATGTGTGCAATCATCACTAATGTAAAAGTGGTACTCCCTCAATACCTTCCCTTTATCCTCTATACTATCAGTTGCATGAATGAATGCTATGTGCACAAATATAGGAACCTGTGTGGAGTTGTAATATTGTGATTGCACCTCACGCTGTGGCTGTAGAGTGTAATTATTTGCAAAGTTGACCACTGAAACAATGCTACCAACTAGAAAGGTGTCCTTTCATAACTTGAATTGCAAGTCCAACCATTGATTTCTATGGGTATACCTTGCATACTCATACACTATGCTGTCATGAAATGTAGACATAAATTGATACACTGGAATATTTTGTATAACCAAATCATACCTTTTTGCTTGATTACCATATTTTGTATTGTAGGGCATTGTTTTATACTTTCCAAACTCTACTAGTTCCTTTCCAACTACATGTGTGCTTTCCATATGTTCACATATTGACATACGTTGCAAGCCACCGCAATGCTAACATGTGCCATCCAAGCATAGTTTCCTGTAGAATATTTGACCTTACTCTCTATCACATAATTTTTTTGATAATAAGTCTCTTGAAGATGTTGGTGGGGCATGTATGCCAAAATCCTACAAAACATTTTTAGTATGCAAATCTAAACATATAGAATGATAAACATCAAAATAGTTAGAAAATTCAATATGTAATCTACAACAACAAGTGGTGCATGTGTAACTTATATTGACATAAAAATATTTAACCATATCAAAATATCTAAAAACAATTAATTTGAGGATAATCCTTTAGAAATTTATGAAAAAACTATGTTTGAGTCATATCCAAAAAATTATTTGGATGTGGCTCATGGTTTCGACTACCGATTCTCCTTCTTACAACATCCATTTGATTTGGAGACACCCTTGTGTTATTCTTCCAATAGTCTTCAGTTAGTGATCTCAATGCTTCAACAACTAGTTTATCTTTTCATGGGAGTCTCCCTGAGAATTCCCATAATTTAGTGGAATTAGTGTCCTCAATTATTTGGCACCTTTCAATGGCTATTGATAAAGTTTTTTTATTAATTCTCAATTGCTGACTTGTATTTCTAATGAGATGAGCTTTCCTCATTTGACTACTTACTACAGTCGATGTAATGACACGTCGTGTGATATTACTATCTTTTGAGCATGAGGTCTTACCCACACTCTCATATACATCCATTAGATTCTTCACAATAGTTTTTTCACTTGAAGCATCCAATGTTCTCAACCTAAGAATCTTCATGATGGACCTATACTTTATACTTCACATCATTTCAATAAATAGTTGAAATCTTGTGGTATCATTTAAATTTTCAAAAAATATCTCGAAATCTTATGAGCATATCTTCTACAAGTGCGTTGTGGAATCTTACCTTCAATTGGCTGAAAAATATTCTCATCTATATTAATTAATTTTTTTTCTTTCTCATCAATATTAATAAAAAAATTTGTCTTTCTATGCAAAATTATAGGTGGTGTTCTCATAGGTAAATTCATCTCAACATTAGGAATTTCATCAATATTTAAATGATATGGGCTAGATGGCATACCTTTGATTGAGGATGGAATAGATGAAATACCTTGAGGTTGAGATGGGAATGATGGAGTACCTCTTTCCTCAAATGTGAGTGATGATGTAATCTCAACTTGAGATGTAGTAGATGGTGTCCCTCCATATTCACTTGTGGTAGATGGTGTCCCTCCATATTCACTTGCGATAGAGGGTGTGTCTCCAACTACGTTATTCAAATCTCTCTTAGCATGAAGGTTTCTCATTCATTCCCTTTGTGCCACCAATTCCATTTCTCTTCTTGATGGTTGAGGTTCCTCTTCAATTGTCATGTCTTCGTCAATCATTTCCAATTTATTTTTCTCACGATGTCCCCTCATCTATGCTACTTTCTTTGCATTCTTAGATTTTATCTCTTCTTGTGTTGGCTTAATCCTTGATCATTTCCTTAGCATGATGGATAATTTTATCTGTAGAATGATGAAGAGAAAAACATTAGTTCCTAACAAATGAAGCCATACAAATAAATGAAATATATGTCATTCAACCCTTCATACAAAATACTTACAATCATCCTGTAGAAGAGCATTTCTAGCATAGAAAAAGCTCACATGAATTTTTTGATGGAATTCCTTAAAGAAATGTGGTCTCATGGAATGCCATGATTGCAAGATAGGCACAAAATGGAACCATGGACAAGGCATGTGAACTTTTTGACAAAATGTTTTAGTAGACATGTATGGAAAATTTGGTAGCATAGACAAGCTAGTGAGCTCACTAGCTTGTCAAAATTCACATGAATATTTTGATGGAATGCCTTAAATAAATGTGGTCTAGTGGAATGCCATGATTTCAAGATAGACACAAAATGGAAGCATGGACAAGGCATGTGAATTTTTTTGAGTCATTTTTTTAAACAGTTGATTGCCTTGTCTATGCTACCAAATCTTCCATGCATGTATACCAAAGCATTTTATCAAACAACATAGACAAGGCCTCATTTCTTTGAGGCACTTTTTCAAATAGATGATTGCTTTGTCTATGCTACCAAATTTTCTATACATTTTGTCAAAAAATCCCCCTTTATTTCAATGATTTTCTTTGAGGCATTTTTTCAAACAATTGATTTCCTTGTCTATGTTGTTTGATAAAATGATTTGGTAGACATGCATGGAAAATTTGGTAGCATAGACAAGGAAATCAATTGTTTGAAAAAATTCCTCAAAGAAATGTGGTCTCATGGTGATGTGCATCACCATGAGACCACATTTATTTGAGGCATTTTTTCAAACAACTAATTTCCTTGTCTGTGTTGTTTGATAAAATGCTTTGGTAGACATGTATGGAAAATTTGGTAGCATAGACAAGACAATCAGCTAAAAAATACCTCAATGAGATATGTCCTCATGGACTACAATGATTTCAAGATATGCACAAAATAAATTTGTTGAAAAGGCTTTAGAAATTTTTAAGAAAATGCAATTTCTAGGTATAAAACCAAATTCCACTGCATTTTCCAACATCCCCCATGCCTTTACCAAAGTGAAGTCTTTGGAAAGAGTTATGCATATCCATAGAAAAGGATTGAGAAATGATGTATTATATTACACACTTATAACTACTCTCATATATATGTGTATACAAAATGTGGAAGCAGACATAAGGTAGGTCAATTGGTTTAACAAAATGCCTCAATGAGATGTGATTTAAAATATAATTAGCAAGTGTAAAGAATTGTGTAGTTTAAAATGTGCCAAGAGGGGCTAAGGTTATAATGACAAACAAAAAATGATGAACATGGAATACAAATAATAACAAAATCAAAGCATTGTATTAATCATGTATGATAAGGGATGATAAAGAAACATAATAGAATTAAGGAAAATCTAAAGAAAATGTGTAAAGACTTCACATACCTAATAAACATAGATTCAAATGGAGGAGTTCTACCCAATTATGTAGTCTTTGTTTCTTCTTGCATCAAACTCCTCAACAATTTGAGTTTTTCACAAGCTTGTTTCCTGTTCAACGTTCAATTGTATATCACTCTTGAATAGAATTACTAACAACAATACAAATAACCAATGTATAATGTTAAATTCTTATAATTCAATCACAATTAACATTGCAACACTACAAAAATTGAGACTTGAATTCATATATATCAAATTTGATGTCAAAATTTTGTTATTTCCTCCTTCCTAAGTTGGCAAATCATAAAAAGGTGGTGGAAAGTTCATGCAAAGTTGGTAGAATGTGAAAAAAATTCATGTGCACTTCCCAACAACATCAAAAAGCTTCTTTTTTTTGGAACACAAGCATAACTAGGAGAATAACAGAGCATGTGGGCATAGATCATGGGTGTGCTGAATTTTTACCATTTTTAGAGCAAGCCAAAATGTGCTCGTGTTATAATGTGAGCATGTTTGTCTTGCTTTACAAATGACTATATCTCAACTTCTTCAAAACACGCTTGCATTATGAAAATGTTGATTTTCTTAAGGTTTCCTCTCTCTCTCTCTCTCTCTCTCTCTCTCTCTCTCTCCTTAGCCATCCATCCCTCCTTAACCATATAGGTCTCTCACTTAACCCTCAACCCTGTAAATTATCGACCGAGGATGTTAATATGGGCCAATCACGCTTGATCCATGATGAATCAAAGCATAATTTAGCCACTAACACTCAATCTTCAAATAAGATCATTCAAATGAAAGATAAACTAGACATTTATTGAAATGAAGCATTCTAAATATAAAAAATATTGAAATGTCTATTCTACCCCATTTGAAACTTATCCTGTTTTGGAATTGGTTTCGTTTTGATGTGGAACAATGACCCTTTCCCAATCTTGTGATCAATGAGCTTGTTTCAATCAATTCTATTGAAGAGAATCGATGAAATTGTTGTGATAAATGGATGAAAACATGGTTTATGCTGAATTGAACATGATGTGAGCTAAATTAACATGATTTTATGCTAAAATTGATCTAAATATGAAATTTATAAGCTAATATAAGCTAATTCTAAGCTAAAAGATTCAAACCCTAATTTATAAACAAGCTAAGATGGATGCATGGAAGCCATTAATGGAAGCTTAAAGCTATTATGCAACTAAAAGTGAACTAAAATATGCTAAATGTGAGTAAATTATGAGTGTGAGTGATTCCAAAAACATGAGTTTGCAATTGAAAGATGGATCCATTTGTCTCCAAATAGTGTTCTATTTATAGGAAAGCAAATGAGAAATGGAGGGTTGAGACTGAAAAATATAATCAATGGTCAAGGATGGAGGAAATTAGAGGCATGGATCATGGATTCTCATCAATGGTGAGAATGCAAGATGAGAATTAATCAAGGGTTCTTATTCCTTCCAAACAAATACACTTTTAACCTGTTTAAGAGGTCAAAAGTTAACTTGCTCAAGAGGTTAGAAGATAACTTGCATTTGAAGCTAAGTGAGAATATTCCCTTTCTTAAATGATTGGAGGAGAAAGAATATTCTTTGGAATATTCATATGGGTGAGGGAAAAGGTTATTTAGTCAATTAAAACTAAATTAAATTGTGCAAAGGGGGAATACTCTTTTGGAATATTCCTTTGCAAGTGTGAGGAATTAGATTAATTAGATAATTATTAATTAAACAAGGTTTAATCATACAATTAGGGGATTGGAAGAATTAAAGTGATATTCATTCAATTAAATGATTTAATGAATGGGGAAAGGTGAAATGAAATTTAATTAAATAACTTAGGGTTATTTAATTAAATGGGAAGACTTATGGAATTAAATTAAATAGTTTGATTTATTTAATTTAATGAGATGAAATGTTAACATGAAAGGGGGTGAATTAACTTGATTTGATGAATTAGGTTAATAGACAAAAATGATGCAATTAATTAAATAGCTAGGTTAATTTAATTAATTGACCAAAAAGGGGATGGGTTCCAATAGGAAATGATGTTAGTATACCTAATTCGAGTGTATGATATCATTCAGGACATTTTTTCAGTGTCTACATTTTGCCCCTCTTTGAAGCAAGGTACCTGTTGCTTCAGTTCAAATACATATACTCTTCAGATTAAAAATTGTTGCTTAAATAAAACAATCAAATTTTCTAATTTTTCATGCTCCACTGCTAAAGGATTAAGTTGATTCCCCGCCCCTCGAAAAATTAGGTGAAAATTTTGAATTTTGGGTTTATTTCTCGATAAAGGGGAAAAGTTGCCCCATGGGGTCCAAAAAGGCCAAAAAGGTTTCTGGATGCAAGAATTATACCAAAAACACAAAAAAATGATGCAAACTAATGTTCTTATTGGAAAAATTGGTGAAAATGATGATAAACCCTAGCTTCAATATGAAATTAGGGCAAAAAATCCTAATTTTCTAGCATAAATAAGCCAAGAAGGGTCACTTCTAATTCATTTGTGCATTCACACCTTAGAGAATTCTTATTGTTTTGAGCTCTGACCCTTTGACGAAATGGTGTGAGGAGAGATCCTATGACACATTTCTGATCGATTTCGAGAGTACTAGAGGCTTCAAAGCGCAGGACCACCGGTATGTGCACTTCGTGAGTGTAGGAGGTTGTTCTACTGCTGATGTCTCATGAGCACAGGCCCACAGTTTTGGAGAGATTGGGTGATTTATCTGAGTTGTGCCAGGAGCACCTAGGAGAGATTGGCTTATGGTATGTTGCATATACGCCCGTCGTCCAGACACACCTAGCTATGATGACCGTGTTGTGTAAGCGATGGACCAGTGAGACCTCATCATTTCACCTTTCAATAGGTGAGGCAATAGTGACATTAGAGGATGTAAGGTAGATTCTGCATTTACTGATACATGGCGAGTGGGTGATTTATGATGTCGAAGCCAAGTACGATGCCTATCACGAGGTGATGGATATTGAGGACATTGTTCTATCCACTTCATAGATTGACCTTGAGATGTATAGAGGTCGAGTGCCCACCTTTAGATTGATAGTTGTAGCCATCATTTCAGGTTTGGTTGCTCTAGACCGATAGAGCAAAGGATTTAGCCCAGGATGGGCCTTGACATGGCACAGGATGCTATACAGGAAGACACTTTTTGCATGGTGGCCAGTGATGTTGGCCTCGTTATATCATGATATGCATAAATTTGTCTATTGGGACAATAGAGCCATTGGTGCAGGGTTTACCTTGCTCATATTTGGGCTTGGGAGCATATTTCTATGCTCTAACCGATTATACAGATGGTTGATGTTGAGCAAGATGATCTCGTGGTTTGGAGGTATAGAGGTGCCATAAATCTACAACACACAGGGAAGCTTAGTCTTCCATACTGGTGATGAGTAATGGATGATATGATAGATTTCAGATGGCGACCCTAGCTACAGATGGTATGACGATGTTCAACAAATCCACTTTGCTCGACAAACCCGATACATGTAGGGTTGGGAGCACACCATCATAGAGTGATACTTGCCAAAAAAAGTAGCTCAGTTGTTTGGTGAGCAGCAAGACAAGCTAGATGATGCCTATAGAGCTATATTTGTGAGATATGCCCAAGAGCTTCCTACATGGGGACCCACTATTCCAGCTTCAGAGGTGATTGAGGAGTTTCTGACTGTTGGTGGCACAACCATGGGATTATGATCAGGGTCGGGAAGATGCACAAACGATGCCTACATATGATGCATACTTTACACCCCCACATAGGTTGATAGATCTAGCAAGTTCTCCTCCATGAGGGAGACCCAAAGGGAGGGGAGCAGGCAGGGGCAAAGGAAAGGGTGGCCAGGATGGCCAAAATGGAAAAATTCCAGGGGTACCACCAGTGGGACAATAGCCTCCTTAGAAATATCTTGTTTAGTAGTAGCCCCATCAGCAACAGCTAGTTCAACCACCACCACCAAATCCCAAAGATATATAGATTCAAAAACTACAGCCATAGGTGCAGGTTCTTATAGGTGAGAAAGACCAGGTCTGCCAATAGAATTTGGTTATTACTGTTGAGCAGGACCAAGCCAAATAGTAGGTTGTGGCCATCACAATAGAGAGAGATCACATAAGGTAGTAGGTATAGGCTGTGACTACCAAGAGATATCAGAAGATCAGGCAACGATAATAGATAAAAGTGATGAAAACAACTACCTAGGGGAGGACTGTATCTACCAGGTTGTATAGAGAGGTCATGACCGAGGTAGCCTATTATAGGATCCATTACCATATAGATGTGCCAACACAACTTAGACAACTTGGCTACTTGTAAAGGAGCAATGCACAACCCAAGGCTGAGGATCAGCTAAAGAGGCAGGCCAGAGAGGTGATCAACCATCGGGGCTAGATCGATTATACAAACGCTTTTTGATTTTGTTTCCCATTCTTTGATACAAATATGTGTTCATGGACTCATTTTTGATAGCCTTGTGGATATTGTACTTATGTTTGATATACATACACTAACTCAGATATTGTATCATGAATGTTCATTTTTTGATATATATTATATGATACAAATATGGATTCAATATGATGTATTAATCATGCTTATGATTGTATGGATGCATATGATGTGAGATGTGACATGATTATATGTTATCGTGTATGGATGCACTTGATATGATGTGATATGCGATATCATGTGATGATATGCGATGTAATTCTATGGATGGATGCAATGTTAACTCTTTTTCAGTATCTTTTCATGATATGTTATGGGATGAATGATATAATATGCAGATGTTATGCTATGATTATGTATGCAAATTTTATGGATGCATTCCTGTTTATGTATTTTCTTATGTATTTTTATGATGTGATGATGTATGCATATGGATGGATAATGCAGATGTTTATGATATGTGATGCAACGATTTAAGATGCTTAGAATAATAAATCTATATTATTCATCACAACTTAAATGATAATGATGATGTAGGATGTGTGATGTGATATGCTATGTTTATGCGAGATGTATGCATTTTGATGACTTGTGGATATAGGATGGATGTATTGATGATGTTTTTGTTGACTGTCATGATACCAGGTTAGCACAAAGAGAATATAGAAGAAACAAAATGATTTGACCATTGATTTTTGATGATTGCTTCAAAAGATCCAACAAGTCTATGATCCATCAAGACTTTATTAGAGATGGTGATGGGAAATGCATGATGATAATGAATGTAGGATGATGATTTGCTCAAATCTTGAGATTGGGACTTTTCATCATTCCTTATTGTTTGATTTAACACATAGATACGATGCATCAAGGTATTGATAACCAGGATGACGTTGTATCTAATGTAATGGAATTTGACTATGCAAACAGATAGGATAGTTCTTGTTCACATATTGACATACAAAAACCTCATTGGAATGTAAGTTGGAAGCTTAGAATACATTGGACCAAAGCATAGGCAATAGTCAACAATGTACTCCAAATAACCTCCCTACACACAACCAAGCAAGTATGAGCCAAATTTATTTTACAAGAGTATCCACAAGCACAAAAAATGAAATATCATTATCAATGCCCCATTCCTTTCTCTGTAAATCATTTTGATAAACATCATCGAGAGGTCCTCAGAATGAGTCATTAAGATAAATCATAAGAAAAGATCAAAGACAAACAGTTAGTGTTATCTATATCTCTTGCCAATTTAACTTAGCTAAGGTGATGCCTAATACTGATGTCCATCATAGGAAGGATACATCCTAGGACATGTTGATCAGGTAGTTTTTTGATGTTAGGATTATGATGAGCTTTATGATAAGTCGTTAATACAAACTTCACTAAAGCATTTACCTATGATCTAGACTTTGGATTTTGACACTTTAAGTTCTCACTTTAGGACTTGTGATACTTGTTTTCTACTTGTTTTTCCAAAGATTGAAGGTGAAGCTCAATTTATTATGGGTGAAGGTTTATTGTGGGTGAAAGCAAGATGAGATGGATGGTTTTGGGTTTTTTTTTGGAATATTTCAATGTTTTTGGTATTTTGAAAATGTTTTGAGGTTGTTTTGGGTCTTTTTGAAAGTTTATGTAAATGTTTTGGTTTTCGGTTATTTGAGGTTGTTTAGGATTTTTGAGATTTTCCAAATGTTTTGGGTTTTCAATTTTAAATTTTTGTGGGTTTTCAAATGTTTTTGAGGTTTTTCGATATTTAAATGTTTTAGGGTTTTTCAAAGAGTTTTTGAGTGTTTTTGGATTTTGAAGATATTTGGATGTTTTAGGGTTTTACAAGTTTTCTAAATTTTTAAGGATTTTCTGAGTTTCAAACAAGAGCCTAACCTAGAAGACCTATCCTAGGGGCCTCAGGGGCTGATCAAAGATAAGCCTTGCCTGCATTATACATGTAGAGACCACATAGTTCGATAGACTCGACTTATTAATAACTGAGATATGGACACATGAAGGGATGCTAGTTTATTATGATGGACTACTAAAGGACTGAACTAGGGTGTCTCAGGGGCACATCAATGATGGCCCTGCCTACGTTCAAGCTCAGAGATAATGTAGTTAGAAAAAGGTACTGGTTTTTGGATTTTTGATGTTTGACCTTTTTAGGATTTTTGATGTTTTGGATGTTTTGGATTTTTGACTTTACAATTTTTTGAATGTTTTTGGATTTTAGCTGTCTAGGATTTTGCAAATGTTTTTGGATTTCCTTATGAACATTTTACGAATGCTTTTGGATTTTTTGATGAGATTTCCAATGAACTTAAGATACACAAGAACTCAATATGATCCATTATGAATTGCCCCCAGTGTGACACGATAGGCAAGACAAACTGACCTTAGGAATATGCCAAGTAGAACTAGAGGGGATACGATACTTCACAACATCAAGCTATGATAAGGATGTAGATGGGTGATGGAAAGAATGATAGTATAAAGAGCCAAAGAATATATGGAGGTGCTTTATTCATGTGAGGCACCTGTTTGCCAAGTTTTCACCAAGGTACTTGCCCAAAGTGCCACTGAGGTGGTTTTCACTAGAGGATGATTTTTTTCTTTACTTTTTCAATCCTTTTCTCATTTTTTTGGATTTTGATCATTTTTTGATTTTTTTTAATTTTTAGATTTATACCCTTCAAGACTAGGCATAAAAATTTTTGAGATGCAAGTTGTTAGTTGGCTCCTGCAAGGGTTCACCTTCAGACATTGATAATTGATATGCTTGTGATCCATAGCTTGTTGTGATGACAAAGGGACCCAACCAGTTAGGCTCAAATTTTCCTTTACTATCTTGATCTGGTAGATTCTTTTGATTCTTCTTTAGCACAAGATCCCCTACCTGGAAAGACTGACAATTGATCTTCTTGTTATAGCTTTATTTTAGTCGGTTTTGATATACTTGCAAGTGATTGAGGGTGTCAAGATGACTCTCATCCATAAATTCTAGCTCATTCAGCCCAGAGACTTTGTATTCTTGATTGGTGATCAAGTTCTAGAGTGACAATCTTAGTGGTGGGAGTTCAACCTCAATAAGAAAAATGGCTTCTAATCCATAGACCAAGGAGAAAGGGGTTGCACCTGTGGGTGTGCAGATACTGGTTCGATAGGCCTAGAGAGCAGGATTTAATTAAAAATGCCAGTCATGACCAACTTAATTAACCATTTTATTTATGATTTTAAGGATGGTCTTGTTTGTAGCCCCAACTTGATTGTTGCCTTGGGGATAATACGGGGTAGAGAATCGGTGTTGGATGTTGAATCTTTGACATAGATCTTTCACATCTTGATTTTTGAAGGGTGTTCTGTTATCTAAGAGAAGGGTTTGTGGAACACCATAACAATAGATTAGGTAATTCAGGATAAACTTGGAAATTTGCTTCCCCATTATGTAGGTCATAGGGATGGCTTCAACCCACTTGGTAAAGTACTCAATGGCTGTTATGATGAACTTGTGGCCATTAGATGAGGTTAGAGTGATTTTTCCTATGAGGTCAAGTCCCGACTATAAAAAAGGCCAGGGTGTGTAATCATTGGTTGTAATTCTTGAGTTGGAGCATGAATCAAATCTCCATGTTGTTGACACATGACTTATTTTTGCACATACTGATAAACTTCTCTTTCCATAGTTGGCCAGTAGTACCTCGTACTCAATAGTTTCTTAGTTAAATTCATACCGCTAGAATGGGAACCACATATGCCATTGTGTACTTCTATTAAAGTGGTTAAGGATTCCTCTTGGTTAAGACATTGTAGTAATGTTCCTTCAATGCTTCGGTGGTAAAGGGTATCATACATGATCACGAATCAGGATGCCTTTTTTACAAAGGCCTTATTTAGGTTGGAGGTGATATTGGATGGGAGTGTTCCTCTACTAAGGTAGATAAATATGTCATGATACCATGGGGATCCAAGACCAACAATGACACATGTAAATTTAGATTCAGGGATTTTGAAGGTCAGTACGAGAAGTTGTTCTACCAATAATTCATATTGAAGGACATTGTTCGACATGTCTAATAATGATCTTATTGTTGCCATAGCATCTATTGCTCTATTGTTTATGCAAGGAATCTACTCAAAAGTTATGTTTATGAAAAGTTCCTTGAGATTCTCTACCATCTTCTTATAAGGAGTGAGCTTATCATCCTTAGTTTGATAACCAACTGAGTCCTTGTAGATTTTCATCTCTTGTATCTGGCATTGAACTTATATCCATAGACCTATGATTAGGGCTTCATACTCAACAATGTTTTTGGTACATGGGAATGATAGCTTGTATAATTTTGGAATGCAATCACCTTGAGGGGTGATTAAAAGAATACTTGCTCCTGATCCATGTTGGGTGAATGATCCATCAAAGTACATCTTATATTGATCTATGAGATTGACCAAGAATATTGATTCATCAAGGAGCTCAAATATCAAAGGGTTCTTTGCATAGAAAGGTGTGTCTGCTAGTAGGTCAGTGATTACTTTTCCTTTGATTTCCTTGTGCTCCACATACTCTATGTCAAATTTAGTTAAGATCATTACCCATTTGGCCATTCGCCCAATGATAGTTGCCTTAGATAACAGGTATTTGATTGCATTAAACCCTAATCCCTCAACCCTATACCCTTAAACCCTTAATACCTCAACCCTTAAACCCTAATCTCTCTCTCTCTCTAGTCTCTCCCTCCCACCCACTCTCCCTCTCTCACTCCCTCTATCATTCTCCCATCCCTATATCTCCCACTCCCTCTCTCAAATATCTCCCTCCCACCACTTCTCTCTTTGTTAGGTCTCCCCCTCACACACCCTACCTACATAACTAGATAACTCTCTCTCTCTCTCTCTCTCTCTCCTAAACCCTAAACCCTCTACCCTATACAATGGATCCTCAACCATCAGCTCTCTCTCTCTCCTTCCCTCCTCTTCTATCTTTCTCTCTATCTCACTTCTCCCTCCATCTCTCCCTCCCTCTCTACCCTAATTCCTCAACACTATACCCTCAACTCTTAAACCCTTAAACCCTCAACCCTTAACCCTCAACCCTAATCCATTAAATCTAAGCCCTCAACCCTTAAAACCTCAACCCTCAACCCTTAATCCCTCAACCCTAAAACCTCAACCATCAACCCTTAAACCCCAAACCCTCAACCCTAATCCATCAACCATCAACCCTTAAACCCTAAACCCTCAACCCTTAATCCCTCAACCCTAATCCATCAAACCTCAACCCTTAAGCCCTAAACCCCTATACATTGGAACCACAAACCTAATCCCTCAAACCTCTACCCTCAACCCTCTACCCTAAACCCAATACCCTAAACCCTCAATCCTATACCCTCAACCCTATACCCTCAATTCTCAACCCTCTACCCTATACATTAGATCCTCAACTCTCATCTATCTTTCTCCTTCCCTCGGGCTCTTCTCTCCTCTCTATCTCACTTCTCCCTCCATATCTCCCTCCCTCCATCCCTCCCTCTACCCTAATCCCTCAACCATATACCATCAAACCTTAAACCCTTAAACCCTCAACCCTTAGTCCTTAAACCCTAAACCCTTAAACCCTCTACCATCTACCCTCTTGACCCAATACCTTAAGCCCTCAACCCTATAGTTCCTCAACCCTATACCCTCAATTTCAACCCTCTGACCTATACATTGGATCCTCGACCCTCATCTCTCTCTCTCTCTCTCTCTCTCTCTCTCTCTCCTTCCCTCCTCTTCTCTCCTTCTCTCTATCTCACTTCTCCCTCCCTCTCTACACTAGTCCCTCAACCCTATACCCTCAACTCTTAAACCCTTAAACCCTCAACCCTCAACCCTCTACCGTCTACCCTCAACCCAATACCATAAACCCTCAACCCTAATCCCTCAAAGCTAAGACCCCAACCCTTAAACCCTTAAACCCTCTACCCTCAACCCTGAACCCTTAGTCCCTCAACCCTAATCCCTCAACCCTCAACCCTTAAACCCTCAACCCCCTACCCTCTACATTGGACCCTCAACCCTAATCCCTCAACCCTCTACCCTCAACCCAATACCCTAAACCCTCAACCTTATACCCTCAACCCTATACCCTCAATTCTTGACCCTCTACACTATACATTGGATCCTTAACCCTCATCTATCTTTCTCCTTCCATCCTCTTCTCTCCTCTGTATATCACTTCTCCCTCCTTCGCTCCATCCCTCACTCTCCACCCTAATCCCTCAAACCTATACCCTCAACCCTGAAAACCTTAAACTCTCAACCATAAACCCTCAACCCTCAACCCTTAAAACCTTAACTCTTAAACCCTCTACTCTCTACCCTCTACCCAATACCCTAAACCCTCAACCCTTAAACCCTTAAAATATCTACCCTAAACCCTCAACCCTCAACCCTAATCCATCAACCCTTAAACCCTTAAACCCTCAACCCTCTACCCTATACATTGGATCCTCAACCATAATCCCTTAACCCTATAACATAAAACCTATATACTCAACCCTATTCCATCAACCCTCAACCCTCAACCCTTAAACCCTCAACCTCATCCCTCAAATCTTAAACTCTTAACCCTCAACCCTTAACCCCTCAACCCTTAACCACTTAAACCCTCAACCCTTTACCCTATACATTAAACCCTCTACCCTATATATTAGAATCTCAACCCTAATCCCTCAACCCTCAACCCTCAACCCCTATCCCTCTCTCTCTCTCTCTATCTATCTATCTCACCTCTCTCTCCCTCCCTCCCTCCCTCCCTCGTGCACTCTCTAATTGTGTCTATCTACCCTCTCCCTCTTTCTACTTACCTTGCTCAATCACCTCCCCTCGCTATTTGTCTCTATCCCTCTCCCTCTATCACGTCTCTAATTTTTGGTGATGCTTGCTTATACTTCATGTGTTTTCCATTTCATGGTTACATGCTTAGGTGTGGTATATTAAATGACAGTAAATGTGGCATTTAAGTTAGTGGAAGTTGCAATGAATGAAATATTATTTTGTTTTGAAAATAATGCAAGTGGAAAGTATTATTCTGAATTAATGTATGTTGATGTGAGGAGTTAAGTTGATTTGATTTAATCTGATACTAATTCTATGCCTTTTCCTGAGTGTAATTGAGTAGCAGGTCGTCGAAGACCAAGGGTGTGGTTAAGAAGGGGAGATTATCCTCTTAGAAGGGTAAAGCAAAAATGGTGCTCTCGATCACACACAAACACTTAGAGGCATATAAATGCATTAGCAAGTGTTTGAGTGACTATTTTGATTTCAGTAATTTTAATCGATTAATTGAATTTATATTCATATATGCACGCAATTATAAGGAAGTAAAATAAATTTTAGAATAAATAAACATTTTCCCATGAATTTGAATTTGAGTGGTGTTGGCTAATCACTTATTTGTTTTTCAAGTAATAAGTATTTCAAATGCTTGTCTAATATTTGAAGGTATAAATAATTATTTAGACTTTGAAATTTAAAAAAAAAAAGAAAACGTGAAAAATAAATCAAGTAAGAATAATTATTAATGTGGAGGTAATAGCTAAATTAAAATAAATAAATAAATTCATTTATTTTAATTTATTCAGTTTTAAAATTAGGGTCTCAGGAAGAGGGAAATATTTAAAATGTGGGAAAGATAACGAGAAGGGAACTGTTTCTTGATTGAAATTTTTGGAGGTTTTTTTTGCAGCAAGAAAATGGGAAAATGGGGGTGCACGAAAGGAGAGTTTTATTTTGGTTGTAGCATGGCTAATTAAATTATAGGGGGATTGGAAAGGGGATATAAGGAAGGAGAGGAACTTGACGGTTGGGATCTCAGCAATCATCTTCAGAGGAG
Organism: Sequoiadendron giganteum; assembly: GCA_007115665.2. Lineage (NCBI taxonomy): Eukaryota > Viridiplantae > Streptophyta > Pinopsida > Cupressales > Cupressaceae > Sequoiadendron > Sequoiadendron giganteum. The sequence goes on along the minus strand of CM021103.1, from coordinate 336,829,880 downwards.
AAGCGATTTCCAAGTTTTAATACTCTTCCAGTGCATTTAAATATTTCTCTAGGAAACAAAATTCAGAATGATTTCATTGTGTTTATTTGAGGAATGGAAAAAAAGATATATTTTTTATTTACTTAAAACTGTGTTTGTTCACTCTTATCTAATCATGTATGTGCAACCGAACATTCTCTTTCGTGAAATTATTTTTGATCTTGAAAGCATTATCAGACCTAGATAATATAAATAGATATACATATTCTCATATATATATATATATATGCATAAATTCATCAATATATATACATATATATGAGAATATATATATACATATATATGAGAATATATATATATATATATATATATATATATATATATATATATATATATATTCATTAAAAAAAAGAACTGTGTTAAACCTTGTATTTTTGTTGAACCCTTGTTTCAAATCTGTGTTTACCCGCTCCCATTGGGAGAGATCCGATGTGTTGGGCGAAGGGGAGACGATCCCCCACAGTCCGTGCCCCCCCCCCTAATGGGGAAAGCTGCTCTATGGGAGCGGTGGCTCCCCACAGAGCTCGGCCTATGGGGAGGCACCGCCCACAGGCAACGGACCCCAAAGGAGGGGTCGTTGCCTGAGGGTCAGCCTCTCCATCAATGATTAGGGTTCGGCGTGGCTGCAAAGGGCTTTCCTTGGTTCCTCTGTGTAAACTGTCCATCCTGTTTGAAAATTGATTCTAATCATTATCTTTTGTTAATAAATTATATATATATATATATATATATATATGAATATGTATATATATGTTTTCTGTTGAATAGGCTGTCAATGTCTGATCAATTCTGGAAAGCATTACTGTTGGTTTTAGATCAAATTGTAACAGGCATGGGTAGGATTATTTTCCTTTTAATATATATATATATACATATTTAAATATATATATATGAGTGAGTATACATATCTTCAATAGTCTTTTGTTGTGAGTGGACATTTGCAAACCATTGGGAATAAGAGTTTTTCAAATTGAAGAAATTAGTTGCCATAATAAAATGTTAAAAATAAAACATAAAAGTGAATGTAAAACAAATACACATGCTTACATATTGATATAAATACTTCCACATATATGTTAAGTTCTTTTGCTAAACATGAGTATAAGTAGATAATTCTGCTCATTTAACTGTTCCTCTAATTGGTGCTTTTCTGCAACTCAATAAATTTCAGTTGAAAATAGCAGATTTCCTTATAAGATTGTGTTATAAGACCTTTCTAGAGTAGTAGAGCAAGTGCACTATCTAAAATTTGTATTAAATGGAGCATTTTTCTCAATAATTTGGATAAAGTTTCTTTACTTTTAAATGGAGCATTTGCTCAATAATATGGATATAGTTTCTTTACCTTTTAAATCTCAAGCTAAGTTGAATGAAAAGTTACTGAAATATTTGGGAAAAATAACACCAAAAATGAAGGAAATGTAGATAAAAACTTGTTCGTTTGAGAACCTTATATATACACCTCATGTGTGGAATCAAGCAAGAGTGTGATAAATCATAAACCCAAACTCTGATTTTTGGATCTTCTCCACATGAAATGTGACAAATTGGTGAATTCTTAAATGATAAATGCTTGAATTCTATGTGAATTATTTTGAGAAAGTTGGATGTTTTATTCTATATTATGGAAACATTCGGGGCGGGATACCGAATGTGGAGTCACAGAGACAATAGTTTATCCTTTTCATAAATTACATTATGTTTTTTCCTTAATGCTTGACCAAGCATTGTACCATTGAAATAGATGGATTAAAATCTTGGATTTATGTATTTTGTCTCTGCCACATCCTATTTGTAAGAAATATGTTTTCTAGTTAGGAATGCATATAGTCAAACAGACATGCATCGAGAGTACCCTCCTGCTTTATTGTTCCAGGTTGCTAGGCTCCTCATGCATGGTCGGGGTTATCTTCGAGTTAGGAAGAAACTCGAGGAAGTCATGTGCTTCGTGTTTGGGTGGAAAAGGCACCTTAACCACACTCTTGGCCTCAACGCAAGAATACCGACGGAGTCAAGGCGATGAGTTTAAGAGATTCTATTGATGGGACAAGATTCTTATTCTATACATTGTATGGCTTGTTAGCCAATTTGAAAATTATAAAAGCATATTGTAACTATTGATGGTTATCCATCTTTGTATCATTGAAACAAATGACATGTAACACCCAAGTGGTGTATGTAACTCAAATTTTGCAATTTAAATGAATTAACATCATTCATGGACATATGTGGTTATTCACTTTATCTTTTTTATTGCTTTAACTCTCTTGTAAAAGTTCAATGAATGTTTTAAAGGGTTATCTTATCTTTTGTTGAAATTTTGAGCTTTACACCCTCTGAACCTCCCTCTATCTATCTATCTCACCTCGAACTCCCTCACTATCCCTCCCTCCTCTCTCCTACCCTCTCTAATTGTCTCGATCTCCCCTCTCCCTCTTTCTATGTACCTCTCTCTCTCTCTCTCTCTCTCTCCTTAAAACCTTAAACTCTCAACCCTAAACCCTCAACCCTCAACCGTTAATACCTCAACCGTAATCCCTCAACCCTCAACCCTTCAACCCTAAAACCTCAACCCCTATACCCTCAAACCTAAACCCTTAAAACCTCAACCCTCAAACCCTCAAACCCTCAACCTTTAAACCCTTAATCCCTCAACCCTCTACCCTATACATTGGACCCTCAACCCTAATACCTCTACCCTCAACCCAATACCCTAAACCCTCAACCCTCTACCCTATACATTGAATCCTCAACCCTCATCTCTCTCTCTCTCTCTCTCTCCTTCCCTCATCTTATCTCCTTCTCTCTATCTCACTTCTCCCTCCATCTCTCCCTCCCTTTCTACCCTAATCCCTCAACCCTATACCCTCAACTCTTAAACCCTTAAACCCTCAACCCTCAACCCTCAACCCTCTACCCTCTACCCTCTACCCTCTACCCTCTACCCTCAACCCTAATCCCTCAAACATAAGCCCTCAACCCTTAAACCCTCTACCTTAAACCCTCAACCCTCAACCCTAATTACTCAATCCTAAACCCTTAAACCGTCAACCTCATCCCTTAACTCTTAAACCCTTAAACCATCAAATCTTAACCCCTTAACCCTTAAACACTTAAACCCTCAACCCTCTACCCTAGACATTGGAACCTCAACCCTATACACTCAACCCCTATCCATATCTCTCTATCTAACTTACCTCTCTCTCCCTCCCTCTCTCCTAACCTCTTTAATTGTCTCTATCTACCCTCTCCCTTTTTCTATGTACATCTTGTTGAATAGGAAAACTAAGAGGGGGGAGTGAATCAGTTGTTAAAATTAATAACCTTCAATTCAATTACCAGAACTAATACACAAACTACTTAAATGATTAATCATCAAATGCTAATGCATAAACTCAAATATAATGCACAAACACAATAACACCAGATTTATGTGGAAAACCCAATAAGGGAAAAATCACAGTGAGGATTAACTCACACTATAGAGAATATCAAAACCGATTACAAATAGGCTCACTGCCTGAGATAAGGCTCATTGCCTTAGATAAGGCTCACTGCTTGAGAATAGGCTCACTGCCTACAATAAGGACTCACTGTCCAATAGGACTACAACCCAAAGGGCTCACTGCCACAAAGATACAAAGAAGACAAAGAAGACTTGTTATAGAGAGACAAAAATCCCAATGCAACAAAGGATTCCACCACACTCACTGATCAACTTGCATGAATGATAGAGTTTTCCTTTTTCTCACTACATCATAAAACTCAACAATAAGCTTCACATTGATCTACCACACATATAACTCACAGACACTTTTTGAATGGCATCAAAGTCACATCTACTCTTTCACTTATCTTCCTTCTTTTCTTTTGTACATTTTTCATTGCTAGCTCATCTTGTATTTATACTATCTCCAACCTTAAAAAGATACAAATTCGGCCATCCAACTTCAAATTCAAAGTAGGTCGGCACCAAAACATCCTAGGGTGGAATTAGAATGAGGTGCTTAACACACGATCAACCAAACTAGTGTAAAACACATAGAAAAATTAAGCTTGAAACTTACAGAAACCAAAAATATTTTCAATTCAATCATAACATCTTATCTCTAGAACCGCAAGTCAAAAGACTTCATCAATGAGAAATCCAGACCAACAAAATTTCTCGTAGACCTCAGCCAGAACACAGAAAAACATAGTTCACAACTATTGAACATAACTCAAACTTCTCAAAGAACCAATAGCCAAGAATCTGGATACAACAACCTTCAAAAACCATGACTAACATATCTAAACCCCATAAACATAGGGACAAGTACCATATCATCATCTTGAGCAACAACTGAATACTTGCAACCTTCCTTTAATACAATTTTCTCAATATCCTCAACATATACAACCAATAGCAACTAGTAGATAACTAGTTGACCAGTTGACATCAATGAAAACACTTCCATTCCTTTTTCCATTGTTGCAGCAATATCCCCCTTTGTCATTGATGGAAACACATGATGTGAAAAACCATCAAAGACACCATACCAGTTTTGAATATACTTCTCAAGATTTGTATTCTTGCTTCTCCCCCTTAGAATATCATCTTCCTAATTACCTAATTTCCATCATTAGCTTTGTCTCCTTTTCACATGCTTTATCTCCCCCTTTGACATCAATGGAAAAGTAAAAAAAATTATGTTCACTGAATCTTCCTTTGACATGAAAACAAAATACTCATAATGACAACACTTGAAACTACCTGCTCCCCCTAAGAAGTAGCCACCAAAATATCAGTCCAAAAAGATAGAACCATGAATCCACCAGACTGATGCATCTTATTTTATGAAAGGAGGGGCAATAACTCTTAACTTCTCTCAGAGATGCACAAAAGTATCTTTATGAAGAGCCTTTGTAAATATATCTGCAATTTGATCCTTTGTTGGAACATACTCAAGATTGACTTCATTCCCCATGGCCTTCTCTCTCAAGAAATGATATCTAATAGATATATGCTTTGTTCTCGAGTGCATCATAGGATTATTCAAAATATTAATTGCACTTGTATTATCACAAAAGATAGAAATAGGATCACCATATAGCACTGTGATATCTTTCAATTTATATTTCATCCATAGAACTTGTGTTCAACAAGATGCAACAACAATATACTCAACTTCAACAATATACAAAGAGACTAAATCTTGCTTCTTACTCAACCATGCCACCAACCTGCATCCAAGAAAGAATGCACCAACACTTATACTCTTTCTATCATCTATAATTCTGGCCCAATTTGCATCTATATAAGAACTAAGTGTAAAGTTAGTATCTTTAGGATACCATATTCCATAATCTAGAGTTCCATTCAAATATCTGAATATTCTTTTAACTACAACAACATGTGTTTCCTTCGGATCTTCTTGAAATCTAGCTACAAGATAGACCACATGCATAATATCTAGTCTAGTAGTAGTCAAATACAGTAGTCCACCAATCATAGATCTATACTTGCTCTGATCAGCCTTTAGGTGAATCATCATCTTTACCCAATTTGCAACCAGTCACCATAGGAGTACTTACCGGTTTGGAACTATCCATCCCAAACTTCTTCAACATCTCTCTCACATACTTAGAATGTGAAATGAAAATCCCATTCTTTTTTTGATTAAATATGTAGACCAAGAAATAAATTCATCTCCTCAAACATAGACATTTAAAATTCCTTCTACATCTCTTCCACAAACATCTTGCACATCTTTTCATTTCCTCCAAAGATAATATCATCAACATATACAACTATAATCAAGATTTTATCATTTTCAATCTTAAAGTACAAATTATTATCTGACATACCTTTGTTAAATCCTTGTTGAATCAAATACTTGTCTAACCTTGCATACTAGGCTCTAGGAGCTTTCTTTAATCCATATAAAGCTTTCTTCAATCTACACACCCTATCTGGATGATCTATTAACTAAAATCCTTCTGATTGTTCCATGTAGACTTCTTCTTTTAGCTCACCATTCAAAAATGTTGACTTGACATCCATCTGATAGACTTTAAACTCTTTATAAGTAGCTAATGCCAAGAAAATCCTTATAACTTCCATTCTTGCTACCGGGGAAAAAGTCTCCTAAAAAAACTATGCCTTCTACTTGTGAGTAGCCTTTACACACAAGCCTTGCTTTGTTTCTGACAACTTCTCCATTCTCATTCAACTTATTTCTGAATACCTATTTTGATCCAATGATATTTTTGTCTACCGATCTTGGGACCAATTCCCAAGTCTGATTCTTCTCAATCTGTATTTTTTTTTTAATTGCTTCCTTATAGTGTTCATCCTTACATGCTTCACTTACTATCTTTGTCTCAATCTCAGAGAATAAACACAAGTTTACTTTAACAATAACTTTGCTTCTGGTTAACACACCTTTTTTCTTATCTCCAATAATCTGATTTTTTGAATGATTCCTCTATATATATTTCAGTGTCCTAGGGGACATCACTAGAGCATCTTCTTCTCTTTCATTCTGTTCATTTTTCTCATCTTTATCTTGTTCTTCCACAATTTCTTCTATTCTTGCATAGTCATGTTCATCAGACACATATCCATCAATATCAATAGAATTCTTCACTGTTTCATCAACCTTAAAATTTGATCTCTCTACAATATTTCTCAATATTTTATTGAAATATGTGTATGCCTTGATTTTGGTAGAGTATCCAAGAAATATTCCTTCATCACTTCTTGCATCAAACTTGCCCAAAGTTTCTTCATCTCTTCTAATATAACATTTGCTTCTGAATATAGGTTGAAATATTTAACTGTAGGGATTCTTTCGTGCCATAGCTCATAGGGAGTCTTTTCACTATTTTCTCTTGCTTGAACTCGATTGAATACATATACAGTAGTATGAATAGCTTCTTTCTAGTAAACTTCTGGTAATCCGGCTTCAATGATCATTGACCTAGCAGCCTCTTGAACTGTTCTATTTTTCCCTTCAACGACTCCATTCTACTGAGGAGTTCTCAGAGCAGATAACTTTCTCTTTATTCCATGCACTTCACAAAACATATTGAACTCATGGGAGGTGAATTCTCCACCTTTGTCATATCTTAAGCATTTTATCTTCAAATTCACTTTATTTTCAACCATAGCCTTGAATGCCTTGAATCTATCTAATACATCTAATTTCTCTCTAAGAAATGTAGCCCATGTATATCTAGAATAATCATCAATTAAGAGAATAAAGTACCTTTCACCAAGTAGACTTTGCACTCTCATAGAACCACAGAGATCTATATGAACCAAATCTAGTAATCTAGTAGTAGATTGTTCTCTTGATCTGTAATGATTTCTTGCTTTCTTCCCAAACTGACAATTCCTTCAAATAGCATTGTTAGGATTTGTAATTCTCGATAAATATCTCATGTCCTGAACAACACTAATCATTTCCAAGTTATAAAAATTCAAGTGACACATTCTCTTATTCCATAACCAACTGTCATTTATTTGAGTCATAAAGCATCGTCCATCAACACCCTTAAGATGATAAATATATCCTTCATATTTCTTTCCTATAGCAATCAATGTTCCAGATCCTTTCTGGATCTCACATTTCTTATCCTTAAACACAAGATCATATCATTTTCTGCACATCTGACCAAAACTCAATAGATTATGCATTAAACTAGAACACAGTAAACATCGTTAGTATGATGCTTGCCATCAAAACTTACTAAATCTATCCCACAGATTTTAGCACCAGTATCATCTCCAAACATAACCAGGCCTCCATCATATTTCTTAAGCTTTATAAACTTACTCTTATCACCAGTCATGTAATGTGAGAAACCACTATCAACTATCCAAAAATTTCTTTTCTTGTTTAGCATGTAGGGCAGAGATAACCGTACCTTCATTTTTCTCATTCTCCTTCTTCGAAGGACTTTCCTTTACCTGTTTTTTTGAATTAGTAGAAGTAGGTTCATCCTTAATCGCCAAGAACAAGAATTCATTATCTAGATCTTCAATTTTTGAATCTTCATTTGAAATACTAGCATTCTCATTAACATAGTAAGCTTTATTAATATTCGTTCCTTTCTTTTCTTTCTCATATCTTTGTTTATTCCTTTTAGCTCTTTACGGACACTTTGCAGCATATTCACCTATTTATCCACAACTAAAGCACCTAAAGGGAAACTTACCCTCACACTTACCAGAGCCTTTTCTCATTATTCTTACAAAGTTAGCTCCTATTTCATCAAAGTTTTCTTCATCCAGATCTTCAGTTTTTGTAGCTTTAAAAGAAGTCTCTATTTTGCCTCCATTTCCTAGACTTGACTTCCTCATCTAACAAGATGTCAAAAATACTAACAGTGGATCCTCAGAACAAGTCTTATAATATATAGTCTTCTCAATAACACTCACCTTCTCACTATAAGCATCAGGAAGATTTCTAAGAATCTTCTTTACAATCCTGGTTTCATCTATAGTAGCACCAAGAGATTGCATTCTAGCCACTACCTCATCCAATCTTTGTAAATAAGCTTTTACATTTTCTTCAGACATATGTATAAGATCAAACTGTCTTTCCAAATTCTGTAATTTTTCCTCTTTAACTCTTTCAGCACCATTGTGTGCTCTTTCTAAAGAATCCTATACTTCCTTAGTTGTCTTCAAATTCTGAACCTTAATCAACTCGAAATGTACCAAACTATTCTTCAAGATGAATTTTTCCTTATTATTCGCTTCATGTGCTTTGATTTCTTCAGGTGTACTTGGACCATTAGTAGGAGGAGTGTAGGGATCCTTATAAGCTTTCTCCACATCATATCTACAATACTCCAAATATTCTTCCATCAATACTTTCCAAATAACATAATTAGTTCCATAAAAACTCGGATAAATATCAAATATCATTTTGCTAGCCATCCCGGACCTTCCTCAAGCGGTTAAGCTCTTCACCGAGGAACCAAGCTCTGATACCAATTTTTGAATAAGATAAGTGAGAGGGGGGATGAATCTATTTTCACAAATTATAACCTTCAATTCAATTACTAGAACTAATAAATAAAATTCTTAAATGATTAATCATCAAATGCCAATGCAGAAACTCAAATCTAATGCACAAACATAATAACACCAAATTTATGTGGAAAACCCAATGAGGGAAAAACCACGGTGATGATTAACTCAAACTATAGAGAATATGAAAACTAATTACAAAAAGGCTCACTACTTGAGATAAGGATCACTTCCTGAGATAAGGCTCACTACCCAAGATAAGGCTCACTATCTGAGATAAGGCTCACTACCTAAGATAAGGCTCATTGCCTACAATAAGGACTCACTGTCCAATAGGGCTACAACCTAGAGGGTTCACTACCATAGAGATACAAAGAAAAAGAAGAAGACTTGTTACAGAGATACAACAATCCCAATGCAACAAAGGATTCCACCATAGTCACTAATCAACTTGCATGAATGATAGAGTTCACATTCTACTCACTGCATCTAGAAACTCATTATTAAGCTTCACATTGATCTACCACACACATAACTCACAGACACTTTTTGAATGGCATCAAAGTCACATCCGCTCTTTCACTTATCTTCCTTCTTTTCTTTTGTACATTTTTCGTTGCTAGCTCATCCTGTATTTATACTGTCTCCAACCTTGAAAAGATACAAAGTCAGCCATCTAACTTCAAATTCAAATTAGGTCAGTGCCAAAACATCCTAGGGTGGAATTAGAATGAGGATGACCTAAACAAACGCTTCATCGAGACCCATAATAGATCCAACATGCTTATCAACTTTGACGATAGTGCTTAACACACGGTCGACCAAACCAGTGTCAAACACATAGAAAAATTAAGCTCAAAACTTTCAAAAACCAAAAATATCTTCAATGCAATCAAAACATCTTATCTCTAGAACCGCAAGTCAAAATAATTCATCAAAGAGAAATCTAGACTAGCAACATTTCTCCCCTAACACAGAAAAACATAGTTCACAACTGGTGAACACAACTCAATCTTCTCAAAGAACCAATAGCCAAGAATTTGGATATAACAACCTTCAACAACCATGACTAACATATCTAAACTGCACAAACATAGGGACAAGTATTGGATCATCATCCTGAGTAACAAATGAATACTTGTAATCTTTCATTAATACAATTTTCTCAATATCCTCAACATATACAACCAACAATAACTAGTAGATAACCATTTGACTAGTTGACATCAATGAAAACACTTCCATTTCTTTTTCCATTCTTACAACACCTCTCTCTTAGTCAATCTCTACCACTCTCTCTCACTCCCAATCTCTCTCTCGCTTTATCTCTCTCCAAGTCCCTCTCCATCACTCCATCTCTCCCCCACTCCCTCTCTCTCGCACTCCCTCTCTCTACATATCTCTTAGGTCTCTCCCTCTCACCCCCTTTCTCTCTCTCTCAAGTCTCTCCCTTTGGAACCCTACCTAGGTAACTCTTTCTCTCTCTCCCCTCTCTCTATCCCTCCCACCCTACCTAGATAAGTCCCTCTCACTCCAACCCCCTCTCTCCCACTCTCTCTCTCCCCCTCTCTCTCAGGTCTCTCCCTCCCACACCCTCTCCCTCTCTCTCTCCTACTCCCTTTTTCTCCCACTCCCTCTCTCTCCCATTCCCTCTCTCTTTCACTCCCTCTCTCTACCTATCTCTCAATTTTATCCCTCTCACCCCCTCACACTCTCAAGTATCTACCTCTTGCACCCTACCTAGATAACTCTCTCTTTCTCTCCTATCTCTCCCCCTCTCTCTCCCCCTCTCTCTCAAGTCTCTCTCTCAATTCTCTCTCTCTCTATCCCTCCCACCCTACCTAGTTGAGTCCCTTTCGCTCCAACCCCTTCCCTCCCACTCCCTCTCTCTTAGGTCTCTCCCTTCCACCCCCTTTCCCTCTCTTAGGTCTCTCTCTCACTATCTCTCTACCTCTCCCTCACACCCTACCTAGACAACTCTCTCTTTTAAAATTATCCCTCCCTCTAAAGACATACATACAAGCATATATACATACTTACATACATACAAACATACATACATATTTACATACAATCTTACATAGATACATACATACATATACACATTGATACATACACACACTGATACATACACACATACATACATATACATACACTGATACATACATACATACATATACACTGATACATACAAACATACATACGTACATACATACATACAAGCATGCATACATACAAACATGTCATATAAGCATGCATACATACAAAAATACAAATATGTATACATACATTTAATAGACTAGCATTTAACATAAAGCAAGACATAACGCGAGCGCATTATAATGTACTAACACACTCACATTATGTATTTTTAGGGAACTCTTGAGCACAAATGCAAAAACAACATGCCAAAACTATGAAATAATGTGAACGTATTATAATGAGCTCCTGTTATTTCTTTCTTTGGGAATACCTAATCCTTAGGCTTGATATTTTCTTTAGAATACCAACCAAAAGGCTTGGAGTGCCTTCCCAACGTCCAAAGACTTCGTTTTGCAAATTCTATAATATTTCACATAATCGTGTTCATGCTAAGCATCAGGTTTGCATGTGTTTCAAGGTCAAACAAATCAAACACCTGGGTAATGTTAGGCTCTCTCTTAGCTATCTAATGATGTAATTTTTTTCACATTCTGACAATGTTAAGCCTTTGATCTTTAATTTCTTTTGTTTATGTGTCTTTTTTTTGGCAAAAACCAATGTTTGGTATTTTTTTTCTTTATTAATTAACCATTCATCAAAATTTCAAACAAATTACATTTTTTAGAAACTAGACTCCATTTTACACATATTAAAAAATAAATAAAATTTATTTTCAATTAGTTTTCAAAATCTATAGGGGTAGCATAGCCAAAATTCTATTTTTCAGGAAGTGTCCACTTTGAAAATTAGTTAAAAATTAAATATTCATTAAAAATTTATCAAAAAAATCAGGCATAAACTACATGCTGTTAGCTAATTTCTCACTAAAGCGATTTTAAAAATACCAAAAAAAAATTAACCTTTTGAGGGAGCCATAAAAGTTGCTATGTTATGTTTTTTTGACAAAAACAACACAAATTTCTATGGCTCCCTCTTTTGAACCCCTTAATCTCTACCATTTAAAAAAAAAATAGTAGTTTAGAAAGTAGACTCGGAGCACTACAATCCTTTTTTTTGTTGCATCTAATTTTTTTGAGTGCAACTATCCTCAATTTCACATCCAAGGTTAGTATTTCCTGATTTCAGAAAAAAGTGGCCACTTAAGACCCCTTTTTGGCCCCCCATCTTTTTGTACTTACCTAGGGTTTTCTCCCCTAGCATTTATGCCTCCTCTATTAGGGTTTAAAATATAAATTTTCTATTTGTATATCATATATTATAGATATAATTAGACTTCACACATACTACAAATTTTATCTTGTTTCTATATTCTTTATTTTGGGTTTAGCATATTGTAACCCTACCCAACTACCCTAAACACCTACCACTTTCAGTTTGGGTATATTGTGTAATAATTCTTTGCATATTATCATAGGTCATTGCCTCTTTCTAGGATACATGCATACCTTACTAATTTTAATATATTCATTCATTTTGTGTCATACATACTATTTCTATCCTCGATATTGTTATGTCATTGTATTGTATAAATGAAGAGGTATGTTCTATCGAGCTATTATTTATTCATATGGATAATATCTCTCTTTTACCAAGTTGGTGTTTATTTGTCCTTCTCTTTTGGATATTTTCACCTCACTCATCATAAGCTTCACTTATCCACTTCTTTCCCTATTATTGGTGTCAATAATATGCATGATGATATGTTACCCTTGAGTAATTTTATCTATCCTACTTTATATTTTAAGGTATTCCATACCTAATAAATATTCACAATGACACTTCACTGTGTCCTATTTTTCATGATGATATTATTTCTTTAGATTAAATTTTTTCACAAAATAAAGTTGAAGGTTCCATTGATGCCTCATTGTATGCCAAGTGATTTTTTCTTGTTTTAGACTTATTTTGAGGGATGGATTATTGAATTGGTTTTATTCCTCTTACTTGTTTGATCACATATTTGTGGATTTGGCACATAATTTCATAGTTTTTTCCTAGCACATCCAATGGTATTCTGGAATTTTTCTATCATTCCTATATATATATATAGATCCTTATTTTTCATCCTTCACAAGTGTTCACATGGCTGATTTTTTTTATACTCTAGTAAGACCATAGGTGATAGTTAAAGGGATCTTTGAATTATATTTACCTTCACCTACATTATTTTCATACCTAGTTCAAAAAACTATGATTTAGTGAGTCATACTCATAAAAAATTGGCTAGCAATCAAATATTTGCATCCACTATTGCTATTTTACTTCATCCCCATCAAATACTTCCTATTACACCTAAACTCACTATTAAGGATCTAGTGTGTACATCATATTTATATAATAAACTCATGCAAAAATATTTAGAGAAGATAGAAGTCCTATATGAAACTCCTCTATAAGTAATAGATTCATTACATCCATGGATCCCAAACTAATCGCTATATTTCATTTAATTATATGTACCTCCCTCCCAACTTGATTACTAATGAGTATTTACTTCTACATATTATGGTGAATTTTAGAAATATAAAAATTTAAAGTACCTTCATTGAGAATGGTTTTGGAAACAAAAAATTATATTGAGGATCATTTGAAACATCTAAATGTGAATATAAAAAAATATAGAAATGTAATCATACTATTTAGAATTTTGATAATTCTAGTTACAAATCTAAGGACACTATTTGGCTACCCATCACAACTAGTCCAATCACTCTTAATACATCATTTAATGTGATGCCTAGTCATTTATGTTATAATATAGTACTGAATTTGTTGAATAATCTAGATACGAAGAGGGGGGGTGAATTGGTATCCACTAAAACTTATTGAACAAACACCTCTAATTACTTTGTTGCATAGAAAATATAAGAGAAATAACAAAACATGAAATTCCACAACACAAGAACACCAAATTTTACATGGAAAACCCAATGAGGGAAAACCACGGTGAGGATTAGCTCACAATATATATAGTTATTTCAATACTAATTACAATGAGGCTCACTACTAGATACAAAAATCTCACTGCTTAAAAAGATTCACTGTCCAAACATGGAGGCTCACTGCCTACAAAAATTATGTAAAAAAAAATGGCTAACCGCCAGAGTTGAACTGATGAAGTTACACCACAAGTGCAGATTCAGTTCCTTTGATTCTCAGAGTATTCGCTCGCATAACAACAAACTAATCTTCAATTCGCACACTTCACTTATACACATATACACACACACTTCTTCTTCTCTTCTCATTCGCATTCCATTCACCTTCAAACCATCTTGCATATATACCCGCATGCATTAATTAGGTCAGCCTAATTGGATGCAATTCATATTTTCAAAATGATAACTTCATAATGCTTTTCCGAAAGTAATTCACCTGTGTCATGCAAATCATGTCAGCTAGGACCAAAGCTAGGTCTCACATATAACGGAGAATTATGTTGAGCTATAGACTGAATATAAGGTCAGCCATGATTAACCCAATATCGAAATGTAACCACAAAAAGAAATGCCAACACATTATCCAATCATATGAACATCTGAGAATACATACATACACACTTCCAACAATCATAAGGCTTTCCCCAAAACCTTAAACCATGTTGATTACCAGAGAGAATATGTGGACCAAAATACTGAATCAAATATCGGATGAGGTAAGCTTGATTTGCACACCGGTACAAGGTACCAGACCAACATGGTGACATCAATGACAATATAGGACATAATTCCAACAATCTCCCCCTTTGGAATTGTTGGTAACATGTGTGGAAATTCCAATACAAAATTCTCCTTCAATCTCTCCAAAAATTCTCCTCCAAATCTCTCCCCCTTTGACATCAATGGCAAAGGGTTCCAAAAACATGTAAACATGGTGACATCCAATATTAAAAAGTTCTAATTCATTCAAAATTTGAAAACCTCAAAACTTTCAAGCATCCAATCTTTCAAAGTTATTTCAAACTAGAATGACACTTTTCACTTGAAATAACTTCTTGTACCTTTCTTTGATAACGAGATATAATTTCTTCCATTCAAGTACTGCAGAATCCATTCTTGTACACATACTTTCCAATAGAACCAATAGTGTGAAAGAGTATGACCAATCTTTAGATGAGCATTGTCTTTCACAATCTTCTGCATTAGAGAGTATTCCAAAAAGATGGTCTAACTAGACCTCAACAATTTCCTTAAGAAGCCAGAAGGTCTTCACTACAACATCCCTTTTTCTTTGCGCAATGATCATTTCAGCTTGTAGTTCACCAAATCTCAACCTTTTCTTTCCCTCTTTGTCTTCAAAAATATCAAACTTCTTTCCAATGTTGTTCACTTCGGATTCAATTGCTTCAATTCTGCTTCTGAAATTATCAACTGTAGCAAGCCACCAGAGATAATACTTGTATATATGGGTATGTGCGAGATCATCATGGAAAAATAAGGCCCTTAAGTGGCAATGAAAATTCAGAAAAATCAGAGTTAGGCAACTTGACATAAAAATTTGAATAAGTTATCTATATTATTTCAAAAATATGTAAGAATAGAATCTGTAGCAAATTAAATGTAGTTTCTAAACTACTAGATATATATATATATATTTTTTAAAAATCTATTTGGTGAAAATTTGAAATTTCAATGCAGTAGTACTTAAATTTTAGGAAAAAAATAAGAAGTAGGTGTCTGTCTGACCACCCTAACCACAACAAAATGATAATATTTTTTAATAATATTTTAGATATAAGTAGAGGACTCGTGTCTCGATGTGATGCATATTTTTTTGTATTTTTTTTCCAAGTAAATAATTAATTATGAATTTTTTATTATAAATTTTAAAAAATATAAAAAACTTGTATGTCTGACCACCTTAACTTGGTCAAAAATTCATGAAATTCAATTTTATTTTTTTAATCCTATAGTATGCAAAGCATAGAATGCGACGCATGTTTTGGATTCAAAAAATGTGATACAGTTTGAAAGATATAGATGTTTTTCAATCAGCCTATCAATCAGGACTTTAGTCGTAATTCAAATAGAAAATGAATAAAAATTATTTATTAAATTCAAAGTAAAGCATAATCTATATTGGTAGAAAGCTGAGAATCTCCTTTAAAAACCCTTTTTGTTTCATCAATTTAGTGTAAAAAAAAAGTCGTCAGCCACATGGGTGAAGTCTAGAAAGGCAAGGTAAGTTGTTAAACACATTTTTTGTGTTGACTTCTTAGGATTGGCATGTCCTAGCCAAATTCTGAAGCAAACCCGAGGCTAATCCATAGGTAGTAGGTTTTGTGTCAGACATATCGGATATATCCGATTTGATTCAGATATCCAATTTTTTTAATATATAATTTTAAAAAATCTAATATAGTTTTTAATATATGATTTAAAAAATTGCAATTTTCAAATCAAATATCCGATTTGAATCAGATATCCGATTTATTTTATATATAATTTTAAAAAATCTAATATAGTTTTTAATATATGATTTAAAAAATTGCAATTTTCAAATCAAATATCCGATTTGAATCAGATATCCGATTTATTTTATATATAATTTTAAAAAATCTAATATAGTTTTTAATATATGATTTAAAAAATTGCAATAAATAATTTATAGTTTATTTTAATATATCTAGTTGAGAATATATAATATAGTTTATAATTCAATATATAATTTATAATTTATGATAATCTCTTACGGAATTATGTATAATATATAAATTTAAATATTATTTATATATTCTAGTTAATGTATAAATATTTATATATATATTAAGTTAATATATAAAATATTATATAACTAATTAATATTACTAATATATTAAATATTTGAATATTCTCTCTTTCCCTCTCTCTCTCTCCCTCCCTCTCTCCCTTGCTCTCTCCCTCGCTCTCTCCCTCTCCCTCTCTCCCTCTCTCTCTCTCTTCTCCTCTTCCCCTCTTCCCCTCTCCCTCCCCTCTCTCTCTCTCCTCTCTCTCTCTCTCTCTCTCTCTCCTTCTCCCTTCCCCTCTTTTCCTCTCTCTCTCACTCCTAGATTCTCTCTCCATCCTTCCTCTCTCAACCACTCTGTCTCTCTCCTCTCTCTCTCTGTCTGTCTCCTTCTACCCCTTCTTCCACCCTCTCCTTCCACACCTAGTTCTCCTCTCTCTCCTCCTTCAGCTTCCCTCTTCCCTCTGCATTCCCCTCTAGTGTCTCTCTGTCTCCCTTTCTCTATCTTTCCTCTCTCTGTCTCTTCTCTCCGTCTTTCCTTCCTCTTCCCTTCTCCCTCCATTCTCTCTGTCCTTCTTCCTCTTCCTTCCCCCTCCCTGTCCACCCTCTCCTCCCTTCCCTCTGTCCATTCTCTCTCTCTCTCTCTCTCTCTCTCTCTCTCTCTCTCTCTCTCTCTCTCTCCCCTTCTTCCCCTCTTTCCTTCTCCCTCCCCCTCTAAATTCTCTCTCTCTCTCTCTCCCTTTCCATCTCTCTCTTCCTTTCCTCTCTCTCTCTCTCTCTCCTTCTTCCCCTCTTCCCCTCTCCCTTCCCCCTCCTAATTATCTCCCCCTCTCTCTCCCCTTCTTCCCCTCTTCCACTCTCCCTTCCCCCTCCTAATTCTCTCTCCCTCTCTCTCCCCTTCTTCCCCTCTTCACCTCTCCCTCACCCCTCCTAATTATCTCTCTCTCTCTCTCCTTCTTTCCCTATCCCTTCCCCTTCCTCTCTCTCTCTCTCTCTCTCTCTCTCTCTCTCTCTCTCTCTCTCTCTCTCTCTCTCCCTTTCCCTCTCTCTATCTCTTGTCCACCCTACACCTCCTAACTACTCTTGGGTCTATGTGTTCCACAAATCGGATATTCGTTTCAAATCGAATATCTGATTTGTGGCACCAAAATTTTACCACCACAATACATTTTAAAATGTTTTCAAATATTTCCCAACCCCAAATCGAATATCCGATTTGTAAAAATTAGGCTTGGTTATTGCTATGGAGGAATGTACTAACACCCAACCCAAAAGAAAGTCAACTCAGGATTTCTGTGTTTTTTGGCGAGTGAAAAATGATACTTTTTCCTATTGCCACTTTTTGGCCCATCATGATCCTGCACATGCCCATATCTGACATTTATTTTATGCATTTCTTCATCTCCATGATCAGTTCTGACAACCTCTTCTTTGCTTTAGAACATCTCTTCTCAACCAAGGCTTCCAACTTGTGTCCTTCTGGCCCTTCAAGCAACATTCTCTCTTCAACTATTTCAACTAAATTTTTTGGTAAAGAATCAGAATTGATAGATACATCAATACATTTATGAAGTAGATACTCAACTAAGGCATCATCAATTTTGAATCTATCAACCGAAAAGGCCGTACTCCATAAATCACCAGTTTTCTTCATTTTCCCTTTCATTAACATAGTTTGGATGTCATCTAGATCAAAAGATTCTAGTCCAGGTAGAGATTTGTCTTCTTCTTCCTTCTCTTCAGGAATAACAACGATGTTCTCAAAGACAAATTTTCTTTTCTTTGATTCCGAAGGGGAATCACTAGTGCCCACTTCCAATTCTTTTGTTCTAGAGGAAGAACCTTCCTCAAATCGACTAGATGTAGCTTCACGGGAGCACATTATTTTCTGCAAGGATAAGAATTTTTTTTTGTATGCACTTCCTTTATCCTCTAAACATTCCAAGTGTCTGCATATTTTTCTTGCAACGAGAATGTCGGATTCCCACTTAACATATTTCTTTCCCGGTAGTGAGTTCAAAAAATAGAGTACCAAACATGTAAGCAAAGGCCCAAAATGGAAAGGGTATCCTTCTTCCACTGACATTTGTATGTTGGTGAGATTCTCAAGAATTAGTCTACACGGATGGATAAAAGTACAAAGTTGTGTCACACTTTTATAAAGGAAACAACCAACAGTGATCTAATTTTTAAACTTGAATCACTAGAAAGTGACATATATGTTTTGAATTTTGAAATGATGTAAACTAATAAAAAGGTATTTTTTAGTATATTTTATGTTTGTATTTTTTTGACAAAATTAAAAAATTATTTGAATATAATTTTTTTTTATAAATTATGACTATAATTTAGTTGTTGATAAAATGTTGAAAAACGGTGTTCCACTCGACGTCAAGTTTTATATAGTAAATTTTCTCTTTTTTCCTTCATTTTTTTTTTTTATATTAACAACTTGAAACTTTAGGGCATGGATATTTTGCTTTACAATTTTAATAAATATATATTTTTAAGTAAATACTTAAATGTGTGTATATTAAAACACAACTGTTTCTACTCGCCGTCAAATTTTATATTGAATATTTATTTAAAATAGAAAACAAATTATACCATCTTAATCTAGATTCTTTTATCTAGGGCATCATATTTTTTTCAATTTTTTTTAATAAGTTTTAGTATTTTTCTTGACATGGTAGTCAACCTAATATTTTTGTGCTAATAACCTACTTTTACTAAAAAATACAAATAACAATTTAACTATTACAATAAATATATATTTGAAAACTACACTTATGGATCTACAAAAGGGTATTTTTACATTTTTAAAAATATGTTATTTATATGAGTAGGAGTTGTTGAAACATTAATTTTTTTAAATAATTTTATTTTTTTAGTAAATTGGCCTCAAAGTGGTGCTACATATGCATTTAGCCAACAATTTTAGTTGGAAAAGTTGTGGACATATTTAACTTATCTAGAATGAATATTACTAGATCATATGTTTGACCAAAATTGATTTTTAGTTATAAATACTAAAACTCACTTATGCTAATAAGTTGGCCAAAAGTGTGACACAACTTTGTACTTTTACCTAGATCAAATTGTTTGTTCTCTTTTACCATTTCATGTGCCAAATACAAAGCAATAGCCAAAGTAGAGCTATCTCGAATTATGAAATAAAATTTGTAAGAAATGCCATACGAAACATACCTAATCGAGGAATCGACAATAGTGTCAATCAATAGTGCTCGGGGATCTTTGTCAACTCCCATCATTTCCTCTACTTCCTTTTATTTTATAGTCTTTCATCTAGGAAGATCTCCAACACTGCAAAGTCTGGTAACCGCTTCAATTGCTTCCTTCTTAATGAGATAGGATTTATCCAATACAATGTTGCCATCCTTGAATTTTCTTAAAAGGAACAAGATAAATTCTTTGTCATCAATCCAAGGGAATTCTCCCCACAAATCCAAACCTAGGGTTTGCAAATTTTGTAAGTCGCTCGGTTCCAACCCTAACTCCATCTTCTTTATTCTGCAATGATCAAATTCATCCAACTTGATTCCTTTTAATTTAAGTGGGATATTTCTACTTGATCCTTTGTTAGAAGGTTCCATGAAAGCTCTTAACTTCTTAAAATTCAACAAAGAATTATTTCTATTACCTTCCTCTGCAATTTGAGAGAGAGAAACTTTCGTCGCTTTCTTTCGAATGTCCACAAAGATCTCTCGAAGGGCTCCAAATCACTTCAAAAATACTCCAAGAAGGTTCCAAGTCACTCTACAAATCCTTCAAATGCATTTGATGATCAAAATGATTTGTGAAATTTCCTTTATACACCATCATTTTCCGTGACTCACATTAATTGCAAAAAGCTGACAAAACTTTTCTTCCACTCTACTGAGGAACCCTAATTCACTTCGCAAAAGAACATGCTCGCTCTTTTTCTTTTAGTTTCTTTTGCATCACCTCTGTCCTATCATTCCTTACAACATATCCACATGCCAACACCTGACACATTGTACTTCCAGGGGTTTAATTGATTTTTTGATAAAGCTCCCCCTAAGACTATGCTAGGTCTAATTCCCAGAGGATTCATCTGCACCAGATGAGGGTATAGATGCATCAATAGTCTTTGATTCTTCTTTATTTTTCCATATCTTGCTCATTTCCTGCTTAACCTCTTCCTTATCAATATTTTTGACCGATTCATCATCTTCCACCAAAGTAGACTGCTTTCCCTTTTTACTTCTGCACACTTTTGAAATATGTCCCAATTTTTTGCAATAGTAACAAACAATATTTCTCTATCTTGTCTAATTTCCATTAATCCCTATTATTATATTGATTTTATTTATGTACAAACATGTTATAGGTATAGCAATAGCTATCAAATGATTGATTCGTTCTTTTTCCATTGAACCTATTCATCATCACCTGACTAATCATCCTTACAAAAGATCTGCACTCAGTAGCTTTATGTTTGATCTTCTTGAATGTATAGCATTGACCAGAGAAAAGACCAATAAACTAATTCATACTACTCCTATACTCAGTTGCCTTATGATCAAATTTATTACATGAAAAACAAACGCCATTGAATGATAAGTACCTTTGTGCATTTGGTTGTCTGATAGGTGATCTCCTTCCAGAGTTTCTTTTATGCTTTCCTTTATCTTGAGTCTTTTGATTGATTACTGGATTTGAGTTCCGCATTTTTTCATCAGCTTCATTACCTAAACCACTTTTGTATTTAGAAGGTTTATGTCCTACTATTAATTCATCAAGCTTGGTGGAGCTTGTCTTGAAATCATCTTCACAAAGTTTTTCTTTCTTAAGTTCTTCTTTCAAATTTATTACTTCCTATTGAAGCCTAGAGAAAACATCAACCTTTCTTTGTATTACTGTTTTCAGGCACTCTTCAACTCTCTTCTTTTAATCTATTTTCAACTTCAGTTCGGTATTCTCTTCATTTTCTTGTTTCAGTACCTCACTCACTTCTTTGTATCTTTCTTTGAATTTCTTTAACTGCTCTTTCAATTTTCAGATGCATTCATCTGCTTCATCAATATTTTCTTTTAGATCTATATTTTCAATTTCAGCCTTGTCAAGATCTTCAAGAGCAGTCTAGAGCTCTTCTTTATCCATTTGTTCAATCTACAGGATCTCTCTCAAGCTATTAGACTTCTATAGAGAAACCAAATCTTTGATACCAATTGTTGAATAATTCAGATATTGAGAGGGGGGGTGAATCAGTATCTGCTAAAACTTATTGAACAAACACCTCTAATAACTTTGCAACATAGAACAAATAAGAGCAATAATAAAACATGAAATTCCACAACACAAGAACACTAGATTTTATGTGGAAAACCTAATGAGGGAAAAACCACAGTGAGGATTAGCTCACAATATATATAGTTATTTCAATCCCAGTTACAAGGAGGCTCACTGCCAGATACAAAATCCTCACTACTTACAAGGAATCACTATTCGAACTTGTAGGCTCACTGCCTATAGAATTATGTAAACAAAAATGGCTAACCGCCAGAGTTGAACTGATGAAGTTACACCACAAGTGCAGATTCAGTTCCTTTAATGCTTAGATTATTCACTCACATGACAATAGGCTAATCTTCAATTCACACACTTTTCTTATACACATATACACACACCCTTCTTCTCTTATCATTCGCATTCCATTCACCTTCAAACCATCTTGCATATATACCTACATGCATCAATTAGGTTGACCTAAATGGATGCAATTCATATTTTCAAAATGATAACTTCATATAATTATTTTCCAAAAGTAATTCACCCGTGTCATGCAACATCATGTCGGGTAGGACCAAAGCTAGGTCTCACATATAATGGAAAATTATGTTGAGCTATAGACTGAATATTAGGTCAGCCATGATTAACCTAATACAAAAATGTAATCATAAAAACCTATGCCAATGCATCATCCAATCATATGAACATCTAAGAATGCATACATACACACTTCCAACAATCATAAGCCTTTTCCCAAAACATTAAACCATACTTATTACGGGAGATAATATGTGGACCTAAATACCAAATCAAATACCAGATGAGATAAGCTTGATCTGCACACCGGTACAAGGTATCAGACCAACATCGTGACATCAATGACAATATAGGACATACTTCCAACAGAATTTCCCCAAATCCACACCATGGTGGTTATACTATCTACACTTCATAGAGTTCTTAAATATACTAATTATTATAAAAAAAATGTTGACTTAGTCATTGTTAGATGGTTGATTAATCTAAGGTTATTGTTACATAAAATCAATATAATATAAAAAAATTATATTTATAACTAAATTTAACGAATAAGAACTTAATGAGCAAGATTCTATCCATAACAATAATTATTTTCTTGGTTATTATTGGGGTACATTATCTTTCACACCTTGTGGTAGTGGTGAATACAAACTTAACCATTAATTTTACACCATATCATTATTTTACATGGACTAATATTTATATGGTTAATCACCACCTCCTAAGATAAATGATACTCATGGAATAAAATATTTTTATATATACAATAATTATGTTGAGAGTGACACATCTACTATGTCACATGTTAAATTATGTAGCTTAGGATATACACTATGTGAAATCTTAGGTATACAATCCATACATTGGGTCATTATGAACAAGGTATTTTAAAACCATTACACTTATGAGAGAAAAATACACTAGATCTATTAAAAATATACATAATATCTTACCAAATTATTACAAGGACATAAAATAAAAGGGAAAATATTCCATATCTATGGTTTGATCATTACATGATATTCTACTTACAAATTTTAGCTATGTGTAGTTGTTTTTAGCTAGTTTATTCAACTTGTGATTTATTAAAAACTTAAATTGACCATTGTGTTTATTAATATTTACTCATTATTAGACTCACCATTGTTAATTTTTTATCATATCACACATGTACATTGATTTTTAGCTTTATAATACTTTCACATAAACATGAACATATAGAAAAATATGTGAACTAAATTTTGAATGGTATATATGTAAAATATTTTAACAATAAAAAGAGTATAAATAATATCAACTAATAATGACTTTGTTGAGGACCCCTCTCCTACAATAATCCTCCTTGATCTATATCTACTCAAAGAACAAGTGCTTAATCTACTCTTAGATTGAGACATTATTATCACCATCCCTTATAGTAAACCAACCTCATCTTAGAGATTGGATTTATTAATTTAAGCTAATATATAATCCTCAAATATTGCAATTCCCACAATGGTGGTTGTTATTTCTTGGGTCTACAGTTGATCCAAATCAATCTGTAATCTCTCTCTCTCTGAGTGGCATCTATTTCTAATCATAATTATTTATATCTCCCTATAGTTGAGCTCTCTCTACTTACCCTTTATCTCTCCAACTAAATAATCTCCATATCCACCTTGAAACTCACTCTCTTAGCTTCCTATATGGGTAGTAGCTACTATGTGTTGTACACAAGCCTAGTTCACTAGATCAAATTTAATGGAGTAATTTGACATTCACATTTCAATAGTTTGTCTATGTGCTATATCAATGGATTTAGATTCATTTTATAGTATTGATGATTATATCTACACACTTTACTACTTTTATTAAAAAAACATAGGAAACACATAGTTATCTTTGTGTATGACATACATAATATTCCTTAAAATATAACTTGATTTGAAAACATCATTTAATACAAGGAAACATAGATATTATATTATATTATATACTTGGATCACATTCCTTCCATTCACCTCTATCAACAACCTAATATAGTGGTACTATATCCAATGGGTCCTCCTCTTCCTATCCTACTATTTCTTAATTTCACTCATATTATTTCCTTTGGGTCATATTAAACATATAAAAGAATATAATGGTGTAGGCTAGGATATCTAAATCTAGTCACCCACTAACTTGTCTAGATCCAACATAAAATACTACCTCATCCAATTTTCATCATTTATGGGTTCCTATTATTTCTCTAGGCTAATGAAGAAATTATTGGTGTCTCTTATAGATGGGTGGACATTGGGCCATGATTCACTTGATACTAAATTTCTGAATTTAGTTATCACAGTAAAATATCTTAACCATAATTTATTTCCTCCCATAGTCTTTTTTTCTCTCATGACTTGTCTAATATATAATTTATTTTTAAACTCATAGGATATGACCAACAAGGCCTCAACACTATAGTAACTACTTTTAATTAGTTAAATTATCCCCAATAGATTAAGAGGATCCTATTGTATCTTCATCATCCCATCCTACTAATACCCCATCATGACATAAGGTATATCATCAACAATTACAAGTGGTAAACCTAGAAATTATAAAATGTGGATGTGCTCATAGGTCCAACATTGTAAGAATATAAAAACCCATAAACTATTCCCATAATCATAAAGGTACATTAGAATACACCTTCCCTAAGAATATAGTTTACCATGGTCCTCTATATATAAAAAAGATGAGCCATACAGTAACTTAGGGATGAGACATATCCATCAAGAAGGATAAATATTTCAATTGTCAAAAGTAATAAGTTGTGCTCCTTAGTCACAATATAGATTAAAATATTAGAAAGTTTCACCCCAAGAGCATGCCATGCTTTATAGTAAAATACTCTAGTAATATTATACAACCTATCTCCCTCTTACTAGTGATGAAAGATCCTCCAAACATCCACTAGATTTATTTTCATCTCTTATAGGAATATATAAATTGTTCATGTTTGAGTCACATCTATACTAAGGTAGTTACCATACAAACATCAAAACTTGTGACACACATCTATGTAATATGGATAAACCCCAATTTATCCAAAATTTCCATATTTATTAGGGCCAAATCTAATTCATATGCCTCTGCAACTAGTGGTTATGGGACCACTCTCAAATACCTAACTCCCTATGCATTCAAGTGAAAATAAGGTATGGATAAAACATTAAAGGTGGATTATAAATGATAAAGTAAATCAACATATAAAAAAAATTCATCCAAGATAAGATCTATAAGAAACACTCATATTTAAAAATTAGATCTACAAGTATTAGAAAATTCCCTGTAAAAGGGATCACTTATAAAAAAAAAGTCATTTTTATAGATTTAAAACATATATTTTTTACTTTTTAAATTTTTTTTAAGAATCTTTAAGAAATAAGTTTTTTCCCAAAATAAGTTTTTTTAAACTTATCATGATTAAGTGCTTCCTAAATCAACCTGATATCATACTCTATGTTCTCAATGTGAAACATGACTTGTGCATTTACCTTGATGAATAAAATATGTCTCTCTAAGGGATGAGATAAAAGGGAATTACCTTTTTCAATATTTTATGCCTCTTTTATAACTCTAAGGTTATATTAGGGTTTTTTCTTTAATTATTTTAACGTACCAATTAGTTTATAATGCAAGGAATTAAGAGATTAGTCATGAAAATGTTTCACACTCTCAATATGACATTTACCAAATTTTTGTAGGCTTGACACATTACTATCATCCATTTACAAGAATAATAGTTTGATAGCATATAATACTATAAAATTATTTCCTTATCAATTTATCATTTTTCTCTTATAACAAAACCTCTTTCAACATATTTTTTTTATAAACACATGGATTCCAAGGTGTTTATTTTATGTTTGGTAATATCAAATAGCACATTTTTCTAGGGTGTTCCATATTATTCATATTATTATCTTTATATTTTTTATCAAACTAAACCAAATCTTTATCTTTTATGTTTGGTAATATTACTAAATTACCTTTGAGTACCACTTACCCATACATGCGAGATACATGCTTTATTCTAACTAACTAGTGGGATATATTTTCAAGTATATTTTTGATGGGTTTTTTTGCACACTTTCTCAACATAGGCAATGCGTAAGTGCATTACCTCTCTTGAAAGGAAATATCCAGCAAGTTGCTGAAAATCACCCCAAGGTCTCTCGGGTGTTAGGTCATGACTTGCGTGAAATATCTCAATTGATGTTTGATGTGATTTTTCTAGTAATCATAGGGAAGACTTACATGAGTTCAACTAGAAGGGGAATCGGATCTGCAAACGGAGTTCCTGAGATGAGGAAGTTACTGTACGTTTGCTGCAAGTTCAAATAACAATCTTGAACTCCATTTCTATTTCAGATTTGGCTTTACAATGTGCAATGAACCTTAGCACAGGTCACTTCTCAAAAAAAAGGAAAAAGGGTAGGGAAGAGAAAGGGTTCTTGGACCTGCAACTACCAATGAACAGTGATCATGGAGGTTTCTACTGTGGACAATTTCCTTAAAACAAAATTCCACTTAACTAGAAATTTTACAGTGTCATGAAATATGTACTATCTTCTAAGGACTGCAGATGTTTTATCATTCATTCACCATACATATGCATGAATAAATATTTAAAAGCAGCTTCAAATATAGGTCTAGACTAACTTTACACAACTATCTACCAGTAGTAAACAACCAAAAGTATGGACAAGAAAAGCATCTAGACAACAAAAATCTCCGTAACCATGAACAACATTACTAAATCTACCAAAGCTAACTGGAAGGAAACTAAAACAACAAAGCAAATTCAACTAAATCATCCAACTATGAGAGAAAAAACATGAAACATGAGAAGAAATCCAAAAATGCACCAAAGTCAATGTATTTCTATTGCAATTTATGTAGCATGTCTTTACAACAACTCATCTCCCCTTGAAAATGAGAGGAGAACCCCTATTTATAGTGTCTCAAGAGTAGAAAATGTGTCCAAGATTGATTTACATTTGTGTGGCCACAATTCACTGCAAACTAGGGCTCTACCTACCCCCGAATTTATTATATTTTTAAAATATATATTTTGTCCATACTCTTGTTTTGTCTTCTAGTGGCAGCACTGTAGCGTTTTGTCCTTTTGTTGATTGCTCTTTGCTGCAACTATTCCTTTAGAAATTCTTCATCAATAATAGGGTTGCCTTCTTACTTCTTCTAAGCTGGATACTCCATGAATTTCAAGATCACTGGTTGGAGCTTATCGACCTCCATGATGTCGGATCTCAGCACTTGGTAGCTCCACTCTTTGGAATTATTAACAAGCTTCTCCCAATCCTCCTCATACTTGGGAATGTGATCTTTGAATAGCTCGGATTGGGCGAAAGCTCGGGCAGAAAATCTCATGAAATCTGTAGTAATTTTGGCTGACATCCCATCTTCCATCCTCTTTTGGAAGTGAGGCTTTATATTTTCAGGATTGATCTGGACAATGGGCATTTCATATCCTGTCATTAGCTTTAGATATTGGAAGCAATCTTCCTTGGCTTCCTTGGCCCACTCAACATCTAGATTTACCCTTTCAAGTACTTGTTCCATCCTTTCCCTTCGATGATCGAAATCTCATTTCCACACATCCATCAGCTAATGATCATCATCTTTGAAGGAAAATTCCTTCTCCCAAATTTCACTTGGTAGCCTGAGGATAGCCTCAATTTTTGGGTAAGCAGCCCCATATTTCTTTGGGAATTCAATGCAGATTTTCCTTGTACCTTCAAGAGATGTTTTCACCTCCAAGAACTTGTTTGTTGTCTGAACAGAATGATTGATACCTATGTTCCCAACATCCAAGACCTGTCGGAACCAATTTTTTGTGGTCTTGTCCAAGTTCTTTCTCTTCTCTAGCATGTCAATCTTCTCTTTTGATAACAACTATGGTGGGGCCAAGGATGTTGTTGGTTGTTCCTCTGTGGATGACCACTATTCGATATAGGCTATCAAATCAACCACCTGTGCCTTAAGTTCCTCCTTGGAAACTTTGTCCTACCGAACAAGATGCACCACTATGGCGACCGATTCTTGGAGATGATCAACCTTTTTCTCCCTGGTGGCCACTCCTAAGTTGATGGTGGATATGTTATAACTTACTCCTTGCTCTCCCACCACCAGCGTAGCTATTTGTACCACTCTGGATCCAGAGGCATCCATCATTACCTTTGACCTGATTTTTGGCTTCTTCTTCTTCCTGGTGCCGATCTGGGCTCGAGTCAATATAGCTTCAAGCCTTGACCTTGGGTATTTTGGAGTGGGAGCCTTCTTTTCTAGCCATCTCTCCAACCAATCAGGCATCGAGAGCCTTTATTTAGGTGATTCTTTTTTATCCTCCTTTCCACCCCCACTTTAATCTTTTATGACTTCAATGACCACTGAGGGTCTCCTACTCTGTCCTTGTATCCTCATTCTCTTCATCAAAGTCCTCAATGAACATTATGCATCTGACAGGGGATTTGGTAGGTAAGCGTTCATTAGGATTGTTTTTCCCTTCAGTATCTTTTTCTTCTTTTTCCTCATCACGCCTATGCTCCTCAGGCTACTCAATTTCTAGATCCTCATAATTTTTAGGCTTATCTTCTTCCTTATCTTCCTTCTCTTTATGAGGGAAAACCCCTTCATAGTGTCCAAGTGCATGGTATCATTCTTTCATTAGAGACTTATCATCTTCCATCCCTATGACAGCAACCTCTTCTTCACTAATAGGCTATTTTTCAGCCTCCTTGTCTTCAATTTCCTTGAGTTTCTTAGCCCACTCAGCATCGAGCTCGAGATTAGCTATCTCTTCAATTATCTTTGCATCTTCGCTCTCATCATTGGAAGAATCATAGGTGACCGCATCGATTACTTGATTCTCGTATATTGGGTGCTCTGATAATCATATTCCCCCTTTTCCAATCTCTTAGTTGATTCTATTTGTTGTCGGCAATCCAATTCCTCAAAAATTTGCATGGTGGCTTCCATTGTTGGCGGATCAGTAGGAGGAGGAGGAACTGGAGTGATAATTATTTCTTGAGCTATCATAGCTTGTACCATCGGATTTGTAAACATTCCTAAGAACTCGGAGGGCACATTTTACATGTATTTCATGAAGGATTCTAGGAGGTTAAGGGAAAGCATTGCGGTTGCAACAGTGGAAGTTGGAAGATTAAAGGAAGGAGAGATGGAGGATGAAGAAATGGGTGAGGTAGTGGTGGAGGATGAATCAACTGATATTTCTAGCATGATAGGAGAAGTAGAAGCAAGATGGATGGAAATGTCCACCACGGGTAGAGAGGATGCAACTACTATATGTGGGATAGGTGGAGTGGTGACAACAATAGTAGTGGTTGTGATAGTAGATGAAATAGGTGGAGACTTTGGCTGATCAGTCTCCATCTCCTCTCCCTCATGGAGCGGATCTTCTTAGATTACTGGCATTTTGGTGATGCTACCCATTCGCTTATGTTTCTTGGGAGGTTCACCCTCTGAGGATTTCCTAATGTACACCTTTGGGTTGGACTGATGCTCCTCCATCTCCTTTATCATTTTTGAATGAACTCATGGAGGGGACTTAGATGTTTCTCCCATCGATGTAGTAGCTGTCCCACCACCCGAACCACTTGGCTCCCTCTCGAGTCCCTTGAATGTCAAGACAAACCTTTGTTGCTTTAATAGAGTAACTTCCTCATCTATCCATTCCTTTGTTGGAGCCTCAATAGGCTTGGTAAGTATGTCAAGTTCATCAACCTCTAGCTCATTCCAATCAATTAGTGACAGCGACATGTTTGCATTGGCATTGTACCTGGGATCGATCACAGTGCTCTCATCCTCCTCAAGATGATAGAGCACTGGGAAAAAATTCACTCTTCACAAAGTATGCGGTCATTCGCATATAGTGCCTTAGCCGCACCTCCAAGTCATCCTTGCAATTGGCCCATAAATCTTCAACATTGTGGAGGTGGGCATACTACTGTCCAATCGCTTTTTTGACATGACCGTATGGATCCATTCATGGCTTGGACATGTGAGATTTGAAGTGATATTCCACCAGTTCCTTCTCTAAATTGCTTGCACACTATGAAGTATTAAGCTCATACATCCGTTGGTCGAGTGTAAGGGGATAAGGGATCCCCGCTAGATGCTTTCTACTCAAAATGGTGTGAATTTGGCACAACTGCCAAGAGAGTTCTAACAATATAATCTGATCATTAGGGTACCGGGGCAGCTTGTTTGGCTTTTCTGAGAATCCCTAGGCGTGGATGTATGTGAACTTGGGGTACTAGATGAACAAGAAAGCATAATTTTTTAGAAAATCTCAAGCACTGTGGGAGACTCTTCTCTCAAAATCACCCTTGAGTAGCCTGATGATGTAATCGATGAATGCATTGTTTACTCTCCAATAATATTTCTTGAAGTTCCTGAACTATAGCTGAGGGTGCTTGTCGAAAGTCTTGAGTTCTCTACTAGGCACTTCATTTGGAATTCTGAATAATCCATTATAATGCCTCATATCGGCCAGTGAGTATACTAGGTAAGAGGTCATTTAGAACTTGGATGTTTTCTTGACATTCATGAATTGATCATGAAAGAAGTCACTAACTATTTTTCCCCAGTAGAGCATGGTTTCCTTCCCATGGAGAATGTGCTCAATGAAGTATACCATCCATTCTTGAAAATAGGCCGCAATGGGGAGGCCCATTACTCTGCTTAGCAAGGTGACCAAATCATGATAATCCTCGAAGAAGTCGTTGCAAAAGAGTTCTTGGGGAACCTTTGCAGTGCTACCCCATCTGTCTTTTACCCAATACTGGTTTATGAACTTCTTGCATCTTATGGGGTCTTCATCCCACATTTCTTTGCATTCTTGGATAGTAAGCAACTCCATTTTTCTGAAGATAGGAATGTGGAAAGTTTTTGTTATTCCTGATGGCGACATGTTGGCTAGGATGTTTCCATCCCTGTCGACAATAGTTCTTGTTTCTGGCTGATATGCCTCTCTGTAGGCCATTACCAGCTCAGGGGAAATCAAGGCAGGAGTGACACCTGTAGCCTCGGCTATTCCATTGCTACTGACAAGTTTTGCATTATCTGTTTTGGGGCTTATTCTAACCCTTTGTATGAACTCATCAATGTTGACATGCCCAATATTCATGTCAATGATGTCCTTCCACCTGGTTGTGACCTTGGAGTGCAACGACACTCCTTGGAATTGGTATTTCATCTGATCTTTCTCCTCCTTACCTCAAGGAGCTTTGGCAGTTCTCTTTCCTTTGTCTTTGGCTGGCCCCGAGGCTTCTACACTCGATTCCATATATCCTGCACATAGAGGCAGGGTTAAGTACAATCTATCATGACGATATAAACGGTTAGCCAAATCCCTGCAAAACAAGGTTAGGTCAAATAATATATCATTCAAATGTCTAACACTTAGTTGAATTTGTCACTGAAGTTTCACTGGAGGGAAAATGGATGACCCAAGCCTCAGAGGTTGGACTTCCCCTGTCAGAATGTTGTTCTGGAGGGCGAATAGAGCGGGAAGACCCGAACGATTTCTCGTGATCTTAGGTTTGGATAATGAAGGGTCCATGAGGAAGGTGATCACATTTTAGCACGTGGGTCATCATTCATTTTCAGATTGGAGGTCATTTAGGTCACCATTAAGGCATCTGAGATCAAACCAAGGGAAGGTTGTCAAGTGTTAGCTGCTTGAAACAACTTTGGAGAAACGACATTCTGGAGGAGGAGTTCCAAAGTTCAAAACCCAGGAGGCGGAAGGCCGTGGGACAAAGCCTTTTCAAATTTTTAGTCGTTTGAGGGCCCGGGTCGTGGAGGTCGAGAGGCCGTTGTGTGAAAGCCATAAGAAACAACGAAGTGGGGATGAAAGTTCGAGACCTACAACCTGGAGGACCGGACTCGAGAAGAGGTTTCGCCTTACATTTTCATCCATTAAAACTTGGCAGAGATTGGGATGTCGGGGTCGGGTGGCCGGAAGGATAGTTTGAGATTGTTGTTCGGGATAGACGAGGTGGGATGGAATTCTGGTGGCCAGGGTCCGACGAAGGCAAGGACTTAAAGATTTTCGTTAAACATTGTTTTGGCGGGGAAGCACTCAGGACCTGGGAGCCAGAAGGCGGTCACCCGATAGGTGATTAAAATAGCAGAATGGCAGTGGCGGCCTGCAGACAAAAGTCCATAGACTGAGGCCCAAGGGTTGCTTGTAAATTTTCACTCTTTGTTGAAGATCTTGCATCAAATGGAAAGCCGAGTTCCAAGACCCGGATGGGCAAAGTGAGAACATCATTTGAAACAGCAAAGGCGAAGCAACAATCTGGAAGCGAAGTCCTGGAGCCCGCAACCCGTAGGGCGTTTCACCATTTGAGGAAAGTTTGTGTTAAGTCTAAAGTTTGAATGACAACGATGGTTGAAGGTCTCGGGCCCAGAGGGCGCAGTTGCAAAGTTTGAAGAACAATGGGAAGACAAGGTTCAAAGTTTGATTTTCTATGTTTTGGAGGGATATTTGGGAAATTTCAACACATGGGTTTTGTGGCAAGGTGTTCCCTCTATTAGATTCATACAAAAGATTCCCCTATTATCCACTGCTTAAGCATGAAACCATGAAAAGATGAAGCAGGTTGTCGGACGACGACCATACCTTGAAGACCCAATGAATAGCACTATTGAATCCTCAAAGAACAGCGAAGGGATAGCTCAAGCGCAAAGGCGGTGATGGCACTACACTTTTCCATTGTTCCTAACATGTAAAAATGACATGCCAGACCCAATATTCATACCCCTAATCGCAATTAATGTCCCTAATAAATGCAGGTATGACAGTTGGTGAGGTTGGTGGATTGAAATTAAGGATGGTGGTGAGAAGTCCAGAGCCTGAGGTCCAGAATGATGTTGGGTCACGGCCATCCAAAAACTCGCCAAGTGAAAATCTGATGACCAAGAAGGCACCAGGGTCCGAAGACCAGAAGGACGTTGGCTGATGACCGTCCAAAATGGTGAAAACTTGAAGGGTCGGGTCCGAAAGGTACGATGGAATGTCAGACATGATGCAAGTCATTAGATGGAAAACTAGAAGCTAGGATCCGGGGGCCAGAAAGGTGCAGACCGAAAGTCGTCAGAAAAAGATAAAACAGATAGGGAAACCCGAGAGGGGAATTCTGATGGTCCGAGCCCAGGAGGGTCCACAGACGCCAGAAAAAAGGTGAAATGCCAAGGAAGATTTATGACTCAGCAAATTTTGAGGGGCAACACATGGTCAACCTAATATGAGACTTGAGAGGC
This sequence comes from Sequoiadendron giganteum, assembly GCA_007115665.2. Lineage (NCBI taxonomy): Eukaryota > Viridiplantae > Streptophyta > Pinopsida > Cupressales > Cupressaceae > Sequoiadendron > Sequoiadendron giganteum. Next base: position 336,795,802 of record CM021103.1, on the reverse strand, counting down.
GTGTTGACAATTACAGACACCAAAATGGGGCATGCAAAATGAGGTGGCAACAAAATGACCCAACAGGGTGAAAGAAAGAGGGTTCCCATTTTGAATGAGGCATGTGTGCTATAGGCACAACAAATGGCGACTTTGTTGGGAGAACACTCCTAGAGTTCTAAAGATAAATATTCATTCCAAACCTAGAATCTCTAGTTGTGCAGACCAGAAGCCAGTTTCTAAGGCTGAACTAAGAATAAGTTAAGGAGAAGAACTGAGGTTGAATCACACCACAACATCATCATAGATGTGTGTGCATGGTGAGTTCATTTCCCTTTCCTCAGAAATCATGCAAACAACTACTGATCAGGAGGGACAAGGTACACAATTCGTCAGACCCCAAAATTAACCTGGACATTGCTTTGTTGCTAGTAGGACGTCCATAGACCCGATGGAGTTATCGATGTGACCCCATGAACATGGCTCTACTGCCAACTAGGCATTCATAGCCCCGGTAGAGATATTCGTACACCCATACGGTTGCATGATTTTGTAGTTTCTTTTATTTTCTAATATTGCTTTGCAGTTCTTTTCTTTTCTTTTGCTCAATAGTGCAAGCATTGAAGCTCACTATGGGTTTGGGGAATCACAGTGGTCACTGGAGTAGACTTTAGATTTTTCACTTGTCCAGCCCTCCCAACAATCACCACACAATTCTTTGGAAACCTCTAAGGTGTGTTATGGTGCATGATCCATGACAAATGTGGGAGATTCAAACAAGGATACAATCCTGGATTAGTCCAGAGTTAAAAAGAGGAAACCAATTCTTAGGGCCTTTTAGAGATTAGTATTGGGGAATGAAGGCTTATCTAGAGAACAAAACAAGAGTGGGCTACAGAGCGAACCGTTTGTCGAACTAAGCATAGCCATCGTAGCGAAACAAGGAGACACTCCTCAAGGTCAAAACAAAACAAAGCAGGAAAGCAGAGTAAGGAAACCTACCCTAACCTATATACAAGTATTTACATGAACAACTCTAGGAGAGCTTAGGCTTGGAATTAATGCTTAAGATGTTTTCCATTGACAGGAAATGGGACGTCCTCACCACTTAAGGTCTTTAAGTAAAAGGCATTATCTCCAAGAATTTCGGCAATCTGAAAGGGGCCAAGCCAAAGCTTGTCGAATTTGTTATGTCCACCTTTTCTTTCTTGGGCCTTGTCCCAATATAGGACTAGATCAGAAATTTAGAAGGCCTTGATTTTGGCTCGGTGGTCGAACCATCTTTTGACTATGCCCTAATGTTTGGTGAAGTTTTCTATTACACGGTCTCGTACCTCTTCTAAATGTAACAACTTAGCTAGGTGAGCTTCTCTACGATCTCCTCCTACATAAAAATCATTGATGAACTTGAGGATAGGGATTTTCAAGTGAATAAAAAAAATATAGGCTCCAAGCCATAAACGAGGTGGTAAGGGGAATCTCCAATGGCAGCCTTATGACGGGTGTGATTCGCTGAAAGGGAAAAATGGAGCTGGGTATGCCAGTCCTTGGGGTTTCTATCAAGCAATTTTTTGATCACGATAATCAGGTTCTTGTTGGTAGATTCTGCAAGACCATTGCCTTGGGGATAATAGTTGGAAGAAAATTTAAGGGCGATGCCATAGTTAAAAGCCTAGCCAACAAATTTTAACAAGGCGAACGCGGGACCATTATCACATACTAACGCATAAGGACAACCAAAATGGTTCAAAATAAAACTTTCCAAAAAATTAGGTACTACCTCTGTTGTGCATTGCCTACATGTAATTGCTTCTATCCATCTAGTGCAATAATCATAAGCAGTTAGAATGTACCTGTGTCATGTAGATGATGGAGGGCTTACCAAACCAATGAAGTTGAGACCCCATTGTGTGAATGGTCTTACCTCCAGGACTAGTTGCAATGGGAAAACTGCATTCTTCTCTCTGGTTGTCACAGTTTGGCATACATGGCAGGTATAGATGTGGTTGTGGGAATTCTTGAAGATCGTAGGCCAATAATACCCTGCTCTCAGTATTTGGTGTGTTGTAGACAAGCCAAAACCATGGCTTGTGCGAAATTTTTCATGGAACTCCCTTAGGACACGATCTACTTACTCCTTGCCAAGAAATCTCAGGTAGATACGTTCATGATTCCTCTTGCACAATATGGCCCCTTGCAGCATATAACTGATGCTCTTCAATCTAAGTGCACGCTTTTGGACTCCCAGTAAGTGGGGTAGACATTTGTGATTCAACAAATAATACACTATGTCATCATACCATTCTCCTGGGGATAAATCCTCTAGCTAGTATTGTTGCGCTATGAGCTCAGGCCCTACATCTGCTTCCACTTCAGCAATCGTTCGGGTGAGCGCTTGTCCTCTCACCAATCCCATTGGTTAGATTTCCATATCGTATTCCTGCAGAAACGTAATCCACTTTGCCCTGTGTTCGCCCAACTCATTCTGCATAAGCAATGTCTTCATGACTAGGTTAGGAACTATGGTGAACACTTTGTTGTGCAAGATATAATGCTTCAACTTCTTTACCCCTCTAACAAGGGCATAGGCTTTTTTTTCTACATTGTGGTAACATAGTTCGGCGTCTTTCAAAGGGGTACTCATGAAGGCAATCAGATGCTCACTCCCTTCATTGTCCTTTTGAGTTAGGATACTGGCACATGAATGATCTGAAGCGAATGAATAGATGTAGAAAGGCTTCAAATAGTTTGGACTGAATAACATCGGTGCTTCAGCAATTGCTTGTTTAATTTCCCTAAAGGCTTGCTTCACCTCAAGATTCCACTCAAGCTTGGCATCTTTCTTTAACATAGCATTCAATGGTTTGATGATTTCAACGAAGCCTATTATAAACTTACGAACAAATTTGATCTTTCCAAAGAAAGATTTTAACTCCTTCTTACTGCTCGACAACTGAATCTTCACGATGGCTTGAATATGTTTGGGATAAATGGAGATCCCCTTTTCTGATAAGACATGTCCCAACAGCTTTCCCTCAGTCACCCTGAAGATGCATTTCTTCGGATTGAGGGAAACCCCAAACTCACTGCACCTTTGAAAAACTCTACATAATTTGACAACATGATCACCTCGCTATTTTGAGAGCACTGTTAAATCATCCATGTAGATGATTATGCACTTTCCGATCAGATCCTTGAATGCAATATCCATCGCACATTGAAAGGTGGCACTGACGTTGATGAGCCTGAAAGGCATCTATCTATAGGAAAATATTCCCCACTTGGTGGTGAACATCATTTTGTGTTGATATTCATATTGCACCATGAATTGGTTTTACCCTAAATACCCATCCAAGAAGGACATCATTTGAGAACTATTCACTATCTGTAGTACCTCATCCAATGACGGCACGGGATAGTTATCTTTATCTGAAGCTCTATTCAGATTACGGAAATCCATGCACAATCTAATTTTTCCATTCTTTTTTCTAACCAGAACCAACTTGGCAACCCATGTAGATTGCCAAACTGGAAAGACAATCCTAGCAGACAACAATTTCTACACCTCGTATATGATTGGCTCCAGTAAAGCATTGGCAGGGCGTTGTTGCTGTCGAAACGACCTTGCATCTAGTCTAAGGGGAATGGTGTGCGTGATTATTAAGGTGTCGTATGTTTTCAAATCATCATAGCTCCAAGCAATGACATTGTGGTACCTTCACAAAGCATCCACTATACCCTTTCTTTCTTTGGGTGTGCACACCTTGTCAATGAATATATTCCTTGTTTCGTCAACTGTTCTGAGGTTGTAGGTGTCACATTGGCCTTTGATGGTGTCTTTCTTGGATTGGTGATCTTGATCCCTAATTTGATCTAGATCAAATATACGTTCAAGTTGGACCATCCCTCTCGGGATAGTGTTGGTCTTGAGATTGATGACCCCTTCTATATCAAGTTCGGCCTCCTCAAGCTCAGACTCATTAATTATTTGGGTAGCAAACACATCATAACTGGTAATGAAATCTAGGATGTTTTTTCATCATTAAACACCTGAAAAATGGCTACATTATCTGGTATGGATGGAATGGAGTTGAGCTCAACCATGAATCATTTAAGGCCAGACAATGGCAATGGTTGCAAAGTGCTAGCAGGTTGTGCTAGGGCATCGCCAGTATAATTTTGAGCATGAGGGATCAACTATATATTGAATGCATCAAGACCTTCCAACAGGTCCCATACCCTATGTCTATAATTGGTGAGTCTCCGGTCATAACGAGAATAGAGATTTCTTACTTGTTTTATGACCAATTCTGAATCCCCGAAGACTTGCAATATTTTGACACCTTTCCTTAATGCCATAAAGAGTCCCAAGACCAATGCCTCATATTTTGCTACATTATTAGTGCAATAAAATTGAAGCCTATGAGCAGCAAAATATGACTTACCTCTGGGACTGATTAGTTCAAAGTCAGCTCTAGCCCCATGCTTGGATTTGGATCCATCGAAGCGTAGCGTCTAGAACTCCAAAGAGTCCTCGACCCTAGAATCGACAAGCCCGATTTCTGATTTTGATGGGGGCCTCAATTCAGCAACGTTTTGAGGAGATACAAGGGTTGAATGTGTTTGTTCTAGCGGCATCAACCGAACCTCCTCTTGTGGAGTGATATATCTTTTGATATGCTCGATTGTTATTTGACACAAACAACATTCAAATTCAGAATGGGCAGCATTATGTACCCTGCACCATCTTGGCAACAAGAGTTCTTGAACATTCATTTTGGCTCCCAAACTGAGCTGGTCTTGTACACATTTTTCAATAAAATCCTAGAAACCATCCAACAATCCTAGATTGTCGCCACCACAAAATCCTTCATCATCTGACTCTATCAACATTTTCGTGCTCTAAGGGATACGGGCTAGGTCAGCAGGTGGATTGCACAATACAAGAAGAACCTCTCCCGTTTCTTCCTCTCCAAAGCATTCTTGTTCATCTGAAAATGACACCGGAGAATAATTCCCCAATTCGGTTTCAACAAACAACACCTCATTCGTATTGTTGTATTTCATGATCATGAACCTCATGCATGGCTCCTGATCCACTCGAATCTGATTTGGCATCCCTTTCCATGGCAACCACAAATGAGAGTAATCGGTTGCGGCGTATCCATTCAACGCCTTTGTGAAATCCCTTCCTAAAATTATGCCATAAGTGTCCGAAATATCAGCAACTTGAATGTCAATGGTTTGTTTAATCCTAGGATTAGTAGCAATCTGCATCAGTATTCTATTAATCTTGCCAACTATGTTGATCTCTGTCTTATCAAGCTACATTACTTTACGTCGAGATGGAGTTGGAACTATCCCCAAGGCCTTGCATACGCTTAGGGGCATGACATTGGCGGAAGCTCCCGAGTCCAGCAGGCTATTATGGAGGTTCTTCCCAAACACACAGATGGTGGTCAGGAAGGGACGAGTTTCAAATTTCCCTTGAAATAGTCCTCCTGAAACATCCACTTGGGAAACTTGACCCTTATCCTTATCGTTACCTTTGTTTTGGGCTTGTATTTGATTGGTTTCTTTGTTGGACTGCCTATCTGGCTATTGATTTGCAGGTGGATCAGCCCTTTTATTGGAAATTTTTCGCACAGCTGGTTCATTTTGCTGATCCTCAAAGGAAACCTTCTTTGAAGGCACTTCTTGAGTTGATCCGGCCGATGGAGTCCCATTTATCATTCTAAAGAAGGCTTTTCTCACAGCTAGGAACTTGAGTAGCTCAAAGGTGGACACACTTAGCTTAACCTTCTTAAATTCTTCCGTAATATATTCTCCCATTTGTTCAACTTCTTCATCATAAGCAATATTTTGAGAGGAGCTAGTGGTATTCTGGAAGGAGCTAGTGGGTTGGTTTTGGTTTTGGTTTTGTTGTCTATTCTTGTTAAAGTACCATGTGGGGACATGAGGATATCCCAGATTGTTGCTAGCATTTGGGTTAGGAGGGGTACTAAAATTATTAGGTAGAGTGGAGGTCGTAAAAAGACCACCAACTTGTCTATTCCTGAGGTCGTAAGTAGTAGTCCTTTGGTGAAACATTTGGACTTCATCTTCCCTAGGCTCTTCCTCATCCTTAAGACCATTGTCTACTGAATCAAAAAGATGAGCCAAAGGGATTTCAGAACTTACCTCTTCTGCCTTATCATTGCTGCTTGTATTAGCACCTTCTTGCTCTAGCACGTTGCACTCAACCTTCGAGAAAGGAGCCTGGTTGACCACTAGCACAGGGGAATCATATGGTTCAGAAGGAACAATGTGTCTGCATCCCGAGCTGTCCACAACATTTTGGACTTCAACCTAAAATTTTTTAGCAACCATCTGGAATTCTAGACAATCCAATTCAGAATGTTGGCTCATCTTGTGTATACGGCACTAGCCGGATAAAGCAGCCTCGACCAAGTAGAATCCACTTGTATCTTGTCGTGATGTTGGGTTGATCGAGGGGAGTGGGAACACCATCGTTGTTGGGCATCATGTTCCATGTATGGTTCTGCCTCGAGGAAGGCCTTCTATCAAAGTTCTTCCCCATTCTGATTTCTATCATAGTTCTACCTAGATAATGTGTTGGCATCACGGTTATCTCGGTTCTAGTAACTATTGTGACTATCACGGTTGAGGTTGGCATGGATGCTTTTCTACAAAGCCTGCAGCTGATTATTTTGGTTTCTCAAATGCGTCATCTTTGTAGAAATTTTCTTGATCATTTTTGTGAGTTCATCGATACAATCCTTTTCTGTATTGTTCGGCTATGGAGCTACATTTTGGGGGAACACCGACTGAGCCACTGGCTGATTTTGGTGAGCGGTCAAAAATTCAGATGCTTGGAGATATACTGACACTTGGGGCAGCTGAGAATTGACTTGCTACTATTGGGGAAACAAATAGTGAGGAACTGGGGGTGCGGTACTATGGGTGGTTGTGGTACCGGATTCATGAGAGGCGACTGGTGTTGTAGAGCTTGAGTAATTCCTTGAATCTGTGAAGGATGAGCAACCTACCCCAAAGAGGGCAGTGGACCAGAAATGTTTTTTCCCAGGTCAGTGCTAGCAATGACGGCCTTCGCATACGCATCTACCAATCTGGTAGGCGGTGGTCACATCCTCTTCACTAATGTTGTAGTAAGATTGTCCAATGTTGCATAATAGACAAGTAAAATAGTAGCATCATTGAACACGTATGGGTCCTGCAGTCAAGTATACACCTGATGGAATCGATCATTAAAGGAGCTAATTGGTTCGTTGATCTCTCTTTGAGTTGACATAAAATGTCGATACGACTCTGCAAGGTTGATTGGGGTCTTGAACTTCTGTAGAAAAGCATTCTTCAAAAGGTCCCACGTGTTGATAGTTCTTGCCGAAAATTTGACATACCAATAGAAGGCTTCCTCCCCCAAGGAGTAGGGAAAGAGTCAGCAAGCCACATCCTCATGTATGATCTGCATAGTCTTCAAAACAATTTCAAATATCTTGACATGCTCCTCGGCTATCCTCTGCAGATCCTATGTATTGAACTTTGTGCAAAATCTCTTGGGATTCTTTGGCATGTCATGATAGAGGTTGAAGGCCAAAGGAGATGAATTGTTACCCAACCATGCCATCGGAGGGGGTGGTGGAGGTGGTTGTGCCAGATTGACTTGTGGCTGCAAAGGGGCAGGAACAGTTGACAGAACGACTCCCGAAGATGGGACTGTGTTGGGCTAGAAGGCAGCATCTAGCCCTTGGGAAGCGGCAACCTAGAAGGCTATTTGAAGCAGGTGAGTAGGAGAATATGCTACCAGACATGAGGGAGAAGACGACGATGAATCAGTAGAAGGATAATATGAAGGTGAAAGTGAAATAGACTGGTCGGATGTGTTGGAGGTTAAATCTTCCCCTTTCTTAGCTCTCTTAGCTTGGGTAGGGGGCGGTAGCTCTTGGAACTCCCCTTTATTTGGTGTAGACCTCAGTATTCTATGAAATCTATCAGGGGAGAAATACCCAATTTGATCTATCTTAGCTCGCGAAAGGCCCTCCATCTAGTGCTAGTTCTATTGATGGGTGTTTTTGCACACTTTCTCAACACAGGCAATGCATAAGTGCATTACCTCTTTTGAAAGGAAATATCAAGCAGGTTACTGAAAATCACCCCAAGGTCTCTCGGGTGTCAGGTCATGACTTGCATGAAATATCTCAATTGATGTTTGATGTTATTTTGCTGGTAATCATAAGGCAGACTTACATGAGTTCAGCTAGAAGGGGAATCAGATCTACAAATGGAGTTCCTAAGATGAGGAAGTTACTGTACACTTTTTGCAGGTTCAAACAACAATCTTGAACTCCATTTTTATTTCAGATTTGGCTTTACAATGTGCAATGAACCTTAGCATAGGTCACTTCTTAAAAAAAATTAAAAAGGTTAGGGAAGAGAGAGGGTTCCTGGATCTGCAACTACCAATGAATAGTGATCATGGAGGTTTCTACTGTGGACAGTTTCCTTAAAACAAAATTCCACTTAACCAGAAATTTCACAGTGTCATGAAATATGTGCTATCTTCTAAGTATTGGAGATGTTTTATCATTCATTCACCATACAAATACATGAATAAAGATAAATATTTAAAAGAAGCTTCAAATCTAGGTCTAGACTAACTTTACACAACTATCTACCAGCAGTAAACAACCAAAAGTAGGGACAAGAAAAGCATCTACACAGCAGAAATCTCCATAACCATGAACAACATTACTAAATCTACCAAAGCTAACTGGAAGGAAACTAAAACAAAAAGGAAAATTCAACTAAATCATTCAACTATGAGAGAAAAATCATGAAACATGAGAAGAAATCCAAAAATGCACCAAAGTCAATTTATTTCTATTGCAATTTTTGCAACATGTCTTTACATCAACTCAACTCCCCTTGAAAATGAGAGGAGACCCCCTATTTATAGTGTCCCAAAAGTAGAACATGTGGCCAAGATTGATTTACATCTATGTGGTCACAATTCACTGCAAACTAGGGCTCTACCTACCCCACAATATATTATATTTTTAAAATACATTTTGTCCATATCCCTATTTTGTCTTCTAGTGGCAACACTGTAGTGTTTTGTCATTTTGATGATTTCTCTTTGCTGCAGCTATTCCTTTAGAAATTCTTCATCAATAACAGGGTTGCCTTCTTGCTTCTTCAAAGATACATACTCCATGAATTTCAATATCACCGGTTGGAGCTTATCGACCTCCATGATGTCGGATCTCATCACTTAGTAGCTCCACTCTTTGGAATTATTAACAAGCTTCTCTTAGTCCTCCTCATACTTGGCAATGTGATCTTTAAATAGCTCGGATTAGGCGAAAGATTCAACAACAAAGCTCATGAAATCTGTAGTAATTTTGGCTGACATCCCGTCTTCCATCCTCTTTTGGAAGTTAGGCTTTATATTTCTCGGATTGATCTGGACACTGGGCATTTCATATCCCATCATTAGCTTCAGATATCGAAAGAAATCTTCCCTAGCTTCCTTAGCCCACTCAACATCTAGATTTACCCTTTCAAGGACTTGTTCCAGCCTTTCCCTCTGATGATCGAAGTCTCATTTCCACACATCCATCAGCCAATGATCATCATCTTTGAAGGCAAATTCCTTCTCCCAAATTTCACTTGGCAGCCTAAGGATAGCCTCAATTTTTGGGTAAGAAGCCCCATACTTCTTTGGGAATTCAATGCAGAATTTCCTCATACCTTCAAGAGACGTTTGCACCTCCAAGAACTTGTTTTATGTCTGAACAACACAATTGATACCTGTGTTCCCAACATCCAAGACCTATCGAAACCAATTTTCCTTGGTCTTGTCCTAGTTCTTTTTCTTCTCTAGCTTTTCAATTTTCTCTATCCTTGTATCCTCCTTCTCTTCATCGGAGTCCTGAATGAACACTATGCATCTGACAGGGGATTTGGTAGGTAAGCATTCATCAGGATTATTTTTCCCTTCAGTATCTTTTTCTTCTTTTTCCTCATCACACCTGTGCTCCTCGGGCTACTCAATTTCTAGATCCTCATAATTTTCAATTTCTTCTTCAGGCTTATCTTCTTCCTTATCTTCCTTCTCTTTATGAGGGAAAACCCCTTCATTGTGTCTAGGTGCATGGTCTCATTCTTTCATTAGAGACTTATCATCCTCCGTCCCTATGACAACAACCTCTTCTTCACTAATAGGTTGTTTTTCAGCCTCCTTGTCTTCATTTTCCTCGAGTTGCTTAGCCCACTCAGCATCAAGCTCGGGATCATCTATCTCTTCAATTATCTTTGTGCCTTCACTCTCATAACTAGAAGACTCATAGGCGACCTCATCAATTGTTCGATGCTCGTATATTGGGTGCTCATGATAGTCATATGCCCGCTTTTCCAATCTCTTAGGTGATTCTATTTGTTGTCAGCGGTCCAATTCCTCATAAATCTACATCGTGGCTTCCATTGTTGGCCGATCGGTAGGAGGAGGAGGAACTGGAGACCTAATTATTGCTTGAGCTATTACAACCTATACCATTGGATTTGCAAACATTCCTGAGAGCTCAGAGGGCACATTTTGCATGTATCTCATGAAGGATTATGGGACGGTAAGGGCAGGCATTGCGGTTGCAACGGTGGTAGCTAGAAGAGAAAAGTAAGTAGACATGGAGGATGAAGAAATGGGCGAGGTAGTGGCGGAGGACGAATCAACCGATATTGTCTGCGTGATAAGAGAAGTAGAAGCAAGATGGATGGAAATGTCCACCGCAGATGGAGAGGATGCAACTACTACGTGTGGGATAGGTGGAGTGGTGACAACAACAGTAGTGGTTGCGACAACAAATGAAATAGGCAGATACTTCGGTTGATCAACCTCCATCTCCTCTCCCTCATGGAGCGGATCTTCTTGGATTACTGGCATTTTGGTGATGCTGCCCATTCGCTTATGTTTCTTGGGAGGTTCACACTTTGAGGCCTTCCTAACGTACACCTTTAGGTTGGACTGATTCTCCTCTGCCTCCTTTATCTTTATCGAACGAATTGATGGAGGGGACTTAGATGTTTCTCCTGTCGATGTAGCAATTGTCCCACCACCCGAACCACTTGGCTTGCTCTCGAGCCCCTTGAATGTCGAGACAACCTTTTGTTGCTTTAATTGAGAAATTTTCTCATCTATCCATGCCTTTTTTGGAGCCTCAATAGGCTTGGTAATTATTTTGAGGTTATCAACGTCTGGCTCATTCCAATCAATTAGTGGAAGTGACATGTTTGCAATGGAATTATACCTTGGGTCGATCATAGTGCTCTCATCCTCGTCAAGTTGATCAGGCACCGAGAATAAATTCACTCTCTTCAGAAAGTATGCGACCATTTGCATATAGTGCCTTAGCCGCACCTCCAAGTCATCCTTGCAATTGGCCTAGAAATATTCAACATTGTGGAGGTGCGCATACTCCTATCTAATCACTTTTCTGACATGACCGTATGGATCCATTCGTGGCCTGGCCATGTGAGATTTGAAGTGGTATTCCGCTAGTTCCTTCTCTGAATTGCACACACAATGGGAAGTATTAAGCTCATACATCCCTTGGACGAGTGTAAGGGGATAAGGGATCCCCACTAGATGCTTGCTACTCTAAACGGTGTAAATGTGGCACAAGTGCCAAGAGAGTTCTAACAATATAATTTGGTCATTAGGGTATCGGGGTAGCTTGTTTGGCTTTTCTAAGAAGACCTGGGTGTGGATGTATGTGAACTTGGCGTATTTGATAAACAGGAAGGAATATTTTTTTAGAAAATCTAGAGCACTGTGGGAGACTCTTCTCTCAAAATCACCCCCAAGCAACATGATGATGTAAGTGATGAATGCATTGTTTACTTTGCAATAATATTTCTTGAAGTTCCTGAACTTTAGCTGAGGGTACTTGTTGAAAGCCTTGAGTTCTCTACCAAGCACTTCGTTTGTAATTCTAAATAATCCATTATAATGCCTCCTATTGGCTAGTGAGTATACCAGGTAAGAGGTCATGTAGAACTTGGATGTTTTCTTGACGTTCAAGAATTGATCATGAAAGCGGTCATTGATTATTCTTCCCCAGTAGAGTGTGGTGTCCTTCCCATGGAGAATGTGCTCAATGAAGTACACCATCCATTCTTTAAAATAGGCCACAATGGGGAGGCCCATTACTCTGCTTAGCAAGGTGAACAAATCATGATAATCCTCGAAGAAGTCACTGCAAAAGAGTTCTTGGGTAATCTTTGGAGCTCTACCCCATCTATCTTTTAGCAAATACTAGTTTATGAGCTTCTTGCATCTTATGGGGTCTTCATCCCACATTTCTTTGCATTCCTGGATAGTAGGCAACTCCATTTTTTTGAAGACAGGAATATGGAATTTTTTTGTTATTCCTGATGGCGACATGTCAGCTAGGATGTTTCCATCCATGTCGACAATAGTTCTTGTTTATGGCTGATATGCCTCTTTGCATGCCATTACCAGCTCAGGGGAAATCAAGGTGGGAGGGAAACCTATAGCCTTGGCTATTCCATTGCTCCTGATGAGTCTTGCATTATCTGTTTTGGGGCTTATTCTAACCCTTTGTATGAACTCATCAATGTTGACATGCCCAATATTCATGTCAGTGATGTCCTTCCACCTAGTCATGACCTTGGACTGCAACGACACTCCCTAGAATTGGTATTTCATCTGATCTTTATCCTCCTTACCTCAAGGAGCTTTGGCAGTTCTCTTTCCTTCATCTTTGGTTGGGCCTGAGGTTTCTGCACCTAATTCCATATATATTGCACATAGAGGTGGGGTTAAGTACAATCTATCATGACGATATAAACAGTTAGGAAAATCCTTGCAAAACAAGGTTAGGTCGAATAATCTATCATTCAAATGTCTAACACTTAGCTGAATTTGTCACTGAAGGTTCACTGGAGGGAAAATGGATGACTCGGGCCCCAGAGGTCGGACTTCCCATGTCAGAATGTTTTTTTGGAGGGTGAACAGAGTGGGAAGATCTAGATGGTTTCTCCTGATCTTAGGTTTGTTTAATGAAGGGTCCATGAGGCAAGTGATCATAGTTTAGCATGTGGGTCATCATTCGTTTTCAGATTGGAGGTCATTTAGGTCACCATTAAGGCATCCGGGATCAAACCAAGGGAAGGTTGTCAAGTCTTAGTTGTTTGAAATAGCTTTGGAGAAATGACATTTCAGAGGAGGAGTTCTGGAGTTCGGAGCCTGGGAGGCGGAAGGCCATGGGACAAAGCCTTTGCAAATTTTTAGCCGTTTGAGGGCTCGGGCCGCGAAGGTCAGGAGGCTACTGCGTGATAGCCGTAACAAATGGCCAAGTGGGGACGGAAATTCGAGACCCGCAACCCGACGAATCAGACCCGAGAAGAGGTTTCACCTTACATTTTCATCCATTAAAACTTGGCAAAGATTGGGATGTCGGGGTTAGGGGGCTGGAAGGACGGTTTGAGATTGTTGTTTGGGACAGCTGAGACGGGATGGAAGCCCAATGGCAGAAGTCCAATGGTTGGGGTCCGACGAAGGCAAGGACTTAAATATTTTCGTTAAACATTGTTTTGGCAGGGAAACTCTCAAGATCCAAGAACCGGAAGGTAGTCACCCAACAGGCGATTAAAACAACAAAATGGTAGTAGCGACCCGCAAATGAAAGTTCGCAGACCAGGGCCCGAGGGTTTCTTGGAAGTGTTCACTCTTTGTTGAAGGTCTCATGTCAAATGGCAAGCCAAGGTTCAAGACCCGGATGGGCGAGGTGAGAATGTTGTTTGAAACAACAGAGGTGAAGCAGAGTCCCGGAGGCCCAAACCCGCGGGGCATTTCACCATTTGAGGCAAGTTTGTGTTAATTCTAAAGTTTGGATGGCAATGGCAGCCAAAGGTCTCGGTCCCGGAGGGTGCAGTCACCCAGTTCAAAGAACAGTGATGGGAAGACAAGGTTCTGAGTTCGATTTTCTAAGTTTTGGAGGGATGTTTGGGAAATTTCAACACATGGGTTTTGTGGCAAGGTGTTCCCTCTATCAGATTCATACAAAAGCTTCCCCTATTATCCACTGCTTAAGCATGAAACCATGAAAAGATGAAGCAGGATGTCGGACGACAATCATACCTTGAAGACCTAATGAATAACGTTGTTGAATCCTTGAAGAACGACGAAGGGATAGCTCGGGCGCAAAGGCGACGATGGCACTGCACTTTTTCATTGTTCTTGACATGTGAAAATGACATGTCGGGCCCAATATTTATACCCCTAATCGCAATTAATATCCCTAATAAATGCAGGTACAATTATCAGTGAGGTTGGTGGATTGAAATTAAGGACGATGGCGGGAAGTCTGGAGCCCGAGGTCCAGAATGACATTGGGCCATGACCATCCAAAAACTCACCAAGTGAAAATCCGATGGTCAAGAAGGCACCGGGGTCTGAAGAGCGGAAGGATGTTGGCCGACAGCCATCCAAAACGACGAAAACCTGAAGGAAACCCGGGCAAGGAAACCCGAAGGGTCGGGTCCGGAAGGCGCGACGGAATGTCAGACTTGATGCAAGTCATCAGATGGAAAATAGGAAGTCAAGACCTGGGGGCCAGAAAGGTGCAGACCGAAAGCCATTAGAAAAAGGAAAAATAGATAGGGAAACCCAAGAGGGGAATTTCGACGGTCGGGGCCCGGGAGGCTTCAAGGACGCCAACAAAAAGGTGAAATGCCAAGGAAGCTTTAGGACTCAGCAAATTTTGAGGGGCAACACATGGTCAACCTAAGATGAGACTTGAGAGGCATGTTGACCATTATGGACACCAAAATGGGGCACACAAAATGAGGCGGCAACAAAATGACTCGACAAGGCGAAAGATAGAGGGTCCCTGTTCTGAACAGGGCATGTGTGCTATAGGCACAACATATATGCACCCCAATAGATAATTTATAACTAAATAATATAATATAATACTATGCCTTCATGTACATTATATTCCATCCCTCTTAAACATTTATTTCTATTGAAACATGAGAAGAAATAAAAAATAAAATTAGCTCAAATCATTATAAATGTTTCCACACTTACTCTTCTAACCAACCATATATAATTTTAATTTTAGGTTGTTCTTGATTGTATCTATATCAATCATACTCAATTTTTATCCACTTTTATTCCATTCACCATGATAAGTTTTCCTCTTATTTTTCTCCAAGTAGCTAGAGCTTCTACGATTCTAATGGTATATGCAAAATTGCTCATTTGTTTCCATGTTATATCCATAGTGTTTGGCCTATTAATTCCATGTAGAACTATTCATTCATGATGATTTCCTTGCCAATTCTTTGCTTTCACAATAATGTGGATGACTATATGTTGCACCATTTATAATCTATAAAATGTTGTTTAAAATTTCATGCTTTTGTGCCACCTTTTTGTTGGCTCGTGATGGGTAATAATTGATTTATTTATTTTATTTACCTCTTTCTCCTCTTGGTTTTTCTATAATTCTTCAATACAATAGTTTATTTTTTAATGTTGTTTTACCTAACATTGCTTTGGTCCCCATTATATGTAATGTGTTTTTTCTTTCTATACCAAATATTTGTGTATTTTTTACACATTCATTTTTATGTGTTTCAAAATATTCTAATAAAACAAATCTAAGAATAATAACTAACCCATCCATATCCAAACCATTAAACTTAGAATGAAAACATATTTATCCATAGATAGCTTCAAGTCTTCAAAAAATTGGATATTCTTATCCTTTATTTAACTGTACTTGACTTAATTTATTTGTACTTATATTCACTTGACTAAGTTAATGCTAATGAAATTATAATGTCTACTATGGTTTATAGAAATAAAATCTCTTACCTTTTGAATACATCAAAAAAATTAAAAAACTAGGGTCTTCCTTTCTTGGAGTAAAAATGCAAGTGCTTTTATTTGTCATTTCTTATATAATTTAATTTATTATTGTATTCCTCATCATTTTTATTAGTTTCCACACCTTCATATTTATCCTCTTTAACCATTATTTTTTCGATTTCCATCTATCAAAAAAAAATTCCAATTCATCAAGAGAATAAATCCCTTTAAACAATGGATTATAACTTATTAGATCTTCAACATTTAAGTGGAAATGAAAACATGAATTCCATAATATATTTTTATCATAATTTATCTTAAATAGGAGCCAACATTCTAATGCATAATGACTTCCATCAAAATTAGGAAACTCCATGAAAATAGGGTTAAAAAAATTAAGAAAAAATAATATAGAAAAGTAGATTTAAATATAATTTCTATCTATTTGTAAGAAATAGAATATTATTTTCTCACTCGAATTGCAAGGTATGAAGTATTTTAAAAACTTTGTGTGTGAAAAAATTTGAAAATTAGAATTGCAAGGTCAACTTCAAATCCCCACATCTCCCTTGATATTGATCCAAATGTTTAATGTGATTTTTTTTTAAAAGATATTAAATTACTCTTTTTAATGAATCTAAAATTATTTCTTTTGAAAATCTATGTGAAGCACACGGCCCTCTTAAACAAAGTCAACCCTTAATAGAAAACATAGAAACACATAAATTATTCCCACTTTTTCTTGGAAAGATCTTTGATACCAAGTGTTATAAACCTGAATAGAAAATAATAGAAATATCCCCATAACAAAAAAAAGATCTCACAAATCAATAATATAAATACTCAAATGTATTTTTTTTAAAAGATCAAACCCTTGAGGTGGGGAAACACCATATAATGCTCCTTAATTGAAGGAAACCACTCCATATTATACCTCAATATGGGATCCAAACTCATACAATATTCCTCACATGTTCATTGAATCTCTTTCCTTTATTATATACAATTCAACTATCGGCCACTAAAACTTACATATAGGTGGGATAAATACTTTGTTCTAACTAGTAGGATAAATTACAAAATAATCTACTATAATACTATAACTCTAGGTAAATTATAAAAGATGAGAATCATAAGAAAATAAAGGTCATGAGAAAGAGAAGTAGAAGAATGCATAAGATAGTAGCAATTATGAGAGTAAGAAAGAATATGTAAATCAGGGCCAAGATGTTTAAAATGAGTGAACACAAGGGTAAAGTAAGGCATGAAAAAATATAGTAGTATATAAGGAAATCATAAGAAAGCATAGGAGATAATATGGAAATCAATCTACTAAAGATGCCCCAAGTTGGAGAAGGAAAATCATTAAATATGATATACAAGGTGAAATGAGAATAGAAAATACACAACAAACAAAGAATAATCAAAAGAGGAAAAGTGTAATATACAAAAAACAAAAGGCAAAATGAAAACTAGATATATGTTTATAGATATATATTTATGATTATATGCTCATTATTAATTTAAAAAATCTAGGAGGATTATCGTCATCCTTGAAAAGATAATCTTCATCCCAACATGTGCCATCATCGTGTTCTTCATTGATTCTTGCATTTTCTTCCTCATGATAAATTATTTTTATACTACATGTGTTTCTTATAAATAACCTTTTATATTTTTTACAAGCACATTAGCAATTGGTTGCACATTACACATTTCCCTATTAACCCATTTTTTTTATTTCTTTGGTGGTGGCTATGTTGAAATATTTTGTATTATGAACCATAAAACCTTTATTTGTAATCCATGTCTTATTTTTTGGACATGAAATAATAGATTTTGAATTACCATAGTGTTTTCTTTTGTATCGTTCTTTTGTGTACATATAAGTGATTTTATCCTCATAAAGATCATTATAAGGCATACATATATCAATATATTTTGGTGTTTTTATAAATTTATCCATTATAAAGTGGGTAACATATAATATTGGATTATAATTAGCTCTTTCAACTTTGACTACCTTTCCTTCATGCATAAATTTTACACAATGATAAAAAATAGAAGAATTAACTTTATATTATTCTATCCAAGGCCTTCCAAGTAATAAATAAAATCTATCTAAAGATGGGATGACATGATATAAGACATGTACTTATTTAGGATCCATTCTCAATTATAAAATGATGCATCCCAATATAGTCAACATTTTATTAGTCATCTTCAATGAAACTCATGAATTTGCATATTGTTTTGATTATGGTAAATATGGGAAGGGCTTGTACTTGTTATATATTATCCATAAAGGAAAAAGATAAAACAAATCTCACCAGCAGTAAGAGTAGGAAAAATAGTGAGCTAGACAAGTCTGCCAAACAATAAGGATAACAACGAGACCATCACAACTTTTAGTTCTAGAGTGAGGAATCAGATACAAGTTTTAGAATGACCCAAAACCAAAAAATAAAAATCAAGGAGGTTTGAACCCAAACTTCAACAAAGGCCTCAAAGTAGGGGTGGGTTGGGATTGAAGGCACCAAATAGTATTTAGATATGATGAGATTTCAATCACATCATCAAAATTTCTCTTAATCTTTCTAGAAAAACCATCCACATTAAAGAGCTCAACAAGATGCTTCTCTTTTCCCTTAATAATAGAAGGGAAGTAGAGCATAAATTGTTCTTTGGATTGCACCAAATCATGAGCATCCTAGCACAACAAAGAGAAAAGACCAACATTATGGAAGTGATTCAGATGAGATGACTCATAATGCAATTTTTTATTCCAAACACCAATCTTGGAGTGTAGTTTAACATTGTTGGGAAACTCCACTTTAGCCTCTATACAAACATGAAGTATAGAAAATACGAAGCACAATATATTCGTCATGAAATTATCCATGGTGATGAATTTTCTATAAGCATCATCAATAATTTGAATGATACATTTATCCCAAAATTCCAATGGTAATTTTGGAGGTGAACCCAAATGTGAGTGAAATTAATCATGCTAGAATCAAACCTAGTAAACCAATTTTCTAAGTAAAGAAGTTCCTTACCCAAAAACCAAGGACCTTCCAAGAGAACCTGAGCGAAACCCACAATATCAATGAAGGAGAAGAGAAGAAAACCACTCATCATATCATTAAGAGACAACAACCCAAATACAAACCAATAGTCAAAATCCCAACTATGAAAATGTCAATATTAGGCCTATGACCCAAAAAATATACCAATTAGAGCATGTTGCAAGCCTACAAAGGCTTTGTCCAAAAAAGCACCACAAATAGGAAGAGCATGGATCCCAACATCTAAAAAATTGCTACCATCACTCAGAGTCATTTTTGTTACAGCTCAACAATAGAAGCACAAGCCAAAGGGGGCCCAACACCATTAGAGCTCGATGCTCCAACACAATAGGAGAAATAAGATCACACTTGGTCAGAGTAGCAGTGTGAGAATCAAGGGATCCTCAATTGAAACTAGCTCCAAGAACAGAGGTTCATTGTCAATAACATTATCCGGAGCTGATGCAAAAGCAACAAAAATAAAACCACTATTATGGGGGAGATGAACATTCTCACCTAGTAGAAACCCCCTCCTTAGAGAAAAACCTAAATCCCCACAACCAAAACTAGTAGGAGAACTAGAAATAGGAGCAAACTCTCCACCAATTGACTCAAAAAGGGCAGACCTAAGGAGGACAGTTTGTTGTGCCTCTAGCCACATGTTAAAGAGAGGGACATCATCCTCAAAAGAGAAGGGAATCTAAGCAACACCAAGATCTTCAACTTCCCTTGCACCTTTAACATCCCAATTCCATCTATGAACACCTTGACTTCTGAGGTGGGCTTCAATCAAAATATCAATGAGATTCTCATCGCCCTCCTCGAAGCAACACGACACCCATTTTTCCAACAAGGCATCCATAGGGGCCTCCTCATCACCAATAATGACCTTTGAGCCACCTATACCATCCTCATCGCAAGAGGAATCAACTTTGCTACCTTCTCCAAGGGTATACATTATATATGAGCCAAAAGAAACCTCAAGTGTAGTGTCTAAAGATCCACAACTGTCAGTATTGTCACCCCCATCAGCATCATCTCCCTCTTCACCTATTTGTTACTTGCCCACCCTTGTACCAATGTTGTTGCCACCCTCACCCTTGCCTGCTAGGGTTTTCACTCCATTATTGTTGCCCATATTGGTATTTCCTTGAATTTGTATATTGTCGATGCCTAATATGATTATTGAACAATTCCTTTTTAGAATATATGTTGTTTCAACATGTAGGCTCAATAATAAATTGAGTAGGTGATAAAATTTTGATGTTTCCAATCACATATAAACGACCATAATAATTACCTTGTGTGATATCCTCATCAAAAAACATAATCAATAGAGTAGGAGGAGAAGAATATGTAGCCTTAATATCAATTGTACCCATAAAATTAGGTGAATATGATGAATCTTAAGATTAAACATGAGTATCATCCATAAAAATAGTATCTTGTTCTTTAATATTGCTTGTATTTATAGGAAATAGAATAACATAGATTTCCAAATTCCTATTTGTAGGTGCAACCTAAGGATTCCTACCATCATTAACAACTTCAATATGAATCATGTTGTTATTAGTAAGATATTACATGCAATGTTTCAAACCATGCATGATTGTTTATAATGCCCCTTAAATCTATGAAAATTATAAAATGCTTTCTCATTATAGTTCCTTGGAAGTGAATTATTAGGATCTAGTGGACCATTGATATATGTAAAAGAGTAATCAAATTGGAGCTTAATAAAATTTGTACCACATTCTCTAAGAATTCTTATAATTTTATAAAATTTCTAGATGCATTTTATTTAAAAGATAAGGAAGATTAGATGTAGTAGCAACTTTATTAAAATTTATTACCCTTTAAAAAATAATGAGTTTTAGAACTTTCAAGAGTAAGATGATTGAGATGATGATCCATATTTGAGTGCATTAGATGCAAGAATTTTAGCCTCAATACTTTGTCAAATGAGAACACATGTCTCTAAATGATGGAAGGCTACTCAAATGTGTATTGATCTTAATAGTGGGAACATAAATTTTAAGCTCATCATAACCAATTTAATGTTTAAGTTTCCTGCATGAAGACTTGAGCAAAATTACATAGTCATTAATAGGCTTATTGCTCTATTGGGTACATTTGGTTGGGCCATTAATAATTATATTCAAACCCATATAGATGTGGAAATAATTTAAGAATGTAATTGCCTAAGTAATCAAAGTAATGAGTGGAGCCCAAAGATAAAGAATAAAACCATTGAATAACACTATCTTGTAGTGTCTATGAAAATGATTTTGCTAAGATATTATCATCATATGCATAATCCATAAATGTAGTAGTGAAAGCTTGTAAATGAACATTGAGATCTCCTTTTCTATTATATAACTTAATTTTAGGCACCATAAATCCCATAGGAAATGAATATGTAATAATACAAAATGTTAATGGTGTGTATTTTTTATGATTGTATTTTAGATGGGATGTGGGTGGAATCCTAGAGGGGATGGAAGCAATAGAGTTAGTTATGATGGAGCAAGTATAACTAGGATCTATACAATAATGAAGAAAAAATATAGTGGGGAATTTATAAGAAGGGATAGCTATAGAGGTAACAAGGATAGTAGGAGTGGGAATAGTAGAGGTAAGGTCCACAATAGTTGTAACAACATGGGTGATAGTGGACATGAAAGTGGTAACTTGGTAGGGTTAGGATCAAAAGAAGAATAGGGATAGGATGATACATTTTTGAAAGAGGCCAATAAAGAACCAAGATCATGAAGAATACACATTCCAAATGGACAACCTTCTAATGTCTAACAAAAAATAGTAGCTAATTGATGAGAAGATTCAACTTGAGTAAATGCCTCAATAAGTACTTTCCTAGTGAGTGAAAGGTCTTGCTTAGTCAAATGTGTATCATGATCATAATCTTGTTGGTCATCCAAATGGTTCTCAACATTCATAGCATCCAAATAGATTTTATTATTAGTGGATTGAGTAGACATAGTATGGTTAAGATGAGAAATTCTTCTCAAAGGAAGATCAAGACCATGAGTAGCTCATGGAATGAAAAAATAAATATGGATATGAAAGATAAGAAGATTAAGAATTATAAATCACTCTCAAATTTCAAATTAGAAAAACCAACTTGATACATCAAATCTAAAAATTAAATCCTAAAGAGGAATCCAAGAATGGGGAGGTTGGGTAAAAGCAAGGTCAAACATGAAGCACAAATCCTAAAAGGAAAGCTATAGCATTAGAGTACTGTTAAATATGAACACAACTAGGTAATAAGATCTAAAAATGATGAAGCAATAAAAAAAATATAGATTTGAAAACCCTAATGACAAAAGGATAAATCCTAGGGAAAAATAGTAGATGGGCTCAAAAAAATACAAGGGAATAAAATTCCTTTTACATAAATCTAGGCTAACTAAATAAATGCAAACAATCAAAACACAATTAATTTATATTTAATTGAGAAGTTGCTAAGAAAGATAAATTTAAATGTTATTTTTAAAAATTAAATAATGAAGTACTTGGCTCTCAATATGATGATGGGATATGGAAGTTGAAGGCGTACATAATTGATTTTCCATAATAAAAGAAATGGTGCTCTTAGTGAGCTCATTGTCTTAAACTACACGCAAACCCAACACCTTTTGTGGGTCGATCCTAAGTGGCTCAAGGCAGGCTCTAAATAACATGTAACTTTAATCTCTAATACATGGATCTGAATTTGGTAGACATTAGACCTTTCTAGCCTAGTTTAAATTCCTAATTTATGGGTATGTGCAAGGATGATAATATTTAGGAATACCTTAGGGAAAGTTGCTAGATTGCAAGGATGACATTCTTCTTAGTCAACATCCTTGTCTAACTGGCTTAACAACCTTCAGTAAATGTTGGAAGACAACATACACAAGTGTACAAAAGGCCTATATACAAACTCTAACGTAGTGGACTCCTTTTAGTGTTTCAAATCCAAGTGTTCCTAAAATTGTTCTTTGGTCATCAACTATTCCTTGTTATTCTTTACATATATTTAATTAGACAAATATACATATTTAAATATCGAGACATGACAATTAATGGTGTAAATGTGTACACGTCAGTTTCCACTAGATAATAAAAACGAGCAAAAATTAAAAATTAAAAATTTAGAAAAAAATAATTTTTAAAATCAAAATCCTAAATGATTTTAGATCAAACTTAAACATCACAAAAAATACAAATTTCAGAATCTAACATAAACACATAAAAATCTAAACTAATAAAAATACAAATATACAAAAATAAAAATATACTTCTTATCAATATATTATTACATTAAATCATTCCTTCGAAATGAATCCAAAACTGAATGGAAATTTGCATGAGCACACAGATTTCACCATTGAAATAGTTTGTTTTCCATTAAAACAAACCTAAAAGCAGGTAATTGGGCTTTATAATTCACCCTATTTCTTGATTCTGAATTTTGTCCTTTGTTAGTACTGTCTTTAGCGAGTAACCAAAGTTGTGTTTCTTTAAGCTCTGCTCTTCTCTTCATCATACACCGTGAATGGCGCCACTGATTTTCCTTTCAACTTCTTCCTCCAATCACTCCAGAAAGCTCTCCCTCCTTTTCCCCAAACCAGAGTTTCCACTTGCTTTCATATATTATAATAGATTATAAATTATAAAAATAAATGAATTTTTTTAATGATGTTTACAAGGCCAGTCAGTCTATAAGATATGATAGTTGAATTGTGCCGAAACCAACAAAAACATCAATTAACCAATGACAACTCATATTTCTGACTGTCATCCATTTTTTCTGATCATGATTCTTCTGTCGTTCTTCTATTATAGATTTTGCTATCTATTCCTCCTCTAACAAAATTATTACAAATTCAACTTCTTAGAATATTAATATTCAAATGCCATACATTCCGTGATGCAGCACCATTCTATTTCCATGTACAATAATGACGAAATGATATACATTCAAACCAGAACCCAATTCCTCACAGTTAGCATTTGACTTTGAACATATTCTCTCTCTCATAACATTTTATAAAATTTCTGTAAGCCCTTGCTTCCAACAATCATTTTATATCTATGTATAGGAGCACGGCTTCTTTATTATTAAGACAGACAGATTTTTTGTTCTTTTTAAACTAAGGTTTGAATTCAAGGGGGACCCAATAGCCAGACAAGAATTGTAAAATTATTTGTATGGCTGTTTTCAAGCCCGTCAGCAGTATCAACCACCTCTGTGGGCTGCTGTTTTGTCTGTTGTTTTTGTCAGCTGCTTCTTTGTCATTTGACTCTTTTATCCAATAAAAAAAGCAGTATGAGACATGAAGGAAAAGACCCAGTCCAGAGTCATTGAACTCACAGCACATAACGTTCAAAACTGTGAATAGAGTCGTGTAAAGAAGCTTTTCCATGGAAGTGGTTACTTGGGGCTCAAGGAACCTTGGATTTCTCTATCGTTGACATTAAACCCTTCCTTAATTATGACTGCAATCAAACCCCATCTCCACTCAACTCTCAAAATCACATCCACCATTGTTTATTTCAACGGTGCAATTAATTAGTATTATTATTGCATGGGTGCTGTGCTCCACTCAACCTCTGCTTTATATTGTCCATGTCTTCTACAACAAAAGGACAAGTAGTTGTGAGGTGGAAATTCATTAAAATCATTGTTTAAACACCTCTTCTGCAACGCATGTCCATTGATGATACGTAGCATCTTGTCAATGGAAGGAAAGTGGAGGAAACCTTATAAAACTCAATGGAAATGGTGGAATTTTCTTACATTCTACTCCACAAGATTTGCTTTTCATTGCATTCTAAAAAAGTAACACAAAAGAGTTTGGTGGAGTGACGATTGGCTTTCTCAGGCAATTCATATTCTAACTTATCAATGACACATCTCAGTGACTTTCAACTCAATCTCTCATGATATTAATTTAAAAATTAAAAAGTCTTCCTTCAATTTATTTATATTGGGTTTATTCATACTTCATGGACGCATTGTGAGTTGGAAAATTAATCATAAGTCTCACAAAGTTCTTGTGGAATCGATATCCCCCAGTCCCTGATTTTCAGTTAAAGAAGTGTCAGCCTAAAGACCATGTTTCCTTATTGAACAGCTAAAAGCTCTTTATATAGGATATATATCCTTCATATAAAGAAGATTTCATGCAACTTTACTATTTTTGTTGTTCTAAAATTTTATGGGTATATTTTTATGTTTAAGAGTCAATCTGCGTTTTTATTTTTGAGAGATTTTTTGATATTAATCTCAAGCTTAAAGACATAGAGAACATAACACGGCTATTTTTAAGCTTAAAGACATAGAGAACATAACATGGCTATTTTTAAGCTTAAAGACATAGAGAACATAACAGGGCTATTTTTAGCATAATATTGATACCGATTTAGCATAATATTAATACTGATCAACAATATAATAGTTTAGAAAGTATTACAGAGTAACAAAACATAACCAACTGTAGACATGTAAAAATGTGTAATGCATATCAGACATCCAAAAACTGCATTTTTCCATCATTTTTATTATCATTGGTGCATTTATCATCATTTCATTTAATTTGCATTATTGATCCTCTTTTAACATCATTTAATATCATTTGCACCATTTAACATTAATTCCTTTTATTAATTAAATAATCTTGAATTATTTAATTAATTTATTATTTTATTTACTGATTATCTCCTTCATCCCCCTAGTTGAATAATTTTTAATTATTTAATTAGTTTCATCTAATATTTCTTCTAATGTCATATAAAATTAAATAATCTTGAATTATTTAACTATCCCACCTTTAATCTTTCATCCTAATGAAATATTCTTTTTTAAAAAGAGCATATTCTCATCCTCCACAATTAAATAATTATTTTGTTTTCCCTTCACAAAGCATATTTTTTAGGAATATTCTTTTTTCAAAAATATCTTTGACTTATTTTTGTCTCAAGCATTCCTAACCCTTCATTTTGAGATTTAATTTCCACCCTTCATCATGAAATATCCTAACCATTTTCCTACAAATGTGGGGATATTTTGAGTTCTAACTAATCCTATCCCTCCATCTTATTTGATCTTCTCCCCTTTGTGGACGTTAAGATGAAATTTTGACCCTTCTTTGTGGGCATTGAAGTTCAATCTCAAACCTTCATCCAATTCATGAAATCTATATAATCACCCTCATTCCTTCATATTTCTCGCCTAGAATTTGCATAGAGAGATCATGTCCATTTGAGTTTTGAGAGCATTCTTGAGAGCAATTGAGAGCATTCATATCCTTCATCATCAATCATCTAGGTCATCGCATTCGTGAGCTTTTGCAACAATAATGGAAGGCTAAGTGTTGAACAATCCAACATCACAAAACACCAAGCTTCTCCAACAATGAGATGGTAAGATTGTACTCTCGTTTTATGATTTCATGTGTTTGATTTGATATATGCTAACATTTGTGTGTGATTTCATAGCTTGAATTGCAACCAAATCTCATTCCAGTAAGTGGATTTTTGAACATTTTTATGATTTGGATCTTCGGATTTCTAACCCTTTTGAAGAATTCTTGTTGTTTAATCTAGTTCCACTTTTATGCCTTACATTTCTTAGCACGCCCAGTGGGACCCGCGTCCCTAAAATTAACAATTCTTGTGAATTTGAGTGATTTGCAAGTTTCTAAAACGCGTTTGTCAAAAATAGAGGTCGTCGTCGTACATAGAGTCGTGTTTTTCAAAGAATCTAGATGCGGCTACTTTTAGACGGCTGGGCTTAACCAGCACACTCTAAGCATTGACCGCTTAGGTGGCTGGTGCGGGCCCCCTTAATCCATCTCGTTTGCCATTCCTGTTCGCTATTAATCCTGCGCAAAGTTTAATTTTTTTAAACGCTTTTCTCCCACGCATAGTATACCCATCAACAACAAATTTCTGACCCGAATAGATTTAATTTGCACGTGTGTTGGCGGCCTGTGCCAAAATGGGAGCTCTGGAACAGGGTATGGTCATCCATCAGTACTGCTGGAAATGCTCCGCTAGACATGTAATCAAAATGTGGAAGCAGAGACAAGAGATGTGAACTGTTTGACAGGATACCTTAAAGAAACGTGGTCTGTTGAATGCTACGATTGCAGGATATGCACAAAATGCATTTGTTGGAAATGATTTTGAAACTTTCAACTGGATGTATTCGGCAAGTGTAAAGCCAGACTCCACAATCTTTGCCATCATCCACCCTGCCTCTGCCAAAATGGGAGCTTCGGAACGGGGTATGGTCATCCACCACAAGATAAAGGAATGGAATTTTGTCAGATGCAGTTGCAACTCCCCTAGTAGACATTATGCAAAATGTGGAAGCATAGATAAGGCGTGAACTGCTTGACAGAATACCCCAAAGAAATGTGGTCTCATGGAATGCCATGATTGTAGGACATATGCAAAAGGGATTTCTTGAAAAGGCAAATGCAATTAGTAGGTGTAAATACAAACTCCGCAGCCTTTGTGAGCATCCTCCCTGCCTGTGCCAAAATGGGAGCTTCGAAACAATGTATGCAATCAATCAAAGGATAAGTATAGAAGGATTTTGTCTAATGTATAAAGATTAATGGAAGGAGGATTTTGGTCTGATATTATCGATGGAACTGCTCTACTAGACATATATGGAAAATGTGGAAGCATAAACAAAAGTAAACTGTTTTGACAAAAATGCCTTAAATAAACGTAGACATCATGTTTGGAACCCCACTCGGTTATATATAAATTTCTAATACCTCATTCGGTTCATCACACTTATAATTCTTATTCTATTTTTAAACATAATGTATTATCTTTATAATGTTATGCATTTTAAGTATGTTTTATCATTATTTCTTGAATTGTATCATATTTATATCTTGATTTAACAAATTTTATGTTTTGTAATTATAAGAAGTGCTTAATATTTCATTATAGAATTTTAAAGAAAATTTTAGATAATTCAATAGACATGAATACTCTTACTCTTGGACTAATCTACCCTCTAGGATGCCTTTTTTTTCCTTAAATGAACAAGTTCTTGCATTAGGGAGCTTTAAATTTCCACTAGTAAATTCTTCTAAGTGATTGCAACCCATTTCAGCTATGTCTTTGTGAACTAAATTTCAAATAGTTAATGTTTCTATGCTTATGTGTACATAATCATAGTCCAATTAACATATTTGTCTAATTCAAATCATTAATACCGAGTTCTCTAACGCGAATTTGAAAATGGTTACAAGGTTGACCTCATAATTGTGATCTTCATTTACTAAAATGTAAAATAAAAATCAAACATTTTTGTCATCTACCCCACTTTACACTTTGGTCCTAAGCAAACTATGTACAATCTTTGAATTTGATGCATTGTTCATGTATAAAATAACATCAACTTGCACTCATTCAATCACATAAAGAATCATTAGTTATTAGAAGAACTATAATTTAAAATTGCAGTAAAATTCTAAAATCAAGAAAGAAATATTGCACATCTAATCACACCCATCCTAGTGCATGTGAATCACCTAGTTATCATCCTAAAATTTATGTGTATGTTTGAAGTTTATTATGTATTTTGATGTATTTTTAAATACTACCTTAATAGAAAAACCCTAAGACTATGAAAGATGATATTATTGTTTAGTAGTCCATTTATCTAAGAAACTGCTAAGTAGAATCCAAAGATCATTGAAGCTTCAATTTTTGGGTGTAGAGTGAGATTCTTGTTGTGATCTAGATCTAGAACTATGAACTCAATCTAACATATAGCAAATAATGATATTTTAATTATGATCTATATACATGGCATAGATCTAACACAAATCACCAGTATCTTCATCAATTAACATTTATTCTTTAATCACAAAACTAAATAATATCAATCTTGATTTATTATTTATAGTGCAATTGTACGTTTTATATAAATAATATTACCTAATTTAATAAAATCCACTCTATCTGCTCATTCAATCTAAAATTATTTATGCTTGATTGATCCATTTACTTAATTAACCTAAATTACCCATAAAGGAATCTCTTATTTCATTTTAAAGAGAACTTTGTTTGGAAGTTGACCACCTGTGGCTTGAGTTGTGGTTGTAGGTTAAAGAGTACAATATTTCATATTGTCGAGGCCAACAAATGTTTTGCTATGGTCGACCTTTACCAATACAATCTAAGCATTGACCTCTTAGCTGGTTGATGTGGGGCCCACTTAACCTATCTTGCTTATTGTTCATCACTCACATTCAATTTTTTTCCACGTAGTCGCATTGTTTCACCACATGCATAAAAAACAGGTTTCCAACCCAATCAATTTTTTTTTGTTAGTGCACTCCTCACTTGTGCAAAAATGAGATCTTTGAAATAGGGTATGGACATCCATCAAAGCATAACAGAATGGGGATTATTTATATATTACGTTTGGAAATGCTTTGGTAGACATGTATGCAAAATATGGATGCATAGACATGTACATCAACTATTTGATAGGGCACCTCAAAGAAATATGGTATAATGGAATGCCATGATTGCAAGATATATACAAAATGGATTTGTTGAAAAGGCTTCAAAAATTTTCAACAAGATGCAATTGGTATGTGTAAATCCAAAATTTTGTAACCTTTGCTAGCATCCTCCCTGCCTGTTCCAAAATGGGAGCTTTGGAACATGGTACACAATCAATCAAAGGATAAAAGACAAATGGATTTCGTCATATGTACTGGCATCCATCAAAGCTTAATGGAAGGAGATTTTTGTCAAATATTATCATTGGAAATGCTCTAGTAGGCATATATGGAAAATGTGGAAGCATAAACAAGGAATGTAAATTATTTGACAAAATACCTCAAAGAATTGTGTTTTCATGGATGCCATGATTGTAGAATGTGGAACCATAAACAAAGTATGTGAGTTGTTTAACATTTAATGTCTCGAAGAAAAGTGTTATCAAGGTTCCCCTGATTGTAAATTATTCACAAAACCAATTCTTTGAAGGCTTTAGGAACTTTTAAGAAAATGCAATTGGCAAGTGTAAAGCCAAACTCTATAACCTTTTCTAGCATCCTCCTAGCTTGTTCCAAAGTGGGAGCTTTGGAACATGGTATGGACATCCATCATAGCATAAAGGATAGAGAAAAATTGTCAGATGAATTATAGTTACAATTGCTATAGTAAACATGTATGCAAAATGTGGAAGCATTTGACAAGGGGCATGAAGTGTTTTAAGACCACATTTCATACTAATTTACAAGAAATTTTACATCCCTATTCTATTCTTTATTTCTCAAAAAAAATAGCATTGTTTTGTTTGTTATTTATTCTACCGTTTTCTAAAAAATTGCATGTAATAAAGGCACGATT
The DNA here is from genome assembly GCA_007115665.2 of Sequoiadendron giganteum. Classification (NCBI taxonomy): domain Eukaryota; kingdom Viridiplantae; phylum Streptophyta; class Pinopsida; order Cupressales; family Cupressaceae; genus Sequoiadendron; species Sequoiadendron giganteum. Next base: position 336,765,436 of record CM021103.1, on the reverse strand, counting down.
GTAGTGTGCCAAAATCCTTATATCAGAAATGTACTTTGTTGGACTCTTATTAGCAACCTACGTTTTCAATAGGCCCTTCCTATTATTTTCCATCAACTAGCTTATACAGTTTCCATCTTTCATTCTCATTACCTTTTAAATATCTTTAACAATCTTGTTATTCATAAATTTAATTTCTAGTAAATCAACCAATTTATTATTTTGTTATCATTTTCCAACTGAGGGGCATTTAGATTAATAATTTAGTATAAGTAATGCATGATAAATAATCCAACTAGAAAGAAAAATATTTTTTTATTTAGTTGACCTAGATATGTTTTTGTGTTTGTATTAAATTAAGCAAAACCATTTACAATAGGTTGCTAGCTGAATCCTAAGATAGATAATTGAAAAGGAATTCCTACATTTAAATTATATAGGTTATCTATTGTTTATCTATATTGGAAATGAACTTGATGTGAATTATAACCTTCACTATTTATTCCTTTCTTCATCCTCAAAACATTTCTCTCTAAATAACAAACTCTCATTCTAATGTCCAAAAATTAGTTAATCCTAATTTTATTTTTTAGTTTTGTAATCATTCAACAAAAAAATATTTTTGAGTAAACATAAAAATATTCACAACATATAGACCTTATCAAAATTAGGCTAGTTTCAATTTACTACACTATTTTGTATTTTTCTATTATTTTCATTAAAAAATAAAAACTCTAAATTTTTCTGCTCAAATTTCCTATAGTATATAAGGATGAACTATTTTTTTTGTTATTTGATAGAAATTATTATCCTTCCTTATTTGACCATCCCTTCCTCATACAAGTGTATCTCTTCTAGGAACCCTCATCTAAACATATCCATGTATTTTCCTTCCTCTTCCTTCTTTCATTACCCTTCCTCAATTGTCATCCACCAGGCCACATGATGTCCCATTCTACACATCTCACAAAGATGACCACTTTGATAATGAATCCCTACTAGAAGATTCTATGTTTGTCATTCACCAAAATTGACCACCTCTTGTCTCTCCCCCAAAGTAGCCTTCTTGATGATGCCACCTAATCCTAAATCTCTTCACTTGCATACTCCTTAACAAATATGATCATTACCATGTATTAAGGGGTTAGAGATATTACAAGGTATATGATATATTATCCACACTCATGTCCCTTTATAGTCTAGTTCTTGTACCTCCATCCCTCTCTTCTAGCCAACCTCTTTTCTTTTTCCGACCAGTCAATATTCCTTCACCTAAATTTTCTTGTCCACACCTCATTCAACCCACTTTCCTACTATTTCTCTCTCTCTCTCCCTTCATTCCTTTTAACTATGATCATGTCCCTTTAAGCAAGTGATTTACATCCTACCCTTATGTGCTACCCTTTCAAACCTTACCCTTCACTAATCTTGCTTGATCCTCTCTTACCACTACTTTCACTCCCTCTCCCATCCTACTCTTAACCTCATAACCCTTTCCACTTCTATCATAACATGCAACAATTAATATCTCTTACCCTCAATGTCCCAACCTATGACCCTAACTCTATCATTTACCATCTAGTTCAAGAAATACCAATAATGTAATGCTAACTATCTATTCTCCCATCACATTCTACCCTGGGGGATGGAACCTTAAACCTCCTCCATAACATAATATATTTGACTATAATAAATCATCCACAAGAACCATAGTTCATCATGCTAAACATCGACATACATGTATAATTGGATAAGCGATCCTAAGATACACATCCAATCCCTTATAGATCAAAGTGTGTTGATTATAACTTTGATGATAAATTCATAGCTAATATTTTTCTCTATTCATCAAGGAAAAAAACTTAAAATGGTTCTACTCTTTATCTACCTATTCTATGGGTTCCTTCCTCTATCTCACTTATCTTTTCATGGAACACATTCAAGTCAATATAGGATTGTAGATTAGTTTCATCAATGTTATACATTGTAATCAAGGTACAAATGAGAAGGTGATGGATTTTATCTTCTATTAAATTATTGCCTTCTTTCAGAGATCTAATATCTTCTTCTCGCCTCTTATATCAAGAGAGTATTTATTACGAATATTTTCCCAAAGCTTCACAATCAAAATCTCTTACACAAATATCCAACTTTTATAACACTTTGTACCACCTTGTATTATTATACATAGGTAATGGATCACCTTAAGGTCATCTCTTTGATCTTGATGCCTCTATTTTTTAACCCCATTCTCCTCTCAAGAAACTAATAATTATACAAAGAAGAACACCAATAACTTATAATTTTATCCTTAATCCAACCCTAACAATTAAATAAACTAATCAATTTTTCCTTACTCCTCTTCATCATCTAAACTTACTATCTCCATTCACAAGCTAACTCTAATTGGATGAAGCTAGAAAAAAACCTAGTTCCATCTTTCATGAGTTTCTTTGAAAAACCTTATCCAACTTCATCCTATCCAACCCTTGAACCCCAACCTCTTCTTATTTTACCAAATTTATAAATTATTTTTAGCATATAGACCTATTTTGCTATGAAACATGTCTTATTATTATCCTCTCCTTTTTGTTTATCTTAATTAGCTCTTTGGAATTCCTTACCACCAAATCATGTTCCCTTTTATCTAAACATTATTTTTTCATCTTCACTTTCATAAAATTATCCTAGGATATGCTTCTATTAATCCAATCCTAGTAATCATTGAAGTCTTTTTTTCTTTTTCTCATTTTCGTAAGTTTCTACATTGTGTTTTTCTTGACTTTTTTCTTTTTTCTCCTTTGTATTATTTTCCAATTTCTCTTTTGTCAACAATGATTCTCCTAGATTCTACATTCATTTTCTATATTTGATTTTTTTGCTCCTCTACTTTAGTTACTCATTACCACTTTAGCAACATAGGTTACATTTGGATTGGACAATTATTCACTTTTTAATCAATGGTGCCAACACATTCTTATAGAACTATTAAAATTGGGACAACTATAAATATTATTTGATTTATCACCACAAAAATAACATGTGAATTTTCCTCCTTTTTTTCTTCTACACTCATTAGCATAATGTCCTAGTTTACCATAGTTATAATATTTTGGCCTTTTGGTCCTTCTTTCTTTGATATCTCTATTAATATTGTGGTAGCCTCCCCTACCACCTACTTCTCAATAGTTATCATGGTATCTCACGGAGGATCATATATCTTGAATTTTTGGTACCATATATAGTGTATATTGTTAGGCAGTCTTATACTTTCTTTGAATTGAAGTTCCCACTAGCCATGTGCCAAATAAACATTGAATTCTCTTATATCTAAACTCTATGTTCTACCCATACCCATATCCGAAAAATAATATTCATCTTCTTCGTGAAATAACATTGGACACCTATTTGTGTCATGTATATCTCGCTTTATACTTTACAATATATACTTACTTTCTAGGGAATTTCCCAAGTTCCCCTTAGTATGGTAGGCCTCTTTATGCCTTTGATTGTCAAACATTCATTCCTTAGATTTCTTCCCTACTATAATTATTAAACCAAAATTTACTTCTTCTAGGTGGTGGAGAAGTCTCATCTTTCTTACCTTTCATTATAATTTCTTACTTCAACATTACGTTGTCCAACTCTAATTCAAATTATAAATTTCATCCTTTCCTACTAACTCATTCTCCCTTATCTTTGACTAGGATTATATTCTAGCAATCAATTTTACTACATCCTTATACAAAGAGGAAATATTATCTTCTACTTCTATTATAATGTGAGAGATTAACCCTAAAATAGAATACTCAATTCAATTATTTTAGGTCAAAGGTTTCTTCTAGCTTTCTAACCACACTTTTAAATCATTGTTCATAATATTTCATTGATTCCTCCTTACTTTTTGTTATCTTCCATATTTTATTTATGGATTTTTTTCATACATTAGGTGAATGGAAATGGGTTAGGGATCATTAATGTGGGGTGTCTAATGCTAGAAAAAAAACTAGCAAGGGAAATAAGGTGGAAGACTTTCAAGGTTTAGAGATTGGTTATACCACATACCTTATACATTTTGGTATGATGGTATGAGTAATCCTACAAGTATGGGTTCCACAAGGAGGAAGGGAGATGGGAAGTGGGTTGAGGGAAATGAGTAGGGAAAATACTAAAAGCCCAAGATTTTGAGACTTAAAGGAAAAATGGATCCTCAAATTAGGAATTAAGGATGGTGAATACGCAATGCTAAAGGAGAGAAAGCATGGAAAAGTGCAAGTGAAAAATAATTAAGCTTCATGGATTAGTCTTATAGCTTAAGAAGTGCATGATTAAACGGAGACCTAAAATCCAAGGGCCAAAGGCAAAGACAAAGTACCTGGAGTGGAAGCATGGGTAAATCCAAGATAAAGTACCTAGGTAATGAGAAGTCTAAAAGACTAAAATAATCAAAGGTCTCAAACAAAAATGTAAATGTTGGGTTTCAAGGAATGAAGGGAAAGAATACTGGCACAAGGAAACCTATAAACCCAATAAAAGCTACAAATAGACACAATCACCCCTAACACTTAGAAATTTCTATAGTTCAAGATATTTAGGCATGCGACAAGTACAACTAAAGACAAAACACTACAATAAGAACAATTTTAAATAAGGGGGTCTATTGAAGGAATTCTTAAATTGGTTATAGATAGTGGCTAAGACATGGTTCTATTAATAAAGGAAACACTCAACAAGTAGATAAATCTGCACTTACTAATATAGGCCCCAACATCACCTAGAAAGGGGAAAGACAAATATATCACATAACAACTATAGGGACAAAATTATATGGTTTTGATCAAATATCAATGAGGGACTCTATAAACAACAAAATCAAACTCAAAAATAATTAGCACACTAGAGTCCTATTAGTAAGAATGATATGCAAGGTAAAGGCTCAAAAGGATAAACATCAACAAACGGTTCCCTAATTTTATCTAAAATTAGAGATGGTGTTGCAAGGCATAAATAAGTGGAAACTTTATTAGAGAATGTTCATAAACATTCTAGAATAAGAAAACCAACATAAGAACCCATATATTAAGGTTTATCGTAATTAAATCTTTTTAAAATAACTTCATACAAGAAATTAATCTTCATGAATTAACAAGGCCTTGGACTAATCCACTGAAAAATGGGTATGCAAGTGAGTTTATTTCCTCCTCATGAAATCAACTAAACTAATAATTAGAAGTAAGAAATTTTGCAACAATCTTAGAAACAAATTTCATTGCAATGTCGCAATTAACACATACTCAAAGGTTCTTAACAAAACTAATAGTTTTTGTAAGGGGCATGTCTAGAAAACCAAAAGCAATTGACAACATTTTTGCTATGGTGGCAAAGAAATATTTGTTTCCCCTCCTTTCCACACCACTAAGTGAACTTGGCATCTCAAAAATACCTTGCTACCTTCATCTCCCAAGAAAATTTCTCCAACTTTGCATAGATTTACTATGACCTCCTACACAAGAAGCACATACCATTTTATGGCCTCCAATCCAACTACATGCGAGGAACTTTGTAATTCCTTATCGTTCATCAATATCCTTACCATTTGCTCACATAACATGCCCACTTCTAAATAGATGTTTGAGCGAACATTAGTCACATCTTTTTTATGATCAAAATTAAAAAAATAACATTATTGTAAATACTCATATGAGATCTGTAGGCAGAAAAAAAATAGATCTACACATCCGCCCCAATTTTAACTTGCATCTTGATGATAAAATTAAGGGTGTCCTTAAAATAGTCAATACAAGCAAATAGATCAAACACACACATAATGATCAATAGTAGATGAAATGCAATAAAAGTTACCCATGTGATTGAAGCATGTACAACTCACATTCACTAAACCTGGTTGCATGCACGTATAACAACCAAAGTTTATAGTGTCAGGTTATGTTCCAAAGTGTTTCATGAGTTCAAATATTTTGAGAGCATCCTTGCAAAACCCATTTTGTGCATATCCCAAAAACATTGCATTCCTAAGACTACATTTTGTTAAGGAATTTTTGTCAAATAGTTTACATGCCTTGTTTATGCTTCCACATTTTCCATAAATGTCTAGTAGAGCATTTCCAACAATAATATCAAACCAAAATCCCTCTCCCATTAATCTTTACACATTAATCAAAATCCTTTTGTCCTTATCCTTTAATTAATTGCATACCTTATTTCAATGCTACCATTTTGGCACAGGCAAGGAGGATGCTGGCAAAGGCTGCACAGTTTGTATTTACACCCACTTCAAAGTTTTTGAAGCCTTTTCAACAAATCCCATTTGTGTATATCTTGCAATCATGGCAGCCCATGAGACCACATTTCTTTTGGGGTATTCTGTCAAACAGTTCATGTGCCTTGTCTATGCTTCCACATTTTGCATACATGTCTACTAGGGCAGTTGCACTGCATCTGACAAAATTCCATTCCTTTATCCTATGGTGGATGACCATACCTTGTTCCGAAGCTCCCATTTTGGCATAGGCAGGGTAGATGATGGCAAAAATTATGGAGTCTGGCTTTACACCTGCTGAATACACTCGATTGAAAGTTTCGAAACCATTTTCAAAAAATGCATTTTGTGCATATCCTGAAATCGTAGCATTCAACAGACCACGTTTCTTTGAGGTATCCTGTCAAACAGTTCACGTCCTTGTCCCTACTTCCACATTTTGCTTACATGTCTAGCGGAGCATTTCCACCAGTAATGATGGATGGCCATAGCCTGTTCCAGATCTCCCATTTTGGCAGAGGCCACCAGCACGCGTGTAAATTAAATCTATTCGGGTTAGAAACTTGTTTGTTGTTGATGGGTATACTATGCGCGGGAGAAAAGCGTTTAAAAAAATTAAACTTTGCATGGGATTAATAGCGAACGGGAACGGTGATCAAAAACAACAAACGGGATGGATTAATGGGACCCACACCAGCCAGCTAAGCGGTCAACGCTTAGAGTGTGCTGGTTAAGCCAACCCCTTTTAGACAAGGTCACAGTTGTGAATCTAGCTGCAATTGCATCTTCAAATTTTAGGGTTTCTAACAGTGTCTTGATTTTGCAGGTTATAGACCCGCAGTTGTGTTGAAGAATGATCGTATTTGCTACAAAATATTGTGGATGCTTCATAACAAGGTCACCCTTGTACAGAAGACGATCACACTTGCATCAGAGGACCGTGTTTTCTTTTTAGATTTTAGGTTTCTAACTATGTTTTTTTGTTGATCGGGCTAAAGGTCTGCTATCGTAGAATAGAGCCACTCTTGCCTAGTATCTGATCACAGCTGCATGTTTACAGAGTTTCCTTTGCACATAAGTCCATGACTATCTTAGAAGAAGTCTCTGGTTGTCAGTAATAGAGCCATGTTTGCTTTTTTCCTTCTTCTTGACTTTCATTTCCTCATATTTTGATTTTGGATTTTCAAACCCTAACCCTAACCTTTGTTGTCTTTTGTTTCTACTATGATATTTTGCTAATTGATTTGTGCAGCATTTTGTGGGATGAAGACAAGATTTTCAAAACTACTAATCATATTTGTCTTGTAGGGTTCCAGACAGTCCAAGAATTCAAATATAGACTACTAACACTTTGTTTATAACCCTGCTTGCCAAACATATCTCAATCAAACATTGTTTTATTGTTTTCTAGCATTAATAACATTTACTTTGGTGATTAAAATGAATTGTTTGTCATGTTTGTTAGGTCAAAGGGTTCATATGGTCTCCCCTTATACCATTGGGTGATCTTGGGTGACGAGAAACACATTTTACTTACATTTTTTTTTTGAGTCATCGAAGGCGTCCCATATATGTATCCTCTCCCCTTGCACCATTAGGCGATCCTAGGTGATAAGAAATATCAAGACACTTAAGCCTTCCTTTTTTATTTTATAATGGTGTCCTGCCTAGGGATTTCATCACCTTAGGGGCGACCCCAAGCACGTGTTCAGGTGGGATATATTAAAGGGGTGAGAGAAAAAGTTGTACCCTTAGGTGGTTTAAGTAGTCTCATTCGAAGCCAAATCGTAGGATCTGTGGTCCGCCAAGATCAGTTGGTGATGAGAGCGGGAGTGAATCTCCTAATCTCAAGGTATTACAGATGGGCCCATTGTTCACTGAGTCACTATGAGCCATTATTTTTAGAAGCCTAAGACCTGGTGGCCATCGCATCAATATGTAGTAGTGCATCGTGATAGCATCATCACAAGAAGTTGCTTACCATGTCTGGTCCATGGTTGAGGTGTAAGGTGTCTTGCTAGAGTTCACACTCTTTCAAGGCCAGGGGTGTTAAGGTGGTACACAAACTTGGCATACCCTATTCACTCACTCCTTGGATTTGAATTTAAAATTACTCAAAAGGGTGAGGTAAGCATACTACAAGGAGATATTCCTTTACTACTAGCTAGGTTGTACTTGATTGACGTATCTTCTTTATGTTAAACCAGTGACACCATTAGCAAGATTTGTGGAAGAAATATTGTGTCATACATCCTATCACCTTGGAGTCTTTTTTTCCTACCTTGTCTACTATTTGTATCACTTGTTGTTTTTAGAGAAAAACTACATGAAACCTCAGACCTTTAACATCAACTTGCAAACTATCAAAATTGTCATCAAACTTGAAACTGAACTCAAAACCACTTCTATCAAACACAAAGGTCGCTTTTGAACACTATGTCACATTGCATAGCATATTATCGCCTTTTCTTAAGCATACTACTACTTTTTCACACTCTGTCACTTTTTCCAGTATTTGTTGTTTGTCAGGTTATCCCTTTTGAACAGAGTTGCTTTTGCATAGTTTATTGTGGCTATCTTTATACTTTGTTGCACTTGCATAACATCAACTCACCTTTGCAGTGTATAAGGTCATGATTGCAAACTCTGTCGCTATTGTTCATACTATTAGTTGTCAAAGTCCCCTGTTGAACAGAGTTGCTTTTTCTTGTATTTCCATGATTGTTTTTGTAAAATCCTGCGTCTACTTTCTTATTCTACCATGTCTTCTTACACAACCACCTTATTTTCTTTCTCTGCCACATTTTTCCATTTTAAAACTTTCTCAAACCTATCAAAATTCATCTCAGACACTATCATAACATTTTTTCCTACTATCAGAACATTTGTCACAATAGACCTACACTTTCACACAATCATTTTATACATTTGGTTCAATCCTTCAAACTTGGTTTACCTAAGGTTTTTCATCATAGCTTTCTTAGACAAAACATCAATTATATTTGCATCAAGATTTCTTAGCAGCCTTAGACAACATCAGTCCCTTTTGGACCATCCTTTTGCATCATCATCTTTCATCAGCATCAAAATTAGCCTTTGGACACCAATAAAACACAACTTATTAGCCTCATCATCTTTCTAGTGTCTTTTAATCCAATCAGCCTATCATCTTGTGGTCTTGTCAACTTTAAGTGGAAATCATCTTCCCTTTAGGTTTTCTAGATCATTATTATCCTTCTTTTATTGTACTTACAAGACTAGTTCAAGAAGAGACATCAAACTATCCTTTCATCAACACTTTTGCGACTTAGCAAACATCTATAAAAAAATTCAACATCCTTTGTGTCCATAAATTAGCATCATATCCAAAAATCCACTCATACTCTCTTCATAGGGTTGAGTATCAAAAATATTGTCATTTTCAAAACATCCAAAATCCACTCATACTCTCATCATAGGGTTTAGTACAAAAAACTTAGCATCATCTTCAAACATCCAAAATCCTCTCACACTCTCATCATAGGGTTGAGTACCAAAAACATTCAAAAATCCAAAATCAATTTTTGTCACCAAAGTCCAAAAATCAACATCAAAACAACATCTCGTTTTTCTAAAGGTTTACTAACATCAATTTTGAAGGTCACTTTGAAAATCAAAACCCAAATCAGTAGTTACATCATTATACCTTTACTTCAAGCCTTGCATACATCCCCCTCCTTGTGAACGTTTATGACTTGACCACAAGGTCCCAACATAGAAGAAGAATGGAAACCAACACAAGTAGCTCTAGTCGACCTACCACCACCAACGTGGAAGATACCATTCCTACTCCATGGGTTTTTAATACTAATGGTGTTCCTCTAATGTATTCCACCCCTCAACAACACAATGTCACTTTGTCTCAACAACAAACCAATCCCAATCTTTCACAACAACAAAATGTTACTTCATCTCAACAATACAATGTCAATCCTTCACAACAACATGATGACAATCCATTTCAACCACAAAATGTTAATCTTCCTCCACAACATGGTGCTAATCCATCACAACATGACACCAATGTTCACCTTCCACATCAAGAAAGGTTTGCTCAACAACAAAATCAGCCCCCTCATCAACAAGATATAATCATAGAAGATGATAGTGTGGAGGAAATTATCGAAGAAGATCTCTTATAATTCTCCCAAGATCCCAACCACAAAAAGTGATGGAAAGAATAATCACCTCAAATCCTATCACATATTTCCTTAGACTTGCACAACATGGTGCCAAGCTACCCATGGACTTTAATGTTGAAACTCTCAAAGACCCAACTCTCATTTGTATGGATGACAACTCGGTGGTTAAAAACATTCCTAAACTAGCTATAGATCTAAAGATGCCTCCTCTCTTTTCTAAATCAAAATCACCAATCAATGACTCATCTCATGCATGACATGTTGAAAATCCTCTATATAGACAACCATCTCAAGTGGAACAAGCATTCACTGCCCAACATAGTCAAATGAACCCCAATATCTTGGTAGCTCAAAATATTACCCAATAGTCAACGAATCCATTCTCCACACCAATTGCAACTCACAATGTTTCAAAAAATACATGGAGACCAAACACATCAAGAAACTTACATGAAACATCCTTTTCAAAAAATCCAACACAACAAGGACCGAACGTTAATATGTGAAACATGGGTAACCTTCCACCTAGACCTATGCATCACACACAAAATCAAAAACTCAACATTCAACCACAACTACATGCCAACTTTCATCCACAACAACATATGGAATCACCCATTTACACTGTTTATCATCCAAACAATATATCCAAATAACAAAATAATCCACCAACGCAATAAAACAACCCCTCTCTTCACACACGACAACCACCCATTTATCAACAAAACACACAAACTAATAATCCTCAAGATCAAACCATGCATCAAACACATACTCCAGGTCAAACATGAACACAATATATGCAAAAACAACCTCCATATTATGACACCTCATATAATGCACAATACCAACAAGGGTTACAATTCCAAAATTCGGATCCTAATTGTAGAGGCCTACTAATATTCAACAAACTTGGTGTCAAACACACTATTCAGAGGGGGTCCTATTGAATAGTCCAGTAAACCCTTGAAAGACCTTCATTTAATTTATCAACTAGGGTTAATGTAAGCTTTTGATGATGCTGAAACTATATGTGCATTCAGAGACTCTTCACTACCTATTTCATCCTAGCATTGGTGTATAAATTGCATAACAATGAAAGAGGTAATGTTGTTCAGCTCTTGTTATGGGTACTTATAGATAAAGACTGTGACTAGTTCACTATCAAGAAATGAATTATGTAATTAACCAATACTTGCTAACTCAATTAAATTGACTAACTCCATAGAACAATGCATAGAAATAATTAAAGCATGAATACACCTAACAAGATCTTATTCACATTCACCACATGAAGAATTCGATTAAGACAAACATAATTATGAAAGTAACTACTATAATAGAAATAAATGTATAGAAAATAAAGTGGGGAACAATTACCTTGAGTGGCCCTTTTTCAAGTGACTATCTCCATAAAGTGAATTCAAATCTAGCTCCTCAAACTAATTTTAAAACATAATAGTGATTGAAAATATCTCATGTTGCATAACACAAGATATCACAAACCAAAGAGGTTCTTTCGGAATATCTTATTCATAAGATCATGATTGAAAAAACAAACATTGTTTGTGCAAAATAGAAACTAACTGAACATATCTATCTGCTATATTATCTATTCCAACTAACTCAACCATCAAACCATTCATATAGGTGCGAGGGAGTCTTATTAGAAAAAGGAATCAAACCATAAATCTAATCATAAATCACTGCTCCCTACAAAATAGAGCATGATAAAGTCTAAGTAATCAAAAAGCAACTGAAGAGGTGGAAGAATTGGAATAGGACTGTAACTGCTATAACAAAATTAAACTGAAACATGGACTATAGAAATAGTCATGTTAGATTCCTAATTGTAGTATAATTATTCTCCTCCAATAGTCTTATTAAATGATGTGATGATTCACAACAATCCTAAAAAATAGATGCCTCTAATTATGTTGTTGTGTTCTTCTAACTTTCCCTACATTGTTTTTGAAACTCCCTTTGGTTGCAGGTTATGCCTCATAGTTGTTGCAAGCTACAATCTACTGGATTTGACTCCTTATTTGCAAAGAGTTAATTCACACAACATCTACACAATACTAATAACCATAACGTAAACATATATATTCATTGAAATTCATACATATCCACATATTAACTATGCAATAACTATCATATCATAATGATATTTCCATAGACTTTAAACCAAGTCCAAGTTTTCATAATGATCATAAAAGATAGTAAATTTTTAGGGATATATAGGAAATAAGCATCTGGGGATTTCTAAAAGCATATATTGAAATAACAAAAAACTAACTAATAGTAGGCCTCATCATTTCCCCCAACTGATCATTTTCTTATCCTCAAGCAAAGAGGTTTGAAGACTTGAGGTTGTACTGCAAGGTCATTTCCCTGAAGTCTGTCATCACATCCACTCCTTTTTGTTGTCTCAAATAAAAACCTCTATAGCATGAAAGTATTTTCCACCTAAAATTCTCATCTTCTTCCCATTCTTCATTCCTTTCCCTATCCAATGTGGTACTGGGTAGAAAAGCATTGGTAGAGAGAAAGTTAGAGTTACCCATTCAAGTGCTTTGTCTTTTGCAATTTACATATACCTTTGAGTTCTTTCAAGCATAGCCATAAAGTTATATATAGAGTGGGGCTCCTTATTTTGCAACTCAGGGGTTAAACTATCCCATATTTCTTATATAAACTAATAAGAATGATGAAGAAGTCCTACTATTAGCCTCTGCATTCTTTCATAATCATTTATTCTCAAATTCATAATATTTTTGGGCCTACACCTTTATACTTAAGAAGCTCTTTCCATTCATCTATTATCTTATTGGGGTTCTTTGATTCCTTTCTAATTTAAAGAGAAATTAATTTCTCCCTCTCTACATAGTCCTACATAATCTCACTCCTTTGCATTTCATTTTTGAAGTATGAAGCTAGTGCCCTAATTTTTAAATCACCCACAAATAGTAATGGGCTCCACTCTGTATCATCTGGCACAACATAATTATGTAAATAGAATTTTAATTTAACTAATCTTGTTCATTAGGTGTGGAATCAGCAAAAATATTTAGAAAGTCAAACTTCCTACCCATTGCAACTAGCAAGTTACTAATCAAGTGACTAAATTGAAACCTTAGAAATTTTTCCTACAAAAACAAAGTATATACTCTAGCAAGAGGTCTACACTTAACAATTTAAGTAGCCTTATCTATTATTTCCTAAATCTTAACTGCTAGATTTTTCAATTCATTTTATTTATCCTCTAGTACTAGATAGTATGTTTTGAAACCATTATTTCCTTTTCCTTCTCTCATTTTCCTTTCTATTGGAAGCATTCCTTGGTTACCTTCCACAATTGGTAGCCTAGAGACATAGTGGTATGATAAGTTGGAGTCTTTGTAATAGGGGTTCCTTGTGTTACAACTGTGATTTTTGTGTTCTTTGCCTTTACTATGGAAAGTTGCACAAGCAAGTACAATTCAAACCCATGCCCATAGCTATGAAGTTTCTGCTCCAACTCTTTAATCTTCAAGTCTCTTTCATGTCTCTTTTTTCATATGTTTTCACTAGTTCCTAGATAACCGTTTAATTCTCTCTAATGCTTCCGGTAACTCCTTTACATTTCTTTCTTCTATGAAAAAATTCTCATCTTCTTCAAAATTTTGGTCATCACCAACCCTAGTATATGCACAACCCTCACTGTTAAGGCTTTGTGGGGTTCTTGTTTTGGTTTTATTAGCAACAAAAATTTCCTCTAAGTCCAATTCAAAAGTGGTTGAAGCATACCATTTTATTTTAACATGTGTATGTACATCCTTGGAAACATTGTCTTGCAAGTCTGAATCTTCCATTGTCACACTAATATTTTCCTCTTATTTTTGACACTACCCCTCATGACAACCTTCTTTTTTAGGTGGTGTGAATGCCTTGGTTGGGTGGCCTTCTTCTTCTACAATTTATTGGGATTAGGGGGAGGTCCACCTTTCCTCTCTTTTTTTTGGTGTCTTAGAAGAAGTTGGGGTTTCTTGGACATCCCCTACTGCAGGTTGTTCAAAGGCTACAGGTGGTGACCTTCGCAAACTCTGATCCTCTTGTTCTCCCCTTTTATGGGTAGGTGAAGCAATATGTGAACAAGAGGGAATTTCCCTTAATGATGCAGTAAGTGATTCCAAATTCATTGTAATAGCTATTTCTTCAAGTATATTGCTGATATGGTTACAAATTAAAAATCTTTCCCAAGATACATGTGTGTATTAACCCTTCGAATTTTTTTCACAAGTAGGGTAACTAAACAATAGTGTGATAGGGTTGTAGTGTTTCTTTTCTATTTGTATTTAGATCCCATTCTCTTCAATAGGTTATGAAGAAAATTTGGCACATTAACCCTTATATCATGATGAAGGTGACTCAAAATTTTTAAATGCACAATATAAAGAAGAGATTGTCTACCATCACATGCAAGATATCTAGAAACATAAGAGGTAGCAAAAGCCCATATCCATGGTAGTGATAATCTTCTAGTACCTTGGGATGATGGCTCAAGGTTCTCTCCAAGCTCTTTGAATTCATCCCTGGAAACTACTGCATTTTCCCTGACAGGGAATTTAGCTCCTTGTCTTGGTAGACCAGATACCTCTACAATAGAAGCCTCTGAAGAATCTACCTTTAGCCCTCGAAAAATGGCTTCATCATGTTGTAGTATGTCTGCAAACTATTTTTTCATAGCTTCATTATACTCTGTCAACCTCAGGAAATAGTCCAACCATCCTGCATTTTTTAAAATAGGAAAGACTAACCTATCTTCTAATATATGCTGGTGTGTAGAAGGTTCTCTATGAATAATATCTCCTCCCATGATGGAAAATTACTTTGTTCTCTTCAAATTCTGCAAATTGAGATTGCATCTTTAAGGTCTTACCAATCCTTCCTGTTTGTTATACTTGAATTCTTTAAATTCAATTGTCAATTGCTTATACTTTTTATGTTACAGCTTAAGTTGTCTTAGGTTATGGCTTAGAATTGGGATGATGACAAAAGCTTTACCGAAAGGTAGAAAGTCATTTAGTTTTTTTGGTGGTGAGAATGAAAATGAAAACCTTAGAAAATGTACTCTCCCCCAACTAAATTCATTAAGTGACCTCACTTAATTGTACCTTACTAGGATGAAGGTTTAATTACATATAGTGGAAATAAGATAATGAGTATGAAGAATGCATAATTAAATGTGAATAAATTGAAAAATAATTACAACCTATGTTAATTATGGTAAATTAGAATGTGTACCTATCAACATGAAGTGAACTAAACTCGGCTCATGCAAAGATGATTGGGATTTTCCACAGCATAAATACGATTTGGTGTTTACTTAATTGCAATAGGTGATGGATGAAATGATAGGGTGGCACATGGTAATGAAGGCTACAGAATGTACGGCTTATGGATATGAAACAATTTCTTGAATGCATGGAAATTGAGGAATACATCGTGGGATGGGATGAATGAAATGATATGATGGGCATCTAGTTGCATGTATAGATAAATGTAATGTATGTGGATGGAATGCATTTAAGTTGGCAATTTTTTTTGAATTTGTTGGTTGGCATGTGATGCGAGTACCTTCAACAACATGTCTCTATCTAAAGTGTGTCAACTTTTATTCATAAAGCTGTAGGTCCCTACTATATCATGGAGTGTATTTGAAAATAATTGTCTATTGTATCATCTATGCAGTGTATGCATGTGTAGGTGTTTAGAAAATTATACCTGGTCGACCTCAGTAGATGAGTTGTGTAGCTCACCTAATGAGGAATTTTTAGAACTTTTAGTGCGTACCTCTTTATATTTGTTGACTATTAAAATATCTTTATTAGGATTATTGCCTTTGTCATGATCACTGGCATGTTCAATGTCTTTATCTAAAGCACCATGCAGACCATATTATTGCATTAGAGCAATGATAAAATCATCTTTCTATGCTAGCTTCTTGTAAATTTTCAGTCTGTAACCATTGACCAATAGTAAAAATCTAACAAAATCTATAGTCTGCAACTTGATTGCTCCATTTGGGGAAAATTGATTTATTTCATATGGTCCTAACCACCTTGTTTGAAGCTTACCTTTATAATCGTTATACCTTGAGTCATATGATAAAGCCCAGTCACCTATACTGAACTCTTTTATCTTTATATACTAGTAATGACATTTTACTCTTTGTTTCTAAATTATCTTTGTATGATGCATGGCCTCCATCATAATCTCCTCTAATCCATTCAAATTGTGTAATCTTTTTTTTTTGTACCTTTTTCAAGTCCATATCTAGTTCAATTGTTGTCTTGAGTGTCTTGTATTCAAATTCAATGAGAAGAACTGTTGTTTTACCATACATCAATTCATAAGGTGTAAAACCTATTGTTGCCTTCCATGTTTTCCTAAAGGCCCATACTGCCTTAGGTAATTTGGTTGCTCAATATTTTCTATATTGAGTTTGTACTCTTTTTTTCGGGATGTTTTCAATTTCCCTGTTTATTACTTCTACCTTCCCATTGGCTTGGGGGTGATAGGGGGTCACTTCTTATGTCTTATTGCATACTCCAGATTCAATTCGGTAATCAACTCTGACGTGAATTGTGGATCTTGATCTGTCACAATTTCTCTTGGCACTCTATAACTTATGAATATGTCTTCATATAGGAAATTTGTCTACATTACCATCTCTAGAAAATTGCAATGCTTTGACTTCAACCCACTTTGTTAAATAATTTGTACAAACTAGGTTATACTCCTTGTTATTGGATGTTGGTGATATTGGGAAAATGAAGTCTAGCCCCCATTTATCAAATGGTGATAGTGCCAACTATGGTTGCAAAGGAAAATCATTTTTCCTAGTTGGCCTACCCATCCTCTAACATTTGTCATAGCTCCTTGTATATTTCACTGAATCCTTATGAAGATTTGGCCAATAATAGCCAATGGTGAGAATATTGTGCAATCCTCTTTTCTGTAAAATGTCCTCCAAAGGGTTCATCATGATATGGTTTGAGGATGTCATAGACCTAATCCTCTCTTATGCATCTCCTCATAATATTGTTTGGACTTGTATAGAATAAATAACTAGCTACACATGAGTAGGAGAAAATTTTATGCACCAAATACATCTTTTCTCTAGGGAGAAATGAGGTGGTAACTTTCCTGCTACTAGGTAATTAGCAATATCAGAAAACCAAGGTGTCTATAATGTTAGAGAAAATAGATGTTCATCTATAAAATAATCATCAATGACACCTTCTGCTAATTAAGTTGGCAATCTAGAAAAAAAATCTACCACCACATTTTCCTTACTAGGTTGATCTATTATGGTGATATCAAATTCTCGCAACAATAAAAACCATCTAACAAGTCTACTACCAAACACAGGTTTATTCATCAAATACCTTATTCTAGTGTGATTAGTATGAATAAAGACTAGATACCCCATGATATAGTGCGTAAACTTGTTAATTGCATAGACAACTGCCAACATCTTTTTTTCTATGACTATGTAGTTGAGTTATGCCCCTTGTAAAATATTTCTTTACTATAGTAAATGGAATACTCCTTATTACCTTCCTTTTTTCCAAGTATTGCTCCTATGGAAAAGCCAGAAGCATCTATGTGTATGTGGAAAGGTAAAGTCCAATTTGGTCCCCTCAAGACATGTGCTTTTGTTAGTGTTGTCTTAAGTGCTTCAAAAGAGTGTTGGCATTCTATGGTCCATTCAAATTATATATACTTTGTGAGTAGAACAAATAAGGGTGTTGCAATTTCACTAAATTCCTGAATGAATCTTCTATAGTAGCCTGCATGTCCTAAAAAACTCCTAACATCTCTTTATTTTTGTGGCAAAGGGAGTGTGGAGATTATTTCAATTTTATTGGGATCCACTTGAATCCCTTCACTTGATACAAAATTCCCTAGCACAATCCCTTGTGTCATCATCATGAAACATTTCTCATGACTTCGAGATATTTTGTGTTTTTGAAACCTCTTTAAAAATTTCTCTAGGTTTTTGAGTGCTTTGTCATAGGTTTCTCCATAGGTGGTGAAATCATCCATTTAGATTTCAATGGAGTCATGTGAAAAATCTAAGAAAATACTTAGCACTGCCCTTTGGAAAGTGGATTGGGCATTGAATAGTCCAAAGGGAAGAACATAATAGGAATATGTGCCCCAAGGCATGTGAATGTGGTTTTATCCTTGTCCTTTGGAGCTATTCTAATTTGGTTATAGCCATTGAATCCATCTAGAAAGGAGAAGTACCTTTTACCTGTTAGGGAGTCAAGCACTTGATCAATGAAAGGTAGTGGAAAGTGGTATTTTCTAGTCGCAATGTTTAATTCTCTATAATCCACACATACTCTCCATTTCCCTCCTTTCTTGGGGATAATAGATAGAGGTGACACCTATTGATTGTTAGAAATAGGGCGAATGAAGCTTGCATCAAGTAATTTTTGTAACTCAGTTTTGACTATATCTCTCAGTGGTGGGTTCATCCTCCTCTTGGGTTGTCTAATTAGTTTAAAACCATAATTTATATAGATCATGTGCATGCACAAGTCTAGATCAATTCCCTTCATGTCATGGTAATCCTGTGCAAAGGCTGCTACATGTTCCTATAGCACAATGGTTAGGGAAGTCTGTTGTTCAATAGTTAATTCATTGTTAACATTTAGCATTTTACCTGGCATAATTTCTAAGGTCTTGGATGTTGATTGTACGCATAAAATGTCAAATCCAATAATATCTCAAACACATTGTTGTGGCAATAAATAATGGAGAAGCTTAGATACCGATTATGATGAATTGGTAGGTATAATATTCTGTAAAGGATCCTACAAACATGAGATACAATCTTGTTGTTGAGGGTTCCTACCATAGTTATTATATATAATGTGTGCAATTAAATCATCCTCATCTTGTTTTTTAAACAAAGGGTTACGTTCAATGGTCATGAGAATTTGCAAGGAATGCTGGTTTTCTTCATTTATGGTAGGCCATATGGTCTGCTCTAAATCTGCATGAGGTTGGGTTGGTGGATAAAGGACCAACTTCTTGGTCATAGTTCCATTTGAGATAATCATGTTTCTAGACCTACAACCTATAAATGCATTATTTATTCCTAACCATGGTCTTCCTAGAATAAGGGGATATCCTACAAAGTTAGCCTTTGGTTGCAGTACTATAAAATCTGCAAGGTACTCCCATGAATCTAAAGCTATGACCAATTCCTCAATGATGCCTTCAAGTTTCACTATTGACCTATTTGCCAATTGTGAAACAATGGGTGTAGGTATAAGGTTTACTAATTGGAATAGTTGCATTATTTCCTTAGTAATCACATTAATGGTTGCCCCCAAGTCAATCAAGTTGTTTTTGATGAGGGTACCATTTATCTTAACGTCCACAACTAGACTTCCAAGGTCTATATATTTAGGGACAATTTGATGTTCCCTAACATAATGCCAGCAAGATTCCCCAAGACATGCATAGTCTAAGTGTCCTTCCTTTTTCTCCCTGGTCTTTTAAGACAAAGGTCTCTCACTATTTTTGTGTAAATGGGAATATCCTTGATGGTTTGAATGAGAGGTATCTTTATACACACATCCTAAAGCTTCCCTAATAGGTTAGTTTTAGCTTGGTTCTTATGGTTTTGAACAGATAAACACTCAAGGAATAGAGGCTATGGACTTGAAGTGGTTTGGTTCACCCAGTTTGACTCAAGTTCCATAGGTGGATTATCCAAGGCTTCAAGTGAGGTTCTTCATCTTTCAACTCGATTATTTGAGGGGATGAAGGCCCAGCCAATGTTTTTCCTAACCTAAGGTCGACATCACTCACCTCCAACCCATAATTAGGGTATTCAATAGCCTCGTTAGTGTAGGCCTATTAAACATGCTTGCTATTTGGGTTAGGTGTAGGTTGGGTTGGAAGTTGAGGTGCCCTTGGTGGCTGAGAGGATGGAATTTTCAGATTGGGCATGATTTCTTGTTGTTGTGGTTGTTGGTAATTTATATTTTGATTTTTCCATTGTTGATGCTTTTTCCATTGATTTTGTTGTGGACATTGGGGGTTGTAGTTAGATCCTTGAAAATTATGTTGTGCCCACATGGGCTGTTGATATTGATTCCAATTTGGCTGGATATTTTATCATTGGTTTTGTGTATTTTCCCAAGGCTAAGGGTTCCAAATAGATAAGTTTTGATTGCTAACTAGAAATGGTGTATTGAAATTTAAAGGATTTGGAGGTATACCTTGTCTTGGTTTCCATGGCCTCCTTTGTGCAATGTAAAAAAATTGTCCATCTTCACCCATTCCATTCTTGAAATTTTGTTTTCCCTGGTCTATCCTCTATGATACTTGCTACCCTTTTTCACTTACAATTAGTTTTTCTCTATCTAGAGCTAGGGTAGTATTCAGTGAGGATTTCCTCTACCTTTTCTTTATTTTTCTTCACATGTAGAGTGTCCAATTGAGTAGCCAAATGGATTATGTTATCTTCTTTCATGCTGGATAGAAATTTACTCAATTCCACTCTTGAAACTCCATTAGATTTCTTGTTGATGGAATATGTTCTTCCCCCCTTGTCCTCTTGGTAAAGGTTCTTGAATAGTTTCTACAAACTTTGCAGATTTCTTCAAAAGGTAATTGTGATACATCTCCTAACCCAATAAGATTAAGGGCATCCATGTAGTCAACATTGAATCCTCTTAGGAACACAAATTTTAGGGATTCTTCTAAAAGTCTTTTTTGTGGATTGTTTTTCAAGCAAAACTAGAACTTTTCTACATTGTCCTCCATTGGTTCATCTTCTTTCTGAGACATTATGAAAATGTCACCCCTTCTTTTGTCAAATCCTCTACAATATTCCTCGTATTAAGAACTTATTCTTCATAGTGTCCCAATTTGGAACATATCTTCCTAGACCCATGGGTGATCCCACAATACTAGTTTACAATTTTTGGCCAAACTAGACATTGAACTGATTTTTTTAACTAAATCTTCACTTTCGGGCACCTATAGCTATTGAACCATGAGAAATTTGAAGATAATGAAAACTAGTGATCTGTGAAATTTTGACTATAGATTCTAAACATATATTTTTTAATTTTTTGAATCATATTGTATTTCTTTTTCCTTCTCCTTTGAAAACTAGTTTTTATCAATAAACACCATTTTTAAAGAGCGATTCTCACCGTAAACAACATAACTTTTTTTCTATGAAGGATAAAATTCTAAATTTTTTTAATTTAGTTTTTTAACTATGATATCTAGCAAGTTCATTTGGTTTCATAGTGTTTTATTGAATATTTTTTTCTTAATCAAGTTTTTAAGTCAAAATAATTACAATTTAAACATAGGCGGACCGTAAACAACATAATTTTATATATATATATATATTGAAATTCAATTTTTTTTATTGGATCAAGGACATCAATACCTAGCCTGAACATATTTTTCTAGATTTTTTTTTTATAATATACTATTTTTCCACATGTACAAAACGTAGAGCTTTATTCTCGGTGAAAAACCTACATTCACAAAAAATAAAAAATAAATATAATAATCAAATTGAATATATTTAAAATTATACTTTTTGGAAAGCTTATAATAAGAACTGCATACTTACAAAAAATAAATTTTAAATGAATTCATTTGATCCCCCAAAAGGTAAATCAAAAGTGGTTTTTTATTAGCATTTTGATAGGTGTAAAGGAGACTCCATTATAGGTATGGTTTAAAACTAGCAAGGTTCTATCCAAGGGGGTTTGATCTAAGGTGGTTTGATAAAACCATCTTCAATTGGAATCCTTTAAATGAAACTTTTCAAGGCTTAAATCATTATATTTTCTAAAAATGTGTGATTTTAGCAAAAATCAGGATGTCCCAAAAAGTGTAAACCACTATTGTGGGATCACCCCCATAAACCATCTTAAGGAAGCATCCTTCAAGGTTGTTGTAAATAGCTTGAGTCTATGTGCATTAGTTGTGTAGTCATAACTCCTACATAGGATGCCAAACTCAAACAAGAAGGTATATGGATCCTTAGTTATCAAACCATAGAAGATAGGAAATGGTGAAGGAGATATATTCTTCAAAACACCTTCTCTCTCTTGGTTGGTGATTGGGAAATCAAAAGTGACATGTTTCAATGGTTCATCCACCACTGCATCAGCCATGGTTCAGAAGGTATCCTTTGTATTTGCAGTGGATGTTGGTGAGAGGGAAAGTTCTTCTTCAAGAATACCCTCACTCTTATCACTAGAATAACCAATATCCTCTCTAGCTTCATGTGATAAGGTGAGGGATATTCCCAAGGAATATCTTTTCCTTTGCATACAATAGGTGTGAATTTTTATAGCAACAACTCCTACACAATTTTATTGAAATGTTCTGGTATTGATGGAGTAAAACTTGATTGTTCTAATGATGGAAACAAAATACTAAACTATGAAAACTTGAAATAATAGGGGGATTAATCTTGAAAGTAGCACCATCCCTAAGAATGATGGCAAAAATGTAGAGGTCTACTAATTTTCAAGAAACTTGGTGTCAAACATACAATTCAGAGGGGGTCCTACTGAACAGTCCATTAAAACCTTGAAAGACCTTCATTTAATTTATCAACCAGGGATAACATAAGCTTTTGATGATGTTGGCGTTGTATGTGCATTTAGAGACTCTTCACTACCTATATCATCCTAGCATAGGTTTTTACACATACCGGAAATCATAAATTGCATAATAGTGAAAAGAGGTAATGTTGAAGCTATTACTACAGGTACTTACAGCTAAAGACTATGACTAGTTCACTATCAAGAAATGAATTTTATAATTAACCAATACTTGCTAACTCAACTAAATTGACTAACTCCAGAGAAAAAATCATGGAAATAATTAAAGCTTGAATATATGACAAGATCTTATTCACATTCACTACATGAAGAATATGATTAAGACACATAATTATGAAAGTAACTACTATAATAGAAATAAATGTATAGAAAATAAAGTGGGGAACAGTTACCTTGAGTGGCCCTTGCTCAAGTGACTATCTCCACAAAGTGAACTCACATCTAGCTCCTCAAACTAATTTAACATAGCAGTGACTGAAAAGATCTCATTGCATAACTCAAGATATTACAATCCAAAGAGATTCTTTTAGAATATCTTATTCATAAGATCATGATTGAAAAAAAACATTTCCTGTGTAAAATAAAAACTAAATGAACATATCTATCTACTATATTCTCTATTCCAACTAACTAAC
Organism: Sequoiadendron giganteum; assembly: GCA_007115665.2. Lineage (NCBI taxonomy): Eukaryota > Viridiplantae > Streptophyta > Pinopsida > Cupressales > Cupressaceae > Sequoiadendron > Sequoiadendron giganteum. The sequence goes on along the minus strand of CM021103.1, from coordinate 336,741,690 downwards.
TAACTCAACCATCAAACCATTCATATAGGTATAGGGAGCCTTATTAGAAAAATGACTCAAAACAAAAATGTAATCAAAATCACCATTCCCTACAAAATAGAGGTGATAAAGTCTAAGTAATCAAAACACAACTAAAAAGGTAGAAGAATTGGAAAAGGACTATAACTTTTCTATAATGGTTTTAAACTAAAACATGGACAGTAGAAAAAATCATGCTAGATTCCTAATTCTAGCGTAACTCTTCTCCTCCAATAGTCTTATTAAATTATGTGATGATTCACAACAATCCTAACAAATAGAGACCTCCAATTATGTTGTTGTTGTGCTCTTCTAACTTCCCCTACATCACTATTGAAAATCCCTTTGGTTGTGGGCTACAGTCTAATAGCTTCGACTCCTTGGCTACAAAGAGTTAGTCCACAAAACATCTATATAATACTATTAACCATAACTTAAACATAGATATTCATTGCAATTCATACATATCCACATATTAACCATGCGATAACTATCATATTATAATCATATTTTCATAGATTTTAAACGAAGTCCAAGTTTGCATAATGATCATAAAATATTGTAAAGTTTCAAGGATATATAGGAAATAAGTATCTAGAGATGTCTAAAAGCATATTTTGAAATAATAAAAAACTAACTAATAGAAGGCCTCATCACTAATATCATACAAAATCAATATGGATCTTCATCCACTCAAAATACCAACCCACATCAACAAAACATAAACCCACATTAAAAAAACATAAATCCGTAGCAACAAAACACGAACCCACAACATCAAAATTTCATAGCTCAGCAACAACATATCATTCCTCAACAACATCAATACACGAATCCATAATATCAAAACCCCAATTCATAATATCAATACCCCAATCAACAAAATCAAACCTTCACACCACAACATAAAATCATCAATCCACAATACATACATAACATCTCTCAAGGTCTTGTACCCACACAAAACCGCTCATATGACTCAACATTCATTACAGGACAGTAAATATATAATATGCCCAATTCTCAAGCAAACACTCAAAGTAATGACATAGCATTGCAAATCCAAGACCTTAGTCAAAGGATATTGGACATACAACTTAAGAAGCCCAATAAAGTTATGTATTACTAGACATATGTCCCTATCCATTTGATCGTAGCATAACAATGATCCCATTTCCAAAGAACTTTGAAATTTCAAAAAAAATCAAATATAAAGGAAGATGGGACCCAATTGGACATATGCAAGAATTTTTCATAGCTTTCATGGATGCTGCTAACAATGGCTCTTATCTAATGAGACTTTTCCCAAGGAGTCTTGGAGGGGCAGGCATTGAATGGTTTTCTCATTTACCTCCTAGAATTAAAACTTTTGATGAACTATTCAAAAAATTCAGCAACCATTTCTCATATAACATTGAACAATACATCATGGTTCTTGATTTTTACAAGATAAAACAAAACCAACCTGAGTCATTTGCTTCATAATTACAACGATGGAGACATAAAGCGAGTAAGTACAAATGGCCCATTCTTAAAAAATATCTTGTTGAAATCTCCATGATAAATCTTCAAACCAATCTAAGCTTCCAATTAACTATGCCATGCCCCAAAACCTTTGAAGATATCATTGAAAAAGGTTTAACCATTGAAAGAGCTCTCATTGCAAAAGGTGTCATTAAGTTATACAACAACAAAGATCAAGCGTCAAGATTTAACAATAAACCTCTCATATGGGTGAAGAACAAAAATGATGGAGCAGTTGATACTCAATTTGTTTAAAATATACAATCTCCATCTAATAATCATCCAAATAGATTTCAAAACAATTAGTCCAACAATTCTCCAAAGGATCAACAAACTAATCAAAACCAAAATCCTCTGAGAGGACAATCAAGACCCAATAACAACAGAGATTCCAATCAAACATGATGCAAGTTCACTCCCTTAGGGGAACCTATCGAGGTAGTCTTGAACAAATTGATCCAATCAAACCTTATCAAGTTTCCTGAGCAAAAACAATATGATGAATGCTAATTCAAACCTTCCTGGTACAATGAAAATGATTTTTGTAAATTTCACCGAGTAAAGGGTCACAACACAAAAATTTGTGTCAAACGTAGGCATCTCATACAAGATCTTATTGATCAAGGCGAAGTTAGTGTGGATCAACAAACAATAATACCAGATCAGGGAAAGAAAAAGGATCTGATAAGGACAAGTCTTATAATGAAGCCAACTATATCTATGATAGTGTGTTAGGATATGTTGAAGGATCATATGCTTATATTCATCATGTTTACCAATATCCTAATCATAAAATGGACATTAATCAAGATACTTTTCAAATAGGTGATAAAAATTATTCTCATATGTCTAGCAATGTATCACATCAACACACTCCTCTTAGACACATATCAGATCATAATATTCCTTCTTCATTTGACTATATGATAGGTCATGCTGAAGAATTTAATTCTGAAGAAGCTCCTATTCCATCTCCAAGCTCTTCATGAAGCCAATCCATGCCATCTTCACCAAACTCATCGTCTAACTCTCGGGATCCTGCCCAAGGGCTATTTGCAGTAGATAATACCAATTCCCAAGAAAATTCACAAAATGATCCTATCCAAATCCAAGATCAAGGAAGTCTAATTCAACCACAATTCACATCTCCATCACCTTCCATATCTATCCAAGTTTCGTCATCCTCATCTCAAAATTTTGAAGTTACCCCTGCATCCTCCATTCATAATTCACCATCTACCCAAAGTTCATGTCAAGAAAATACTTCTAAGAATGATGAGGATTGCTCCAAAATGAGTCAATATCAAGATCATATTTCTTCAAAATACTACCATCAACTAATGAACATTTTCCAAGCTATAAACTATAGTTCTCCTTAAATAAGTCGAGATGAAGATCCTACAACTTCCCCGAAGTATTATTATGACCTAATGATCATTTTTTAATCCATTCATGATTTCATGAAAGATGATCATAACCTTACACAAAAAAATCCTACATCTACCCATGTGGTACCTACTTCCACTGGACATGTAGATGATCCTAATTCAAAACAAGCATCTCTTACTTCAGACATATTTGAAAATAATGAAGCTATACTCAAGTTCATAGGATCTCATGATAATATACCAGAAAAAGACCATGAAGAAGGATTCTATATCAACTTTGGAACAACCACACCTTTTGGGGAATCACCTGAATCTACTACTTCTCAAGTTTAGACTGAATGTATTGAGAAAGGATCTACATCACATAATTTGAGAAGGTGACTATCCTTGACATTTCTCAGCATCAAAATATCAGTTGTTCAAAATTCAAAGAATCTAATCATAATGGTGACACCTCAATGGTACTAGGGGAAACATTATCTAAGGAAAATATCAACATGGGAGTCATGAAGGGTTCTTATGATAAAAAAAAATCTAGTAGTTTTACCATCTATGTCATAAATCCACACTGTTGCATCTTCCCATCTGTTAATTGGCGCCAACAAGAAAGAATTTCTCACAAAGGAAAAGAGAAAAAAAATTGAAGCTAATGAATCAAAAATGGACAAATGGACAAATAAATTTCAAATGGATTCAAAAGAAAGAAAAAGTAAATGATCCAAGTCAAACTCCATTAGTCAAAGAAATTGTGGAGCAACAAAAAAAGAAGAATTTGGTTATCAAAAGTGTCCATCAATACAAAAGAAAGCTTTGATATCATACTTGATCATTGGTCCTATATTCACAAAGCTTCCATATGAACATCCCATGCCTCATCATCCCAAGTTTGGAAAACAAAAGATTCAATATCCAAGCCATCAAGCAATCCATCCTCATCTCATATCCCTTATTGAAATTCATCAACCCTAAGAAGAACATCCAAACCAAGTATTAACCATGTACTGACAACTACTCTTTATCATAAGGACTCTAAGGTCACTTTATGGTGATGTACGCACTTAAATAAGGTTAATCCTAGTATCAACAAAGATGACAAGCACATTCAAGAATTATATGCAAGAACTTGTATCTTGGCACAACTTTTCCATTCAGGATATTGTTGGAACATCATGAAAATAGAATCTACTTCAACACCTATAGAGGGTTCAATGCAATGAAAATATAAAAAGAAAACCAAAAGAAAACAATAAAGAGAAAAAATTCATCCTCTAGTGACAACCACTTCGGTGATGTTGTAGACAAGTACCATTATGAAAACCTAGCAAATAGGTGTCATGTGTAGAAGCAAGGATCCATGTGCATCGTTCCAGTGGGAAGAAGCTTATCTCATCCATAATAAGATCTTGCATCCTATCCATAATAAAACCCATGGCCCATATCAAATCCATCTATTTTCAAATCCATCTTGATCTTGACGAAACAAGGGGAAAATATTTCAGTTTTTCTTTGTTTCTAAAATTTGGACATGATCCTTTCCATCAACTATATCCTATTTCGTACTATATTACTGCCTACATCTATCACTATCCGAACATCCCATCATTATCCAACCCCATCCAAATATGGATCTTTTATCCTAACATGGTATATCACTACAAGATGGTCCTTGGAAGTAAGATCCTTCATTCTAAAAGTTACTCCACCTCTCACTTAACCCTATCTATATGTTCATGATGTTTTATACATTTCTAGAAACTAGGGGCAAGTACAAACACCTTATCTTAGGAAGACTCTTGGTTTATGTCCTTTAGCTCATTTTGTGACATAAACATGTTCAAACAAGAACAAAACTGATCCAAAACGATCTGTACTACATTGTCATCTGCAAAATCTTGAGCCTATCAGTGTAATCCATTTAAACATCAAAACTCTAAAAAAAATCATAAAACATTAAAAATATAAAAAAATCATAAAACATTAAAAATCTGAAAAAAATCATAAAACATCCAAAAACCCAAAAATATCCAAATAATCCTTCAAAATCCAAAAAAAAAATTGTAAAACAATCAAAATCCCCAAAAAAATTGTTGGTCATCTTGGTACAAGCTACTTGAGTCCAATAAGCGAACTACGATGTCTCTACATATATAACACAGGAAAGGTCATCATTGATGGCCCCCCAAGGCACTAGTTCAGTCCCCTTATGTGTCCCTCTTGGTCTCTAAATCTTCCAAACAACCAAAAAAATCCAAATAACCAAAAAACAGCCCCAAATAACCTCAAAAGCACAAAAAAATCCCACAAAATTCTCATTTCCATTATCGCCTATCTGCAATAAACTATCCATCCATAATAAAAAAATCATCATCCTCACCCTTTGACAAAGCAACCAAACAACCATAGATAACGTTGAATTCCAACACTTTCAAGAAAAAAATCATAAAGAATTGATCATTATTAGACTAAAACAATGACTAAGCATTAATTTCCTAACTATCAACCCTATCATCATCATCATCCACATCCCGACATGTGTCTTAATGGATAAATCATTCCTACAATAAGCATCATTGATGAATAAGACCCTTAAACATTAAAACATCTTTGGCAAGTGATACAACAACATTGTTTGTCTTTCTTTTTGTATTTTCTTTTGATTTATCTTATTGTCTCATTTTGATGACCTCTCAAGGATGTCCATAAGGATTTAGAGAGGAAGGAATGGGGCATGATCGTCGGATTTGTATGCCATGTTTTTTTGGATATTTTTGTAATACGACCATGGAAAATAATTGCCTTGTGTGTGCGGAAGTTAGTTCAGGAAACTAAAGTGGCCTTACATGTTAGGTTCTTCATACCTCTTTGTGCACTGGTTCAAAATGCTCTAAACTTATAACCCATACACTCATAACAAGGTTTTCATATGTCTGGTAAGAGCAAGAATACTCTTTTTTTGCAGAGTCAAAGTCCACACAATAGATACAAATTTGGCTTGGGAATTAATACCTTGGTGCATAGTGTCTATTTGCTACATTAATAAGGATTGAAAAGATGACAATTAATTAGTTTTTTCCATGAAGCAAAAGAATATTCATCACATTTTCATACATCATCAATCATTATCATTCACCCATGCATTCATTCATATCCATCATCAATGACCTATGGATTTTCAATAGTTGGATCAACATCATCAATTTCTTCTATTTCTCTCCAACACTTCTTTTGACTAATATTTTCATCCTACATCATAACATGGTTAGTACCACATGCATCTTACATCCAAAAACTCAATAACATATCGTAATTCATCATCATATCATCATATATCATCGCATATCATCCACATCATGTATATCATATCAAAGCATTAGAAAATACAAAAAATGAGCATGTCCATACATCATAATCCATATCCATTGCATCATATCCATCACATGATCAAGAAATCACTAACATCAATGCATACATCACCCATTTCATAATCATAAGCATCAATCATCATCATCACATAATGCACATCATAAATCATCCCATAACACATAATAATTCTGCATCAAAAATTACCATCTCTCATATATCATCAAAAATAAAGTCATGATACATCAGCATCATCAATAAATATGTGTGATACATATCAACTAAATCAAAAATACACACATGGAAACACACACACACACATATGAGGCCTCAACCTAGTTGATGAAGGTATACACATTATAAGAATCATGTCTACAAAATTCTCTGCAAAAGCAATTAAAAGATCATGTAAAATCATCCTTGCTAGTCATCTCTGTGTTGCTCATCCCTCGGCGGTGACTTGTGTTGATCATCCCTAGGTGGGGACCTCTCTTGGCTGATTGAGGGAGATCTGTGTGGCCATAGGATATGATAAGGTGTATGTTGTGAAGATCTATGCATTGAACTCATGCAGACCTACTAGACTTAGCACCTATTGTGGTACTCCTAGCCCTGAATCAAGTTTGTCTCTCTACCCTCAAAACCTGAGCCTCATATAAATTTTGATAGTATGTGACCTCAACAATGAACTAGTCATGCTCCTATTGATATTGAGCACACCTAATTATCGATTCCTGAGAAATATTTGATTGGATCCTCCTAGCTCTCTATGTGTCTCCCTCGATTACAATAATATCCCTCTCAAACCTGTTCTGATCCCTCTTTGTAGTAAGGGTAGCCACCTGTACCTATCTAGACTGCTTGTAGGAAATCTCTTCATCCCACTCTCCAACCCTAACATCTATGACTCTAATGGCCTGATCACGCTTTGCACGAGCCTGATCTCTCTCTGTTGTCACATGTGTAAGGCATGCTACTAAGTCCCCCTATCTATTTGGTGGGGGAGGATGTTCCTGGTGAACTTGATGTCCATAGGGACCCTGTGGAACCTGCTACTATACATGACCATCTCCCTGGCCATCCTATCTTTGCCTATCCTTCCCATCATCTTGTTGTGCCTATTACTGCTCATGGGTGATCCTCATGTGTTGCCTTGCCTCTCGACCCCCTATGGCTCCTCCTCTCTATATCCTCCCTGTAGTTGCACCTCCTACTCCTACACCCCCTATTGGGATAGTAAATCTCAAGGGTCTTTGATGACCCCACCATGCATCATAATTAGGTGTAGTCCTTGGATCTCCATGGCCTACAACCCACCCCCAACTAATAGGTGCTAGCCTCTGGAACTCTACAATTGCTCTCCTCAAATCTTCCCTTGGACCCCATGCATTGAACTTGATGGCACCTTCAAAATTTACAAAATTTGAAGTGCCCATGATGAAAAATTTGCTTTGCACACTCAGAAGTGCACCTGAAAAAATCTGTCTAGTGACCTACTTTGGAGGTCATAATTTGGAGCCCATTGGTTTTCATGCCAAATCCCTTGGTGGGTATGTTATTTTGACATATGTGAACATGTATGTCTGATTTCAACCTCTTGTGATTAGTTTTAATAGATTTTTGAAAAACAAAGTTGGAGGATTATGGGACTGTTTTGTTGTTTGCATACTCCCAGTCCTACGAAGTGGCCCCCTGTTCAGACTGATATTTCACAGTTGGTTGATCGTCATGGAAAGTGGATTAGTGCTATGCATTCCCTTCATATTCATATGCTCCTTGGTTTGGTTTCCGAGTCTCAAGATCAGATTTGATATTTTTACCAAGTCAAAAGCAAATGCAGTTTGCTCTGTTTTTACATCTGAATTTCTTGAATGTTTCAAGTTCAACTTTGACCCTTAATATCTTGTGAAGAATGTGGATTGAAGTAAATCCATATTGTGCACATACTCAGTGGACCTAAATGATCTAATTTTTCCAATGGTAGCTTCCCAAGAGAAGATTTGATAATTTTTCAAGGTGACTTGGTATGCTCGATTTGGTTTTTGATGGGTGCAGTTGCAGAAAAGTCTGAGTGAGTCACTTTGGAATTTAATATCTTGCACCTCAGGGTAAATTTTTCCAAGCCATTTTTTGAATGAATTTTTAGTTTAAATGTATACATTCCTATTCAGTTTCACGACTCTTGGATGAGTTTTTATGGGTTAATTAATGTGTTGCTGACTACGACAGCACCAAAATTGGTGTTCCAAAATGTTTCAAATTTTCAAATTCTAAGGGAAACACATTTCGTGCTTTGGTCTAAAACATCTCTAGATCCATTTTCATAAAAAATAGAGGTCATGTGATGCATTATTTTAATGCGTTTCGGGTGCGGCGAACATGTCCCGGAGAACGGTTTACAAAGGAGGTACCTAATTTTTTATGGATGGGAAAAATTTGTTTTGAAACCCATGTTTTAAATAATTGATCATGATCACACACAAAAATCACGGCTCCAGGTGTCTCGGTTTGCGTGTAGTGAATTCTCTTTGTTTGGCCTAGAGGCAAAATTAAAATTTGCATTTTTTCTAAAGTTTCAAATGCTTATGTTTAAAATATTTTTGAATATTTTAAACATTATGCAAATGTGAAAAATGCATTTAGGGAAAATATTAAAAGTATTTCATATTTTTTCTATCAAAGCAAGTTTAGTTCTTGCTTTTGATTGGCCGGAATACAGCTATCACGACTTTCAAGTTTCATGGCAAAACTCATCGCCCATCGCTAGTTTGCAGTCTCTTTTCCTCATCAATGGAGTGATATTGTGTTCTCTCATCACCCATCTCATATTTGAAGGTTCTTTCCCTTTGCACATTGGCGATGGAGCGATGCTCTAAGCTTCTTATCACTCATTGTAGTTCTCAAACCTCTTTTCCCCAATGCATTCATGATGCACAATGCTATGTTACCTCTATCGCACATTGTTGTTTTGTGCCTCTATTTTCTCATTTTATTAGAGATATGCGATGGAAGCCCATTAAAGGTATGTGAAGGTACATTATAAGAATGTGCACAAATAAAGAGTTGTTTTTGCAGCCATAAAATGATTTGAAGCCCACAAGATTAAAATGCAAAAAACTTTATTTACTAGGCAATAAAGTGTAATTTTCTGCTGGGAAAGACGAATAAAGAAAGAAAAAGCCTTCATGAAAGAATAATTTTCTCAGCCACAGTCAATGGAGATGGGTGAGAATTTTCACAGTAAAAATGAAACTATTCGGCTGCAAGCAAGGTAAAAGAAGAATGAAAGGATTTATGGTGAATGCACAACCAGATAAAGGAAGTTGGGGTTACATTGGTTACTGTAAACACTTGTTTGATGTCGTCAAAGTTCCTAAAGAGCAGGAGAATATGATGCCTATATTTCCTATCGCTCATCGTTGGTTACGTTCTGATTTTTCATTTCAAAGCAGCGATGGAGCAATGTTGTACCCTTCTCATTGCCCATCGATATTATATGCTTCATTTCCCACATTGAATTAGCGATGTGTGATGGCGCACTATCTATTATCGTTCATTGCTATTTTCTTTTTCATTTCTCTCCTCAAATTCAAGATGCGTGATGGTAACTATTGAGAGTGAAGATGTGGTGGGCTCGTGAATTAAGTTATATGGTAATGTTTGATGGAAGATTGAAGGTGAAAAGATAAATTAATTAAAGTGTGAAATGCCCGATAAAAACCTATGGCCCGAGGAAAAATTAAAAGATTTCACAAATAAAATTTTATTTGTTGTTGGGAAAATGGAGGTGAAATATGAGGCACGGGTAATTATTTTATTGCTCGATAAAATGAAATTTCATCCTTCAAGATAAATCAAAAACTTTGGTTGTTGGGAAATAAAGTATACAAAGCGAAATATAAGTGCATGGGTAATGAAATTTTTAGTGCCTGAGTTAAAAATTAAAGCCTTCCCAATGAATTTAAAAACTTTATTTGTTGGGTAATGAAATAATGTATTTCATGGAGACTGCATAGGTAATATGAAGGTGAATACATGGGTAAATGGGGATTTTTAGTCCCTTATAAAATGAAGGTTTTTCACCATGAAAATAAAAAAAAAATTCAGTTGCAGATGGGTAAAAGGTAAATGAACAGGTGAAGAATTTTTTACAGCTAGATGAAGGAGAGTGAAATATTTTCATGAAGGCTTTCTAATCTTTTACAAATAGAATATTCTTTCAGCTACAAGGCTAGGAAAATGATGAAGAATGAAGTCTTCCCAATAGGGGAATATTTTTCTGTTGCAGAGCAAGCAAATGAAAGGAGCGAGAAAAAAAATTGTAGATTGAAGATTCTTCATAAGCTAGAGGCAGTTACTAATCAATGGGGTTGGGTTTACCAGGTGTCTGCAATGGATCTCCATTTAGGGTTTTGCATTTTCCTTAAGTGCGGATTTTTGTTTCAGAGAGAAGGTTGTTCATAGTTTGGTCTCACAAGAAAACATTTTTGTAATAGGGTCTCAAATGTATAGTGTTGGTTTTAGTTTTTCTGAAGTTTTATGAGTCTTGTAATTGAGAATGTAATTGCAGCACTGTCATATTAGATAAATAAATGATAAGATATTCTGGGTGAGTTTCCTCCATTGTAGACATTGGTAAGTTTTGAATATAATGAAATCAAGGGTTTCTGTTGTTCATCTTCTTGTATTTCCCTAAATATTTGTTCACTGTTATTACTCTTATTTAAGGAGTAAGTTAAATTGTATTAACAAGAATGAAGATTTGTGCAACTGTATGCTTGGATTCATAAAGTATGACTAGTTTGATTTCTATTACCAATGGTGTAATACATCATCTAATAGGCATGGTTATGACAGAGTGAATGTTGTAATGAGTTTGAGATTATTTGATTTAGATTACTCCACCCTAGGACTAGGCACTAATCTCTTGATGTTGCAATTTCCTGAGATTGTGTTGTGAGCAACTATATTTTAAAATCAAATTTACTTATCAATCTTGTTGTGGGTGTGTGTGGAATTCAATAAATCATATCTCTCATGTTTAATGTGTGCACTACAATGAAGGTCAGCCATACTTTCAAGTTATTGTGTCTATTAAGCATATAAATGAGATTTATCTGTGTACTGTGCATTTGATACTATGACACACAAGTATCTTAAAGCACATTGTTGGGATTACGTCCCAGGTTTAACAGAGCCTGGAGTGCAGGGGAGAAAATTTTATATATCAAGCTCATGTTCGTTGGCCACTAACCTTGAAGATTATTGAGCATAAGGGTTGGCTACCCTTTAGAGGATTTAAGTTTCTGCTAGTAAAAACACCTACAGACCTCTCTAACCATCTAGGCATGTCGTGCATTGTAATCCTCTATTAGGATGGTATCCCTCTCCCCAAACTAGTGAGAAACCATGTTTGGAATATATCTCAAGAATAGTTCCACCCACCCTATCAGATAGTGGGTCTAATGATAATAAGTGAGATGATCGTGGTCATCATCCCATGCCTCGTAATCAATGTATGGTCTCCATATAAACTCAGTCATATCATCGAAGATAGCTCTCTAATAATGAAGCCACCCTGGTTGTCTATAATGTAACCAATCATGATATTTGTATGAATAGGGATAGTGTGCATCATTCTCATCAAAAACCTCAGGTCGGGTGACAATGATCCTCTCCCAAGCCTAGATGCGAAGTAAACTGACACCTACTGAAATAGTGGTGTCGTTGCGGTAGCATACCTGATGCATGTCGTGATATAAATGTGTCAAGATGTAGGGTCCCCATGCATATTGGGTCCCCTCCTCCATCATGCTCTTAATGCATACACCCCAACCAACTGGAAATCTCTGTGAGCACCTATTGGGCATTCGTGGCCCCATAATCAATCTAGCCAATATAATCACCATCTCATTTGCATCTCCTATGAAAGGAATAAGGTCTATCTATGAATCTACAACAAAAATCAATAGAACGCCTAGTAACCTCTGCATGGCTCTGGTGCCTCGAGCTACATCGTATACAACCATCTCACCATGAATCAGAATCTGAAGAATCTGGAAAACATCCTCAAGTGTAATTGTGCATTCTCTTGTAGCCAAGTGGAAAGTGGTAGTCTCTGATTTCCACCTCTCTACTAGTGCTATCGTCATAGCCCCGTGAGCTCAAATATCAGGCATATATGCAATATGCTCCAACCCAACCATATATAGAAACTAGATCTCAAGATCTTGGATGTGGGATATCCTATATAGAAGTGTAGGTCTACGCTCTCCCACATACAAAGGATAAAGTGTAGCCTGCAAGCATTCAACCCATAATGTCAATTTTTTGAGAACCTGATCGAGAAGATAAAGCCTGTAGTCAAATTTTGCAAGAAAAAATCTATTTGTGTTGCAAACACATCATCCTAAGGAAAACATGATAAACTCCTAAATTTCTAGCTTGTGTGGTTGCATCTAAACATGCAAACTTGTCACAATAGCACAACAATGTTGGTTTAATGCAACAACACCACTTTGAAGCAAGTGTGATTATCCTAAACTATAACTATGAGCAACCCGTGCCGAGTGCGACAATCCTAAGGATTTTTGAATTTGTAGGTCCTAGCTTTAGCTAATAAATGCATGAACAAAATTAAAGCAAAATCATAAGTTATAACTTTGTGTACCACAACCCTTGCATCAGCTAGTTGTTGGTATTGTTTGACCCTATTGGAATGGTGTGGAACTCCAATAATCCTCACCATAGAAAATTTGTATTCATACATTGGGTCTCTAGAGGGCAAGAATCTCAAAAGCCTAGGTGTGCAAATGAGGAGCCGTTGAACCCTAATTTCCTATTTAAGGCCCCCAAACACTAGGTTTTTTCCTGTGACCACCCTCTTGGGTTAATTTTTGAGCATCTTGAATCATCCTGATCTTTATCTATGATCCCTAGGGCCTAATTTCCCACCCTCTTGACATCTAAACTAGTCCTAAACCTTGTTGTGAGCTCGAGTTAAAAAAAGTAATTTTTTTGGCCAACCTCTCAAGGGGGAAACCCAACATCCTAATGTCTTTTTGTTGATCACCGAGGCACACTGAGGCATCTTTAAAAAATTTCAATCCTGATCAGTTAATCGAATGTATTTGAAACAATGCAACAACTGCATTATGTTAAAGAGGGGCAAAATGTAGACATGTAAAAATGCCTAAAGCATATCACACATCTTGAAACTACATTTTTCCATCATTTCCATCATTTTGATTATCATCAATGCATTTATCATCATTTCATTTAATTTGCATTATTAATCCCCTTTTAACATCATTTAATATCATTTCCACCATTTAACATTAATTATCTCTATTAATCTTGAATTATTTAATTAATTCATTATTTCATTACTAATTATCTCCTTCATACCCCTAGTTGAATAATTTTAATTATTTAATTAGGTTCATCTAATATTTCTTCTAATGCCACATAATTAAATATTTTTAATTATTTAATTGTCCCACCTTTAATCTTTCATCGTAATGGAATATTATTTCTGAAAAGGAGCATATTCTCATCCTCCACAATTAAATAATTCTTCTATTTTCCCTCCACAAAGTATATTCTTGAGGAATATTCCTTTTTCAAAAATATTTTTTACTTATGCTTCTCTCAAGTATTCCTAGCCCTTCATATTGAGATTTAATTTCCACCCTTGATCATGGAATATCCTAACCATTTTCCTACAAATGTGGGGATATTTTGAGTTCTAACTAATCCTATCCCTCAATCTTCCTTCGTCTTCTCTCCTTTTCGGGTGTTAAGATTCAATCTTGAACCTTCTTTGTGGGCATTGAAACTCAATCTCAACCCTTCATCCAATTCACGAAATCTATATAATCACCCTCATTCCTTCATATTTCTCACCTAGAATTTACATAGAGAGATTAGGTCCATTTGAGTTTTGAGATAATTCTTGAGAGAAATTGAGAGCATTCATATCCTTCATAATCAATCATCTAGGTCATCACATTCATGAGCTTTTGCAACAACAATGGAAGGTTGTGTTGAGCAATCCAACATCACAAAACACCAAGTTTCTCCAACAATGGGATGGTAAGATTGTATTCTTTTTTTATGATTTCATGTGATTAATTTGATATATGCTAGCTTTTGTGTGTGATTTCATAGCTTGAATTACAATCAAATCTCATTGGTAAGTGGGTTTTTGAGAATTTTTATGATTTGGGTCTTTGGATTTCTAACCCTTTTGAAGAATTCCTGTTGTTTAACCCGGTTCCACTTTTACCTCTTACACCAACATATTAATATTGATCAATAGAATCATTGGCACTAGATCAAACCCAAATATAGATATCTAACTTCTTGAACAATGACTAAAAGGAGCAATAAGAGTGGTTACGAGTATGCCATTTATCACATAATGGAGCAAGTCATGGCTCCAATAATAATTTTAACAATGAATGTAGCAAAAGAGGCTACACATGTTGAATGCACCATCTTTTCTCCATAATTGTGAAGGATCATATCACATAGCTTCGTATATGTATATTTGAGATGTATGCCTTATCTTCACTTGCACACATTAGCCCACATAAAGCACAAAATCTAGAACTTAGGATAAAAAAATTTCATCAATCTCACACATATGTTGGAGTTATTCAATGACATGCCACCAATTAGAAAAGTGTACATCCATAATTTGAATTATGCAGAGATGAAGTGTCATTCGTAGAAGGAAAAGTAGTTCAAATTCCATAAAAATCTTTATCTTCATGCTCATATAAATTATAAATGTACACACATGTGTAACATAAACTAATAGACAAAGATTTAAATAGATAAGATTAAATACATCTAGCCATACATCTCTATTGAGATTATGCTAGGTATAAAAAAATTATATTAATAAAATATTCTATTCTAGTTTTTGTATTCTTCTCTATCTAGAACACATGCATCCATGTTGTTTCCATGCACATATAATGCATCTAGGTCTTTATCTAGAGTGTTGTTCTCTAAAATACATAATATTTAGATCATTAGTGATGTAGAAGCATCTTAGGCCTATGAAGAATATTACATCAACTAGAGTGTTTGTTTGTCTTTCACAAGTTTTCTTAAGTATTATTGCAATCATCTTATTTGTTCGATTGATGCTTATTCTTATACTAGTGTTCATACTAAGCACATAGATGTATGTGTGCTACCATTGTTTCATCATAACACCTTCATATTATAATATGAATATCTTAAGGGTTTTACAAGCATGTGCAAAATTTTATTTCTCTAGTTAACATAATGATATGAATTATGGTTTACTACACCTACTCAAAGAAGGCCTATTTGAGTTGCATGCCTCATATCTGAATCTCACACAAAATTATAATGTATGTTAAGGTTGTATTGGCCCTAAATAGGTCCATGGTTAAATCCACATCAAGTCTCATAGCTTACATATTTCTACACTTAAAGGTAAAGTGGGAAATTTACATGCTTCAAAATAAGGCACCCAATTTCAAGGATACATCACAAGATCAATCATTTAATATTTGACCCATGGTTCTCATTGTGTGCATAGGGAAAAGTACCATGTTTTTTATTGATGAAAAGATACAAGAGAGGCAAGTTCAATGTTATGGCCTTAATATTATAGTGTGTATAGGGTTTTGAGTAGTCATCTTGTGGCTACTTTACTCTTATTTAAGTCACATGGGCACTATGATATTCATATATAGTTAACTAGGTTACCTAGGTCATGTATTTTGGTGTCTAAGATAGTCTGTTGATATCCAAGGCATGAATAGGGTATATATGTTAAACACCCAAAATATTGAGGGGGGGTGAATCAATATTCCCTAAAATTCATTTACTTAAAAGTGCATTACAAAGCATCTCACTAAACTTATAGAAAAAATAAAGGAAAAATTAAAGAATGTACAACACTCAACACAAGAACACTAGATTTATGTGTGAAACCCTTGAAAGGGAAAAACCACAATGAGTATTAGCTCACAATATATCATAACCGGTTACAATAGATTACATGAGGTTCATTTCCTAAAGGGATCACTAGATAGAGGACTCACTATCTAGAAAATAGGAAGGCTCAATTCCCAAGGAAGATCACTTCTTTTAGAATTAAAAAATATATACAAAAAGAAGGCTATCTACCATAATTTGAAATGCTTACAATGCATCTGCTCTATGTTGAAGATACAATTCCAGTTAGGCTTAGAAAATTGAGTTTACATAGTTCATTCCTCACTAGCACAAGATCACTTCTTTCACAATTCACACTTCTTCTTTCATACTGCACACATTGAATTGTCCTTCTATATATATGTGTGTATTTCACAAACAATCATATCATCAATTAGGTCAACCTAATTAGATGAAATGTGTGACACCATAACTTGTCGGCTCAAGAATCCATCAAAAATACCAAGTGTAAAAGTAACCAAAGTTTTTTCTTCACCAAGATAGGTTAGTGTGACCTATAGATACTCCTATGATTTTGATCCATACTCAATTCAGTATCACACAACCCCAAAACCCTTAGGTCAACACCACACAAAAAAACTAGTGAAGCAACAATTGAATGAACCAACTATTCATCTACAACTTGACATGCAAACCACCAAATCACCTAAAACTCGGAGTGCACACTCATCTAATATCTTCAAGCACTTCCTAAAAATTTCAAAGCATAATGATCATCCATGGTGGAATACAAAGCATTCCATCATGATCTTTGTAATTGTAACTATGTCTCTACTTAGTCTGATACTATTGCATTAATATGTTCTACTATAGAAGGCATACAACCTTGAAAATTTGGATATAGACTCCTTCAACACATACCATTATTAACTTAAAGCCGCATGACAAGATATTGCAATGCAGACCACAAAAATATTCCTCTATTACATCACTATCTTAGTCTAGGACTTAGCAAACTTCCCCAAGACACACTTGGTCTTCTCTAGACTATATTCATACTTATAAATCATCATCATTTTTATAATGGGCTACCATCAATGACAAAACCATACATCACCAAGCTCATGTTTCCAATAATCTCCCCCTTTGTCATTGATGACAACACACTTCTTTGCTTCACTCCCACTTTGACATCAAGGGAAAAGGGTAGTAAATCCACATTACATCCCCTTATTGATATATATATATATAGATGAGAATATCTCCCCCTATCTATGTTATCCATCACTAAAAAGACAAAACTATACCATGAATTAATGAAGCTAAGTCTTTTATTTTCTTCTTCAACACCCCTCCTAGTATTCAGTCTAGAATTGCTTAGATCCTCATATTCCAAATTGGGAAATTACCCTTTATCTATCTCAGTATCCCCCTATTAGTGAACCCCCTCCCTAGGGGTACCTAGCAAGTTGTTCTTGATAAGTTCTGTGGAAAATTCAATCATTGGACTCTCAAGTGGCTATCTTTTGCAAGTAGAGTTTTTTGTTGAGATCTATGGTGTAGGCTCTTCCAATTTATATGTGTATGATTCATTTGGATCCTTTAAGTTTTGTGAGGGGTTTGGATGCCTTGTCTACACAATTTTTGTGGACAGGTAACCTTGATTCCATAAAGTGGAGCTTGGTGAAGTGGGAGACTATTTGTAGAGCGAAGCAAGAGGGTGGTCTTGGTTTGAGGCAAGCTATTCTCATAGGACATGTGTTGGCTACTAAATTGTATTAGCATTGGTGTTCTAGTAAGGATCAAGCTTGGTCCAAGATCCTCACTTTTGAATATCTGGGATGGGTGGTGAGTGATGTTATGCTTAGAATTATCTTATCGAGGAAGGGATCTATGATATGGGATACTCTTAAGAAAGGTGCTAAACTTATTCAACAGGGTTTATTCTAGATTTGTAATAGGAGATCCAAGGCCCTATTCTAGTTTGACTCTTGGGATGGGTGCCCTCCTATCTTGTCCATGTATCCACAATTACAACCTCTATGTCTAGCTTTTTTGGAATTTGGATGGTTTAGGGTGGAGGATTTCAAGATGAGTAGGAAGTTAAGTAAGGTGGAAGTGTTTCAATGGAAGGACCCCTTAGTTTGACCACCGGTGGAGTTGTATAGGATTGGGAGGAGTTCTTGTATTCTTGTTGGAAGGAAATGTAGCTCTTTGGGGACTATAAATATTCTAGCTTGGGGGTCAAATCCAAGAGGGGTGTCCTTAGTGGCCTCTGGCTACTAGGTTCTAGATAGGAAAAAATATGGTGGTTATGAAGTCCCTTGGTGGAAACACGTGTGGATTAAGTATGCTTGGACCAAATGTATTTTTTTCATTTGGCTAGTTACTTGGAATAGATGTCTCACATGGGACAATCTCTGTAAGCAAGGTTTCTAGGGACCGTCTATCTTCTTCCTCTATGGAAATGATGAGGAGACAATTTCACATTTATTTTTCTAGTGCTCTTTCTTGTAGACCATTTGACACTTTTGGTGGGATGTTTGGAAGAAGGCTTGTGAGCATGCCTCTCCTCTTGTTAAGTTTTGAAGAGTTCTAGGAAGTCCAACAACTAAGAGCTTATTCCTACATGTGGTGTGGAATATTGAGCCTTCTTGCATTATTTGTTAGGCATGGCTCAAAAGGAACTGTAGGATCTTCTAGGGGCAATAGCTAGGAGTGTAAGAACTATGGAAAATAATACTGGGAATGATCCAAGAAATTATCCAAGCTAAATGTGTGATCGATACCCCTTCTGAGCATGGTGAAGGAGAGTTGATGCATAGACTTGGAATCTTTGGGGGTGGTGAAGTCCCTACTCTATCAAGGGGGACTCGTCAACCCCAAAGGAAAACCTAGTGAGAGGGGAGATGGCCTCCTCCTCCTGTTGGTGTTTTCAAGATAAATGTTGATGGTTCCTCTAGGGAAAATCCTAGACCTACTCAAGTTGGAGGTGTTCGAAGGGACTGTTTAGGTGATGCACTATTCTTCTTCTCCCTCTTCCAAGGGCACCAATCTAATAATCTTATGGAAGCTTACGCTATCCTTACGGATTTGGAGAGGGTATGTGTGTTGTGCTAGAGTAGAATTATTTATGAATTTTGGATTCTCAAATCCTAATTAATATGTTGAATAGGCGAGAGCTTGGTGATGATAATTGGCAGTTGGATTCGGTGGTGGACTAGATTCACCAGATTAGTAATTCTTTAGATGATGTCTAGTTTTTCCACATTTCGTGAGAGTGGAGTAGAGTAACCTTGGTTTTTTGGATAAATGGGATTTCGAGTTCATGGGAGATTGGAGGGTTGAAAACTAGGAACATTTACCTTTAGAGTGTTCTCAGCAACTGAAAGATTTGATTCTTGAACATAGGCCTTAGTAAGTGGTGGTCTAAGGGGATTTTCTTTGGCTTTGTTCTTGTATGGTCTTTCTTGATTTGGTTTCTTGGGTTGGTTGATCCCCTCTTGGAGGGGTTGGTAGTGGTGAATTGTGTAATTGTGATTTTCTTATTTAATAAATTTTTACCTCTTTAATTCAAAAAATAAAGTATAATTGAATAAAACATGGTAATCTTTCTAGGTAGCTTAACATGAATAGAGCAATAATAAATTATTAACATGCATAGAGAAAGATTAGAACTAATACTTCAGTTAATTTTATCTGAGTGCACTCACCTAGAATAAAACTATATTAACTATAATGCTCCCATCTATGGCTAACCCATCACTTATTATTTCTTAATATTGTTGAAACATCAAGGCCCATTATCCATGAGATTAGGCTCATTCAAAGTTTCCTTTATTTTATATATTTATTCATGTAGGGAGGTTCACCACAAGAAAGTTCTACATTAGTGATTCCAAGAGACTATATAGAATTCTTTTGTTGGGCTTCCCATTTTCATTCACAATTATAGTCTAGTATTTTTTAATTTGACGATGACACTAATATCTACCAACATTTGATTAGGCTTGAGATCTCTATGAATTTTGATTTGTGAAGATAAGTCAAGGCCCTTACTAAATCTTTTTATATTGTTGTAACTATAGACTCTTCAAATGGACAACATCAAAATAAAAAATTTAATGTATTTGGTCAATCTAACCAATATATATTGCATAACTATACATAACTATTTAAAACTTAGCGGTTTCTTGCCTTGTAAAAACTGACATGTCCCCATGTCCAAGGCTAAGAGAAATAATTCAAATCCTTATCTCGTAAAATATGATATTATTTTAACTAATGTATTCTAATAGCTTAATATTTTATCAATTCTAAAAATTATCTTGGGTCATGTGGGTTATAGGCCCACTATGTTTCCACTCTAACAATATTAAGTGTAAGCATGTGTGTGTACACATGAATCTACCCATCTTATATCTTTTATGTAGTTGTTGGTGATTATCATATCCCTAAATCTACTTATGTATTTATTATGATATATGTTTCCTAATAACTATGTATATACTTTGTTGCAGCCTATCATGGTCTCAAATTGGCACAAACTAAAGGGTATAAGAAAGTATGGCTTGAGAGTGATTCTCTTAATATCATCAACAATTTGAAGAATTGTGCTACCCCTTCATGGACTATTGAAAATTTCATTAGAGATGCTATTGATATTCTTAAGTCCTTTGATGAATATTACAGTTCTCGTATATTGAGAGAGGGAAATGGACTTGTTGATGTATTCACAAATCTTGGAGTTAGAGGTGCTAGGGAATTGGGACCGATGGACCCCCTCCCTATAGAATCAATTGCAAGTATTAATCATGATGGCTAAATTTAAAGTGATTGATGACTTATTAAGGCTCGAGGCGTGCATGAATTTCATCATGTAGCAAGCTATTATGTCAAAGGATGGTAAGCAATATTTTGATTGAACTGATTGTGCAAGGGTTGATATCAGTAGGGAATGAAACTCAAGGGTCATTAATCTCTCCTATCATTATTTAATTTTCACATGAATTTTGGGCACTCTATGCATAGCCTTCTCGAGGATTTTTCTCATTACGTTCAAAGTTTTCAAAATTCTAGACTCTGCAATTCCTAAAGCCATAGGAGGAGATAGGAACTACGTTGAAATTTTCTCGTGAGATGTTTCCAAGAAGAATTCGGAGGTTTGGAAGATCTTAAAGAAGGGCGGGCTGACTCCATACTTGGAGAGGTTACACGGTAACAATCCGCAGACTACAAAATTGTTCGCAAAAGCCTTGAACAATAGGGTTCTAAATTTGGATGGAATATAGTTTGATGTGAATGAAGATTTCATAGCCAACATCACGAGGTTGTCAATGGAGGGAAAAAAAAATTCAGAGATAAAAAGGAATCGCAGGTCACCATGAATTTTTTTTTCAAAGGCGATGAAGCTCAAGACCTAAGGGTGACGAGGAGTGGTGCTTACCGAAGGAGCTCTCTTAAGGCCTTATGGGGGGATGTGGCCAAGGACCTCATACGTTACATCACCCTTGAAGGATGCTTCTCTGTGGTAAATTCCTACCATTTTTTTATGCTCAATCACTTCTGCCATAAGAAAATGATTTATTTTCCCTATTATCTTTTGGCTTCTCTGGATTCTGGCCTCAAGGACTATAAGAAAAACCCAAAGAATCTTATTTTACATGTGGGACTTATCCTTTTAATCTCTGATTATGCTAAATCATTTGAAGTGGATAAGTTGAATTCTACCCCTAAGGGTAAGCAGCAGAAGCTGGAGGAAGATTATAATACAGTCTCTAAGGAGGAGTTGGCTAGTAAGAAAGGAAAGAAGAGGAAGCTCATCCTAAAAAAGGAGTCAGAATCTAAGGAGGATGTTGACCATGTACTAGATTCTCTTGCTACCATGGAAGTGGACACTCAACCCCCTACTTTGGGGAAGTCTAAAAAAGGGGAGTTGAGCCCTAATAAGGGTTATGATACCTGTAGTGAGGATCCAATTGCTGAAATGCTGAGTAGATGCATGAAGGATAATAATGAAGTGGATAGTGAGGTGTCTTCACCTCCCCCTATTCTAGGGATGAAAGGAAGTAATAAGAATATGGTTGTTAGGTCTACGAGCCAATTACTAGAGATGAATTCTCCTCTTAAGATTGTAGGCAGACAAGGTGTTGTGGATTCATCGATTGAGGTTCTTGACTTATAGATGGAAAGGAAGGTTGTGGAAAAGGTGGGGCAAGGTGCTGAGGATTCTCCAATTGTCGACCCAGATAGGTAGAAGAAAAGAAAGGAGGTTGTTGTGGAGATTGCAGAGTCTATTTGAAAAATAAAAACACCGGTTGTTGTTGGGAAGGGGAAGAAAGTATCTGATAGTTAGAATAAGGTAAGATCCTCTCATGAGAAGGATGTTGTGGGTAAGGGAATTTTCAACATTGATAAGGAAAATATTTCTGATGTTTTGAAAATTGCTAGAGAGGGTTCCATTGTTTTTTACAAGTTATTTAAATTTTTGTTCCATGAACTTAATATGACCAATGTGAAAGTTCATGGTGTGATGAGTAAAGCTAATGAGTCCCTAGTTCAGAATAAGATTGATGATCTGATGAACTCTTTGAAAATGTGGTAGATGAAATGCTCAACATGAAGCAGAATCTTGAAGGTAGAGTTCTCACCCTTGAAAATCATCTGGAGAGGATTTATGCTAACATGGATAAGGGTGGGGAGGGGACAACATCTAGGGTTAATTTTGAGTTTGCTGGTATTACCTCTCCTTTTGATGGTGCCAAAAAACGCAAGGAGACTTCTCATTCTGGTGATATTGGTGTTGGTGGTAAGATGTTGGAGGGAGAGGTGTTTGTTGATAAGGATGGTGATAAGAATAATGTTTTGATTAGTGAGTTGAATGTGGGTGGGCCTGGGGCTAGCACTTGTTGCAAGAATAAAGCTTAGTTTGGGGCTCCTGTTAAAGAATTTCCTAATGCCTTGGATGAGAGTCAGTAGGATGTGGCATGCAATGTGGAGGTTGTGGATATACTAAAAAATATGTAATGTTGATGATTGTGTTCCTCCTTTTTGGTGATGTTTTGTTGATGGTGCGGTGTGTTTGGGCTGATATATACTTATTTTAGTTTTCTTTAGTTTCAACTGCTCTTTTTTGTAAAGGGTTACAGGCCCCTTCAAAACTTATTTTTTACCTCTAATCAAAAACTATGTATATACTTTGATGTATATCAAAATTACTAAAACCAATCATGATTTTAGAAGTAAGATATCTTAAACATATTGGCATTTAGTGAGAGATAAGGAGTTTGAGAAAATCAGAAAGATCCAATATTAATATCTACTCTTAACTTGTATCTAATAATCACCTAAGATAATTGATTTGTCTTTATTTTAATTGTTCGCCTCCCTTCTAGATTCATGAATTATCAGGTCGTTTGATATCTTTTTGTGCTTCTTGTGATATAAATGATTCAAATTTTGGACATTTGATATCTACCATTAACTTAGAGAAATTCCCCCAATTTCCAATTTATATTTCCTATAATTTCAAAGAAACAATTTCAACTTTGATAGATATGATGATTTGAATAGGTAGGAATTAAATCAACCAGTACTATATTTGTTCATGAAGGATTGTTAATGCTAGCAACAAGCCATGCTAATGCACTCAAATATTAAACTTGTGATGTAAAATGCTTTGGTCAACATGGATGCAAAGATCTATTGATTGGAATAAAGCCTTATATTGTCAAATATCATGGAATAAATACCTTTGAAATTCATGCATGAAAATTGTAAGAAGCTCAACATCTACAAGAACTATCATCTCAAAAATCAAAGAGATAACTAATGTATTGGTGAGAAGAATCAAAGATTCGTTGGTGCTACTCCAACTCTGCATGAACTATTGACGTCCATATCTAGTAAATGAGATTGAATATTCAATACTATCCAGACTATATTTTGGTCAAACCATTGGAGACAATCATGTTACGTATACAAGCCATTATGGGCTCTGAATCTCAAATGTTCAACTTTTCCACTCTCCAGAGCAGACCCCTTGGAATAATAAAGACCATGATTTAGTTGAACTCGTCTATGTATTATCTTTCCATTCATTTTGTTGAACATGTAAGGTAGAAGAGAGACACCATTATATTAACAAGTATGTTATATAGGTTTTTCTTTTCTCAAATTATATATATAGATAGATAGATTGATTGATTAGTTGTTTAAAAAAAATTGGTTAGTTGGAATTTAATGTTAGTTATATATATATTGTTTGATTGATTGATTAGTTGTTTAAAAAATAATAATAATTTGTGGTTGGTTGGAACTTAATGTCAATATTTTGGTGATAGCCTTTAAATTCAAAATAACTTACATAGATAAAATGCATTTACAAAAGTCTAAAGATTAACATAAAGAAATTTATGTTTATGTTCAATGGTGTTATTATTCAATATATAGTTTTTTGTCAATTTCCTCATCATTGAACTTGATTGTCGGATAATGATTAGGACTTTAAAATTCTAAAATTAGTAATATTGAGAGAGTAATAAAATATTTAGAGGATTTAAATAACTTTTGTATAAGATAAAAAATACATTCTAAGTGCTCTCAAATGAATCTATTCCATTCAATATTTTAGAACCTATTAATTTAGACAAACCATGATGATGCAAGTAGTTTAGATATTAAATCATCAAGAGTAAATATACTTTCCTTGAATGTGTCAACTTTATTTTAAGATTTTTTTTGAAGCTACCTAATGACATATTCTAAAAAAATAATTGGTAAGATTAACTTGGGACTTGTTTAAATGATGTGAGGATGTAGACTTAAATTTAGAATTAAGGCATGTTTAAATGTTTTAAGATTATAGATTTATAGGTCAATAATTTATTTATATATAGAGAGAGAGAGAGATTTATAGGTCAATAATTTATTTATATTTATATATATTTATATATTTCATATTAGTCAATCTTTAAAATCATCCTTGTGTATGCCTAGCATTATACACTTTTCCTAACCTTTGAGTCATAAGACCCTTATGCTAATTTTGATTTTTTTTTACATTATTGAAAATCAAAGATATTAATGTGCAATCATCAAGCTTTGATACCAAATGTGATGTCCCTTTTCTTCAAATAGTTATTTAAGTAATAGCAATGGATTTAATATAATTAATATTAGAATTAAGTAATTTGAGTTATGTAATGTTATCAAAATAGATGTAAAATTAATATAAACTACAAACATGTGACAATTAAATAATTAACACAATAAATAAAATAACACCTCTGAACAGATTAATCATATTAACACCAAAACCATATAGACAATGTTCCCAATATTATCAAATCAATGGTTATCAATACTTATCTGAAAGTCACGGAGAGGCTGCTACCTGGCACTCAGAGTAATGGTTATAGGTCTAGGCTTTTCTCGATAAAAACACTCTTGAAGGAAATCGGTTCTTATGCAGAACCCGACTTGCCTTCACAACATAAACATAGCCCTACTGAGGACACTCTCTAGTGTATATTGTACCCCAAGTTGAACACAACCCTGTGTTCCCCTTCTCCAAATGTTTCAATGCCCACCCATGACCCTAACCTTCACTCCTTTATGCCCCTTTAATTTCTCTTTCCTTTTCTCTTTTATCCTTGAATGTTCCCCTCCTTTTCCAAGTCTCACATAAATGCTTAAGATGAAAAATACATTATGAGTGCTCTCAAATGAAAAATTAGAAGCTTCTCGATCATTTTTGAAGTAGCATTAGCAATTAGAAGATTCTTTTGAAGCAGTCGAGATCCCTATCACGGAGGATGATGTCATAGCCCCTGCAAAAGTAATCATAGATAACATTGTGGGTGGGTATTCAAATGGAGGGGAGCACCTCACTATCATGGAAATGCATGTTGTTGTCATAGTAGTTGCATGAATCAAAGCAGATACTATAGTGGGACCCTCCATTGCATCGAGTAATTGAGTATGCAATCCTATTTGTGCGCATTTCCCAATAGCACCAATAGAGAGTGAGATACAAATCATAATTATGGCATGAAATCACATTGTAGAAGATGAAAGAATTGTACCGGGGTTTGAAAAAGGCACTAGCATGAGAAAAATGGTTGAGGATTCTACTATTTGGAAGAGAGTGAAACGACCCAAAATCTCGAGAGCTAATCTGAAATCACCTACTAGATTGAAAAGCATAGCTTTGATAGCTGCTTTATCTACTTGAAGTCGTGTGAACCAAAAATTGATTAGAAAATAGGAAGCAAGACCTATTCCCTCCCATCCCAAGAATAAATGAATCAAGTTAACCCCGATAACCGACATGAGCATGAAGAAAGTGGGAATGGATGAATAACAGATAAATCAAGGGCTATGTGGATCCTTGTACATATAGGAAATAGAATAGAGATGGACCGAGCTACTTACGAATGTAACTGTGATTAACATCACTATGGTCGGGCTATCAAACACTATAAGCTTGGAAGTGAATTTTGAGTCGAACCAAATCGAGTGAGCTCTATTACCCATGGTCGATGCAGTGGTGCACCCCACTCAAATTGAAGTAAGTGCACTCTAAACCATTCAGGGAGGTCTCTCATCACACGGTTCAACAACTTGATTAATATTATGGTTGGTGATGCCCTACAATCCCCCCACCCCCTATTATAGTTTGAGTTTAGTTATAGTTTAGCCCTATTGAACCCCCAAATGTATTCCCCCCACAACCCAGGTTGAGGATAGGGCATTTACCCTTTAAAATAGTAGAGGTAGGGGCCCAAGGCCCTATTGAACCCCCACTATAGAGTATAGGGGCCCACCAAGATAGAGGTAGGGTGGGGCCCTGCTATAACTAAACTATTATAAACAAGTCGACCAACTTCAACTAGTCAAGATGTGAGAAATGATTTCTCCAGGGAGAGAGGGTGAAGATGAGAACCCAACTTCAAACATTGCTACCTTTCCTTAGCCAGATAGATCAACCATTTATGATTCCATTTCAATTTGCTTGGTTGATATAGAATTCGTAACAAGGTAGCCTATTATTGGGAAACCTATGGGTTGTTCAATCATCAATCATTTAAAATTGTATCCATCGTTGTATCCAACCCCTCAATCAATCATGATGAATCATGTGTGGGATAGATTATTGCTCAAACCCATAACTAATATACAATTTTATATGGGGGCCCTATTGAGGGTAGATTAATTGGGGGTACAGAGAAAGATATCTGATCCCCGAGGGGTGGGTAGGATATAAAGCCTATTAAATGATTGGCCAAAACACTACGAAACCAATCCCCACTATACTCACTATCTATAGAATTCAAACAGTAGACTCCTCAACCATTTTTTCTCGTGCTAGTGCCTTTTCCAAACCCAAAGAAAGAGATCTCATCCTTGGGGGGTGGGTGAGATATAAATCCTATTAAATGATTGGCCTAAACATTGTGGAACCAATTTGGGCACTATACTCACTATCTATAGAACTTCATCTCATGCATTTTTCTCTAGACAACCACTTGCCCCTAACCCCACAAGAAAACTTTCACAAATAAAAGTAAGGGTCATGTAGAAATAGACCCTTTAAATATTCTATTATTATTAAAAGGGCCAATACCCATTCCTTTATAGATGAGTAATAAAATAGAGGTATAAAACATCTAGAGGATTTAAAATTTTGTATAAGATGAAAAATGAATTCTAAGTGCTCTCAAATGAATCTATTCCTTTCAAATATTTAGAACCTTTATGGTTAATTTAGACAACCCATGATAATACGATTAATTTAGATATTAAATCATCAAGAGAAAATATACTTTCCTTGAATGTGTCAACTTTATTTTAATATTTTTTTTGAAGCTACCTAATGACATATTCTACAAAAAATCATTGGTAATATTAACTTAGGACTTGTTTAAATGATGTGAGGATGTAGACTTAAATTTAGAATTAAGGCATGTTTAAATGATTCATATGTTTTAAGGTTATAGATTTATAGGTCAATAACTTATTTGAATATATATATATATATATATATATATAAATTTCATATTAGACAATGTTTAAAATCATCCTTGTGTATGCCTAGTATTATAGGGTAAAAGTTGGAAGTTGGATCCATGAAGAGGGGAAGTTTCGGCCAAAACAAAAAAAATCGCAGGAAACGCATACGTGTTTTTATAAAACACGTGTGTGCTTTGGATCAGGTACCTGAGCCTAAATCTGAATAAATATTCATTTAGATTCGGGTACACTCCCTAAAATGTGTATCACAAAACAAGAACGCATTACTAATGCATACGCATTTTATAATACATGTGCATTTCTTAAAGCTATTTAATTTTTAAATAAATGACTATGTTATTCATGTTATCATTGTAGTTTGGACAACGACCTTGAGGGAGATCTTAATTCACGTACGCATTCTTGAAGGCCCATTTCAACCAAATTTTCACTGCCACCTCCTCTCGTTGACACAACTGACCTCAACGGCCTCTAGGTTGGTGGAATTCTACTTTTTTTGCTTTATATCTTGCATTTTTGTTTTTTAATTGTTATTTAGCTTTTTTTGTTTTATGTTGAATATTTTATAGTTTTTAAATTATATTTAAAACTAAAAACATCAACCAAACCAAAAATGTTAAATTATAAATTGAAAACCATAAAATCTATACCTAAATTAACTAGAATTTAACCTAAATTGGACACAAAAATTAGAAATCAAAACCCCAAACCCTAGGTTCCAAAAAATATAGACCTAAACACTAAAACCCTTAATCCTAGGACCTAAACCCTAAAACCTAAACCTAAATTAGATTTATAATGTCTAGATTTGTTGTCTTTTTACTAGCCTTGAAATCGCATATAATCCCTAGATAGGTCTATTTATAATTTCAAGGAAGTAATAACTTGTTTCAAATATGGTCTTAATAATATTTTTTTGTAAGCCCTTGAGATTGCATTAGTAATACCTTTTATCACTCCTAATCCTTATTCTCCACCTCTAACAAATCTTCAAATACTTGGTGTTCTCACTTTTCCAAGTCCTTGTTCAATTTCTTTAGCAATATTCACCTATGTTCATAATCTTCATGCTTAGGTGCACAACAAGTCCCTAAAATTTGTATCTATGTCCCTATACATACCTCTAAGGAACTCAAAACCAAGTATCAAATTTCATTAAAATAGGCTTAGCAAGTACAATTTACCACTCAATTTTAACCTTGCAAGGAAAATGAAACCATATGGTTACTAGAAGTCAACACATAACCAATTGAATATACATGAAATTGACTTGGTAGCACACCATTCACATGCACTACCTACCTATCCCCTCTATGGGTGGCTCTCAACCTACCTCTCCATCTAATTTAGAATTATGAGGGCTCTTAGAGTGCTCTCTCTCTCCACCTTGAGGTTTCTCTTCTATATTCTCCCAAGAATGATGGGAATGCACTGAATGGGATGCCTCTTGATAGTGCCCCTTACTGTTATATCTTGAAGGAGATCAATAACTTGAGGAACACCAATAGGATTCATAGGTGGGTTCTTAGCCTTCCCCTCATTCCTACTTTGATGAGTGACATGATGCCTAGGAGGCATCTTTCGTTGACAATCAATTCATAGGTTAGAACATACATAGAATCATCTAAAAAGCATCACTAAGGCATGAAATTCATTAGTCCAAGATAGAATGATACAATAATTTAAAATTATCAGCCCCACTCAAAAAGGATTTGTTCTTGGTCAGCATATTTTGGATGCTACTATAGCTACACATGAATTGCTCCACTCAATGGATAGAAGCAATAATGTCACTATGGCCCTCAAATTGGATATTTCAAAAGATTATGATAAGGTGTTATGGGACTTCATTCCTAAAGTCCTAGCTAAGTTTGGTTTTGATCAACATGTGGTCAACATCTTGATGGAATGCATTTCCACGATGAAGTACTATGTGCTGGTTAATGGGACTCCTTGGGGCTTCTTTAATGCTGGGAGAGGCATTAGGTAGGGGGATCCCCTCTCACCCTATATTTTTATCATAGTAGTGGATCTATTGAGCAAGAATATCTCTAATCTACTATCAGAGGGGGCCATTAAAGGTGTTAAGGTTTCCTCTTCTTTAGAGCCTACTATTATCCAACAATTTTTGGATGATACCTTTCTCTTTGGGAAAGCCTCGGTGATTGAAGCTAGGAAATGTTAAAATTATCTCAATAATTGTGTCGCTTGCTCTGATAAATGTATTAACTATAATAAAAGCATGAACTATTTCTTCTACAACACTCCTAATCTTCAAGCTCATGTGACTGTTGTTCTTGGTTGTTTGAGTGGCTCTCTTCCTTTGGTGTATCTTGGTTTACCTCTTACTATTAAGGAAGTCACCCCTGACTTCTGGAATTCTATCCTGGAAAGGATCCAAAGGAAGTTGCTCGGTTGGAAAGGTTCCATCCTCATTCATGCTGGAAAACTATAGCTCCTGTTAGTTGCTCTTCAAGGCATGCCTATTTACTTCCTCTCCATTTTCAAGATCTCCAGATATATTTCTGAGAAATTCAAAAAAATTCAAAGGAATTTCCTTTGGTCAAGGACCAAGGAAAAGAAAAAAAATTCTCTCGTTAAATGGGACAAAGTCTGTAAACCTAAACCTTGCGGCGGGCTTGGGATAAGGAATATCCCCTGCATCGACAAGGCTTTGATTTCCAAGGTGGGTTAGGATTAGCTGAGAAACAAAAAAGATTGGTGTAAAATCATGAACGTTGAGTATCTTCAAAATAGACCTTTGATTAATTTCCTTTCTAAAGATCACCCTTCGAGGTCCTTGACTTGGAAGAATATTTGCAGTCTGTAGGGGTTGCTTAGAAGAAGGATGAAATGGAAAATTGGGAATGATTACAGTATCATATTCTAAGAAGACTCCTGGTTACTTGAAACCCCTTTGGCCCATTCTAAATTTAGAACCCTGATGAGACCTACACAAATTTTCTTTGTCTTTTACATTAGAGATTATCTCCTTGGCCTACAAGGGGCCTGGAGGTGAAATGACCTAGCCCTTTGCTGCCCTTTGTCTCCTGAATTGTGGCTCCTAGCCAAGTCCTTTTAGGACCTTCTTTCCCTTACCAGATTACCGATAAAGAACATGGAGGATATTTTTTTCTGGACTCTTGATAAGTAGGGGGAGCTTTATGTTAAAATGGCTTATAATCTATTGTCAGACCAGGGTGTCACCCTCGAACCCTAGAAATAGGTTTAGAATAGACACATGATCCCAAAGATAAACTTTTTTGGTGGACTACTTTCCATAACGGGATTCTCACTCAGGATAATTTGAGGAAAAGGGGATTCCAAATCCCCAATAGATGCTTGTTATGCAAGTGCAATGAAGAATCTATGGACCACTTACTTATGCATTGTTTGTTTGTTGTTCGTGTGTGGGAGATGGCTTTGGAGAGGTTGGGTACTTAGTGGGCTATGAACAAGGACATCAACTCCTTTATTTTGGGCTGGTCTCGGCCTTTCCTTCACCTTGTTCCTTATGAGATCTAGAACCAGGTCCCCCCATTGTCTATTAGTGTTTATGGAAAGAAAGGAAAAATAGCATATTTAGGAATATTGAGATGATTCCAAAGGATGTTTTTGGTATAGGGGCAAGAATTATCGTGGAAAAAAATTCACTCTTCAAAGGGAAATCCCAGACAAGGCCTCGACTAAGTGGGAAATAAAAATGGCTAAAGCTTGGCATCAAAATCTAGAGGCCAATTCCTTTGACAACTCTAGATCCCAGGCTCGATAGGACACTATCTGGAAACCTCCTAACCGTGGTTGGCATAAACTCAATTTTGATGGAGCTGCCAAAGGCAACCCGAGAAGGGAAAGTATAGGAGGTATAATAAGAGACTGCAAGGGAAATATTGTGGTCAGGTACTTGGGGGGATTGGGATTCAATCCTCTATGATTGCAAAAGCTAGAGCATTGCTAAAGGGCATTCAACTGGCTATCACTATGGGGATTGGGAATCTGCATATTGAATGATTCTAAGTCTTTAATTGATGTGATCAACCTAAGAAGATTACTGGGATGGAGTACTAAAGACATTTTAATAGACATAAAACATCTTATGTCTAAGCTGAATTTGAAAGTTGCTACCGACATTTATCGGGAGCTTAATCAGTGGAAGATGCTTTGGCTAATTTTGGCACCCATTGGAAATTTTCTAAGTGTTGGTGATATTTTGGGAACCTTATGCCTAGTATTCAAGGTTTAATCCTTAAGGAGCAAGGCACATGTATGATCCACGATGATGAATAAATATCAGAGGAATTTGGCCTTATGGGGGGTCCACATTCTTGTCTTCTAGGCTATGTGGACGGGTTTGAATGTTGAGGTGTCTTACAAGTGGAAAATTTGGAATAATGAGGTGGAGATTGTTTTTAAAAAGGAATTTATGAGGAGTTATAAGGAGTACTTTATGATTACGGCCAAGTTGGATCTGGCCTTACGTAATCTCTCTTTGGGGTTTGATCTTTGCACCTGTCTAACAATGAATTTTTTTTAATTTAAATTTGATGTGACTAGCTTTTATGGGGTGAAGCTCTTGATTGGTCATTTCTATCCCGCTAAAATGATTCTACTGCTAAAGGGTAGGATTTTGGGTTTATCTAAATTTGGCCCTGTGGCCAACTTTCATTGGAATTGTGCAAAAGCAACATGGATGGAAAACCTTCCCGTTCCATCATTTCTTACTTACCTGGCCGCAAGTGTTTGAATATTTGCATTAATGTGATAGCCAAGATTTCCTTTTGGGATGGTACCATTCAAGCATGTGTTCTATACTTGGTCTTGATGGCCCAAGGCCACATTGTTTGGCTTAAAAATTTATGTGTGTGGGAGACCACTCAATTTATCAAAATTTCAAACGTTTTACTCTCAAAGGATTTTTGGTTTTTTTGTGTGCAGAGCGGTGACATGGGTGGAAATAGGGTGAAAATGGAGCCTGATAATTGTGGGGAATTTTTCAAGGACCCTCTGGTTTGGTACATATGTGTGGAAGGTGGGTTGGCACCTTTAATGGAAAATTTGGTGGGTCACGATCCTAACTTATCTACGCAATTTGCGAACTCCTGGAAAGAACGAAGGGTTACCATGGGTGGTATCTCCTTTTAAGTTAACAAGGAGGTGATTTCTCAAGCGATAGGGCTACAGTGCACTAGAAATAAGTACCCAAAACACAATAAGGTGCAGGACAATGAAAGCCTGAAGGATTTCTTTGTTGGTAATGAAGAACCTGTTCGCAACCAGTTGAGGTTTGAAAGAGAAGCTCTTCCATGGCCTTGGGATCAAGTTTGACTTTCCCTAATGAAATACGTCACCCTAGAAGGTAGATATAAAACCTACTATTTTTATCACTTTCCTCTTTTGAATCACCTCTGCCATAAATTTTTGTTAAGCTTCCCATTTTTCTTGCTTACGAACTTGGAAAAATCTGTTGAGAAATGTATGGAATCTGTTATCCTAAACCTAGAGGATCCTCCTCCTCTACTACTCCATCAAGGCCTCATTTTGAGGATCTACCATTTTCATCTCACTCTCTACCTGTCCAAACCCATCTTCGTTGTCTAAATTGAGGAAATTGAACCGCCTTGTGCAGACTATTTCCTCGACCGAGTCTAAGGGTCCCAAAAGAAAAACCCCTCTAGTTATTGCTAAAACCCATAAGCCTAAACCGACCCCCAAGAATATTAAGGGAAATGTAGGGATCACCCAGTCGAGTGTTGCAGCAGTCTCTATGAGCTAAAGTCTGGCCTTGCCAAGATGGTCAACAAACCTACCACCAAAAAGAAAGTGAAGGATGAGGGGAAGGGTTTGACAGAGCTATCGGCCATAAATAAAAAAGGAAAGAATGTGGTGTGGAAGGATTCCAAGGGGGATACTATGGTTGCTGCTATGGTGGAGACTGGGGTTGAGATGACCAACATCAGGAGATCTAGTAGACTGACAAAAAATAATAAGAAAATGAAGATTAATGAGTTGGATTATGATGAGGATCGGTCTGGCAACAAAGGTGTTAGAGAGGTGGAGGATTCAGAAGATGTTGAGGAGGATTTTGTTGAAGGGCCTCACACCCTCCCAGATTTCAAAAAAGTGCATAATGAGAACTCAATTTCCCAATCTTTTGACCCTCTGGATGTGAAGCGTGCTAATATTATGAAGATTGTGGATAAAGGGGAGGATCTTCATGTGCTACATGAGATGATGGGGAAGATGGAGAAGAAGTTCAAAGGCTTGACCCAATTCACTATCAAGTTGGTCCACTATGTCACTAGAACTCTCTCTGTTGTAATGAAGGATGAGTTGGACATGAAAACTATTGAAGAAGGCCCTAAATGGGTTGGTGATGATGTTATAAACACCCTCTCCTAGAATTGGGAGAATGACTATTAGTCTGTTGTTGTTGTGTGGTGTGTCTGTCGGTTGTTGATCTGTTGTATTTTGTTTTTTAGCTATGTTATTTTAGTTTTTTTGGACTTGATCTTTTTTTACCCTAGTGACTCATTGTGTAAAAGGTACAACACCTTATAAATGTTGCTTATTGTATCAAAAACAACCACACACCACTCAATTTTAACCTTACAAGGAAAATGAAACCATATGGCTACTAGAAGTCAACTCAAAACAAATTGAATATACATGATTTAATAAAATTAAACTCTCTAACATAAAATAAAATTTATATGAATATGCTTGTTGACTCTAATTCTCAAAATCATATTTATTGCAATAAAATTTCAAGGTTCATGGTCTATAATAGAAAATAAAAAGGAATGGACAATTTATAATTTTATATATTCCTCTTCATGGACCTAATACTTAAAACTTTCGAAAGCGGCAACATTTGAGACTTATAAATATGTCTATCAAATATATATTAACAAAACCTGAGAAACTTTTGAAATATCCATGATTATCTTCTCAAACTAGTAAGGAAATATAGGCTAGTTAAGAAAAACAACTCTAGAAATTTAGTTAGAAATTAAACCAAAATATAACCTTCCCAAAATCACACAATCATGAAATGCCAACAAAAATTATGATCAAGTAGCTCATTAAATTATACTTAATATATTTATAATTTTTTCACTTGTCAAATCAATGAAGTAGGACCTTGATATGTTGTACCCTGCTGATTTTCTCTATCGATTGTGGTGTTGAATCCAATAATCTGGTTGAGGCTCAGGCTGCTCTATGGGGAATTATGATAGCAAAGGATAAAGGTTGGAGAAGGCTGTGGATAGAAGGGGATTCTAAACTAGTAGTCGAAGCTCTGAGTGGAGGTCCCTTACATAATTGGAGATTATCAGTGGTAGTAGCAGTAGCAAGATATGTGTTGAGCGAATTGGAGGAGATAAAGATCTCTGACACTAGTAGGAAAGGCAATAGAGTGGCAGACTAGGTTGCTAGTGAAGGTGTCGAGTTGAATTACAAATTAGGAAACACTTCAAAAACTTGGGATTGCTTCCTCCCTCTGGAATTTCAAAGCATAATCAATGAGGAGCGGCCAATGTAATGGCCTTTCCTGTGGCATTGGATTTGGAATTTGAGGTTGTAATTCTTTTTATCATGGGCATTTCCTGTGTTTTTTCTAGGTTCTTGGACCTCTCAAAACCAAGTTATACTTATTAAAATAAAAGTAGGACCTTGATATTATTATTTAAAGATTTTAAATTAGGCCATTGTGTTGAAATTAAAATTTAAGATAAAGTGAGAATTTAATCAAGGGTACATGTACATGACTTTAATTGTATAATTTAACATACATGTTGTAGGGGAGGCTGTAATTGTTTGTATAAATTCTACAGCATAAATTAGTCTATATTTTCATGCTATGGAATTTTTAATGTTTTAAATTGAATGTGTCTTTAAATGAAATGTATTTTTAATTTGTGCACATTCAATGTGATTTATAACTTTCAATTTGTGTACATTATTTAATTAGTTTGTTGATATATATTTTTTAATTGCAGTTGCCATTTCATTCAACATGGAGCCTTAATTTAACATAGAGGATTTTATACCTAATGAACAACTTGAAGATCACATACATCCAGATTTTCCACCACAACAAAACCCAACACCTCCACCCTCTTCACCTTCTAACCCCCACACACTATAGTAGATCAGCCTCAGTTAAGAGAGATCATTAGAGAAAACCTTAATGTGATTCAAGAAAATATAGATTTGATAAAAAAAAATGAGCCTAATATCCCCCCATATCACACAGTTTGCATCTTTGATGCAAATTATTGTCGATTATGTTTGATCTATTGATGTGGACCTAGATAGGTTCCATCAATGGAGAGAAGAGAGGAGAAAATTCTATGCAGATGGATTGTCTTATAAAGAAATCCATGACCTTAAAATTACCAAACAAACTATTTGCCAACATTTTTTAGCCGTCAAACAAATGAACCAATTCCACCCACCAAATAAATGAATTTCAATTAAATGGTGTAGACACCCGTAGATAGCTATAAATTTTTGGGATAGATGGTGGATGGTGTTTGATACTCCACCACATGGCAATTGTGAGGTGCCCCTTTACTTTTTGAGAAAGTTATGGGTTGAGTTTGAGTTGGGTTTAAAACCCAACTATTTTGATATGAGGCCATTTCAGGGAGCTTAGCATGGCATGCCCTAACATAGATTAGGAGCACATGTCAATCCTCAGTGATGTTCTTCGATTGCTCCTCCTGGTGTTCCGGTTGCATTTCAGCAATAGATGATGTTGTCGACATTAGGAGCACTGAGTTCTCTTTCAAGACATTTCACTCATCAAACTACACACGTGGTGACTGAAGTGGGCAATAGAGAGCATGGAGGCTCAGTCTATGTGCTTACTCAAGCATCCACTTCAGGTGACCCACATACATCTAGGACTTGATAGAATGACTTAAAGGGATGACTTAAAGGGATTAAGCATCTCATGAAACCCTAGAAATCCTAAACCCTAAACCATAAGACCTAAATCCTAGGAGATGAACCCTAAACCATTAACCCATATAGATTTTTTATTTTAAGCATCTCATGAAACCTAGAAATCCTAAACCATAGAACCTAAAGCATAGGAGGAGATTAACTCTAAACCATTAACCCATATAGAGTTGTTATTCTAAGCATCTCATGAAACCTATAAACCCTAAACCATCGAACCTAAAGCCTGGGAGATGAACCCTAAACCATTAACCCATATAGATTTGTTATTCTAAGCATCTCATGAACTATAGAAATCCTAAACCCCAAACCATAGGACCTAAAGCCTAGCAGATGGACGTTAAACCCTTAACCCATATAGAGAACGACTTAAGGGATGCAAGAGGGTGGATTAAGGGGGCTTGAGATACTAACTTAAAGAGATGAATTAAAGGGATTAAGCATCTCATCAACCCTATAAACCCTAAACCCTAAACCATAGGACCTAAAGCCTAGGAGATGAACCCTAAACCATTAACCCATATAGATTTGTTATTCTAAGCATCTCATGAAACCTAGAAACCGTAAACCCTAAACCATAGGATCTAAAGCCTAGGAGATGAACCTTAAACCATTAAACCATATAGATTTGTTATTCTAAGCATCTCATGAACCATAGAAACCCTAAACCCTAAACCATAGGACCTAAATCCTAGCAAATGAACCCTAAACCCTTAACCCATATAGAGCATGACTTAAGGGATGCAAGAGGGTAGATTAAGGGGAGTTGAGAGAATGACTTAAAGGTATTAAGCATCTCATGAACCCTAGAAACCCTAAACCCTAAACCATAGGACCTAAAGCCTAGGAGATGAACCTTAAACCATTAACCCATATAGATTTTTTATTCTAAGCATCTCATGAAACCTAGAAACCCTAAACCCTAAACCATAGGACCTAAAGCCTAGGAGATGAACCCTAAACCATTAACCCATATATATTTATTATTCTAAGTATCTCATGAACCATAGAAACCCTAAACCCTAAACCATAGGACCTAAAGCCTAGCAGATGAACACTAAACCCTTAACCCATATAGAGCACAACTTAAAGGATGAAAGAGGGTGGATTAAGGGGATTTGAGAGAATGACTTAAAGGGATGAATTAAAGGGATTAAGCATCTCATGAACCCTAGAAACCCTAAACCCTAAACCACAGGACCTAAAGCTTAGGATATGAACCCTAAACCCTTAACCCATATAGATTTGTTATTCTAAGTATCTCATGAACCCTAGGATATGAAGATACTAAACCCTTAACCCATATAGATTTGTTATTCTAAGCATCTCGTGAACCCTAGGATATGAAGATCCTAAACCCTTAACCTTAGGATATAAAGCTTAGGAGATGAACCCTAAACCCTTAACCCATATAGATTTTTTATTCTAAGCATCTCATGAACCCTAGGATATGAAGATCCTAAATCCTTAACCCTAAGACCTAATGCCTGGGAGATGAACCCTAAATTTAAGAGAGTTAATTAAGGGGATGCAAGAAGATGGATTTGTTGGACTCAAGGGAACACTGAGAGGGGGGGTGAATCAGTGTTTTGCAAATCTGAACCTTATTAATTTGATATTAAAACCATTTCAATATTAAACCAAAGGAAAGATGCAAACACACAAAGTAATCATCCACAACACCACAACACAATGATTTTTGTTTGGAAACCCTGTTAGGGGAAAAACCATGGTGGAGGTTAATCCACAATTTGAGTACTCAAATATAAGTTTAAAAAAAAGGGAATACACTTGCATTCAGGCTCACTGCTCAAAATAGAAAGGCTCGTTGTCTTACAAAATGTTCAGATTAAAACCATCTGAAAGGTTGAACTGAAGAAGTAGCATCTACTTATTCCAGTTTATAGTTTCGGTTAGGCTCATAGATCAAATTCTGGACCTTTTGTTTGATTATGCTCTCTTCCCTGTAATTTGCATCATAAATCCATACATAGATGAATTCACACCACTATCCTTTTGAATTTTGTACCACACTAATATACTTCACATCACACACATTCGCTTCTCCAAAATAATACAATCGATCTCATATATATATCTGCTACCAAAGATTTGATCATTCATATGTCGGCTTTCATAAAGCATAAAATACTTTTCAACTGTCTGCTAAATCCACAACTAATTTTTTATGTGCACCACCCATAGTCGGTCAAAGCATAGTGAGGACCCAAATAAACATATTCAAACATAGAAACATTTAATAAATTACTTCTTAAACATCCGCAACGGCTAATTTTTCCAAGTCATCCTTCTAACATAAATAACTAGAAAATTAGTGCACCAGATCTCCTAGGTCGTACACCAATGAATGTGTAGGTACAAGACTCTAGAATAAGGTGTTCTAGATACTCGACGATCTTCCCTAAGATGCGCAACATGAACTGATAAGAAGATAATGCACATTGATTGACAGACTCAGGTTTAACCAGATGTCCTGCTCTTCATTTTATTTTATCGGTATGAACCAATACTAAACCATGGACTAGATGAATGACTTTAGGTTGCCATTAATGACAAAATTAGAAGCCATATGCCAAAAATCTCCCCCTTTGGCATTGATGGCAACACTTAGTGAAAAATGACTAAGTGTCAAAACCAATATGAGTACGCTGCCAAAATTCAAATTTTCAAAACATAGCTCCCCCTTAGATTGATAAGGCATTTTTCACTACTCTCTCTCCCCCTTTGACATCAATGACAAAGTTGGAAGCCTTATTCCGACAAAAAAATTGATAGAACACGTGTTCAATCTCCCCTTTTGAAATATAACCAAAACTTCAAAATTGTTTTCAAAA
Organism: Sequoiadendron giganteum; assembly: GCA_007115665.2. Classification (NCBI taxonomy): domain Eukaryota; kingdom Viridiplantae; phylum Streptophyta; class Pinopsida; order Cupressales; family Cupressaceae; genus Sequoiadendron; species Sequoiadendron giganteum. Next base: position 336,701,603 of record CM021103.1, on the reverse strand, counting down.
TTTTGAAAAAGAACAACTGTTACTTGAGTTAGAAGATTATCTTGTGATTCTATTTCATCTCTGGGAGGAATTTCTTCCAAGCTTCTATTGAAATCCCAATTATTATGATCATGTTATTATTCTTAGGTGTCTTATTGAAAATATTAGTGAGGGATTCCAGAATTGTGATCGCATCCTCTAATTTTTCACCTTTCCTTAGTATCTCAACCATCTATTCCAGTCTGCATTCAGTTAGGTCCTTCACTTTCCAAAAAGTGTCCATGAGTGTTTTTTTAGTGAACTAAACTTTTGTGTGCTCTGACTATAGCTCTTGAATCTTTTTCTTGATTGTACCATCCCGATCTTGAAACATATCAAAACTTTTTCCAATCCCATTCAATTTTGTTTCAATTTGCTCCAACTTCTATTTGTATTTCCCAACTACATGAGGCCAATGGATGCAATAGTTGTAGATGTTATTTTCTGCACTTATGCATTGCCTCAGCTCATTCATCCGCTTTTTCAACTTGGTGAGTGATAGCTTGAACTGCTCCTTCAAATGAGAGATTACTTCTCCTTCTTTGTTTTGAAATTCAGAGTTCATAGTTTCCTTAATGCATTCAATCATTTCTTCAAGTAAAATATTTTGCAAACTCTCCAGTTTGATCTGACTTTGTACAACATGATTACTATGTACACTTAGAATCATATCCTGATCATATGAGGGTCTGATAGACCATAATTGATCAATTTTTTGCATTCCACCTTCCTTATGAATAAGTTGTTGCAGCTTCTCTTTTGTTAAGTCATCTTCTTCTTCGCTTGCTTCTGTCATTTCCTTTTCTTGTTATGATTCATCTGAATCCTTCTCTTTTCCCTCATCTGGTATATCCACAATCTCCTGTTCCTTTCATTTTCCTTCAATTTTCAAAATCTTGCATTCCAGAGGAGTACAGACAATAATTTCTTTTTCTCTTTTCTTCTTTCTCTCCATCTCACCGGAAGAGGAACCAACTTCAAGTGCCCTTACCGGAAGAGAAATACCAATTGATCCAAACTTTTCTAGCAAACTCTTAAAGAAACTTTCAAATTCTTGATCACAGTTAGCCAAACTCTTTGAGTGTGTGTAGATTTGTTTGCACACCAGTTCATTTACTTTCCACACCACATTGTTGTTCATTGGTAAACAATTTGGAAAGTACATTACTAGACATATGACCAGAGTACCAAACTTGAAAGGGTAACTTGTCTCCTTTGTTAATTGCACATTTTCCATTAGTTGATCCTTTAATAGTCCGCACAGGTCAAAGTCCTGACCTTCTATTATCATTTTGTGTGAGATGTAGACTGCACTAGCCGAAGTTGCTCCTTCTCTATTTCTGAAAAATATTTTATATGATATGCCATGCGTAATGTACCTTGTCACAAATTTTTTGATTGTCGATATTATCAATGCCCTTCGATCTCCAATAACTCCGGTTAGGGTTTCGACTTCTTTATTCTGGATGGATTTCTTTCTCGATATATCCCCAACTTTGCATAATCTAGTTAAATTTTCAATTAATTCCTTTGAAATGATTTAGGGTTTGTCCAGAATCAAAATCTCATCATTCAATCTACTCAAAATGAATTTAACGATTTCTACGTTCTCGAAATAGGGAAACTTTTTCCAAATGTCCAAATTCTTGTATTTGGCTTCTTTCACCCATTTCAATTCATCGTGTGACAATAGATTACTTATGGATCTAATATTCTCACTGTTGTATTCATCTAAATTTATTGACTCTTTGATTTATTCCATTTTTCCTTTCGTACAATTGCACACTAAAATGTATGGAAATTCCAAAAACAACTGAAATACCTGATTGATTTCAAGATTCACCACCGAATTAAGTTTAATCCTTCGAGATTCTACTGCAGACCACTTTCCTCCTTCTCTTCTTCGATGCAAAGTGAAAAATGAGGGTTACAACTTATCTTTTATAGCTCGCACACTTGTAATAAATGCCTTTTCCCTAGGTATTCTGAATACTCTATTTTCTTAGACAGTGAGAAAAATTCTTCTACGGACCTATGATTTCTTTGAGTTTCCTTGTGATTGTTTTTCAAAACATCTGTAGATCATTAATACACCTTTTGACAATCTTTTCGTGATCTGGTACCAGCTTATGGACAAGGGAAAAAGGATTTTCTTGAAAAACTTCCCTTGGACCAATGGCCTAAGATCAATTTCCAGAGGAATTACCGGAAGCAAGTTCCGGTGCAGAACCATTTCCAGCATTAGATTCATTCTTCCTTACCCATTTCTTCTTCATCTAATCTCTTATTTCATCCATAATCATTTTTCCTTTTTCTTTATCGTTTTTCTGTGCATTTATGTCTTTGTATACCAAACCTCTTCTATCCACATTTTTTCGTTTATGCATAATCTTGCAATGTGACCATATTTGTTGCAATTGTAACACATAGTAGTTCCTTGTCCAGACCATTCATTCCATTCATTTCTTCTTGATATGCATTGATTAGAAATATGCCCAATTCTTCCACAGGTATAACATTCAACATTCCTTGTATTGAGAGAGTAGTTTGACACATTTTTTCATTTGATTGATTTATGACCAAACTTATTGCAATTGAAACATTGACTAGAAAATGATGGATTACTTGATTTTATTTTACTTCTACACTGAGCAGCCATATGACCAAATTTATTGCAAGCAAAATAGTAACCATTAAACTTTTGATCATTAGGTTGTCTTACTGGATACCTTCCATCTTTGTTCATTTGATTTCCTTGCCTGAATTTTTTTTGTCCAGATCCGAAACTTTCTCCTTTCTCATATCCAAGACCTTGCTTGTCTTTAGCATTCTTTTGTCCTTGAGTCAGCTCATCAAGCTTAACAGAACTAATCTTAAACTTTTCCTTGTATTCATTTTTAGTAGTAAGTTCATTTATGAGAATAATAATCTATTTTTCAAGCTCTTCTTCATTGTTTTTGGATTGTTGCATTTCACTCTCCAACTGAATGGATTCTCCATTTATTCTTCTTCATTCATTAGATCTTTCTTTTAAGGATTGAGCAAGGTTCTCCTCATTCTTCTTTTTATCTTTAATTTCTTTAGTCAGCTTCATCACCATGGATTCCATTTCAAGATTTAGGGTAGCATTATTTCTGGCAATCTTTTCACATTCTTCAGTTATTTCCTTCAAGGTTTGATTTAGGTGAGCATCATCCATGTTTTCGCTCTCTTTCTACTTAATTTGATCATAGAGATCTTTCCTCTTTTCCCTGGATTTAACAATCTGATCCTTCAATGTCTGAATGAATTTCTCAGCATCCCTAAGATTTTCTTTCAATTCCTGAACTTCTGATTTATAATGATCAAGGTCATCAAGTGCCACCACAAGCTACTCTTGAAGACTACCAGATTCCATTACATTCCAAGATCCACCTCAAGCTACTAAACTTATTATGAGGAACTTGCTCTGATACCAATTTTTGGACTCAAGGGAACACTAAGAGGGGAGGGGTGAATCAGTGTTCTACAAATTTGAACCTTATTAATCTGATATTTAAACCATTTCAACATTAAACCAAAGGAAAGATACAAACACACAAATTAATCATCCACAACACCACAACACAAGGATTCTTGCGTGGAAACCCCGTTAGGGGAAAAACCATGGTGGAGGTTAATCCATAATTTGAGTACTCAAATTTAAGTTTTACAAAAAGGTAATGCACTTGCATTCAGGCTCACTGCCTAGAGCTCATTGCTCAAAATAGAAAGGCTCGCTACCTTAAAAAATGTTGAGATTAAAACCATCTGAAAGTTTGAACTAAAGAAGTAGCATCTACTTATGCCAAGTTACAGTTCCGGTTAGGCTCATAGATCAGATTTTGGACCTTTTGTCTGATTTTGCTCTTTGCTCTGCAATTCGCATCATAAATTCATACATAGATGAATTTGCACCACTATCCTTCTGAATTTTACACCACACACTAATATACTTCACATCACACACATTCACTTCTCCAAAATGATACAACCAATCTCATATATATATCTGCTACCAAAGATTTGATCATTCATATGTCGGCTTTCATAAAGCATTAAATACTTTTCAATTGTCAGCTAAATCCACAACTAATTCTTTATGTGCACCACCCATAGTTGGTCAAAGCATAGTGAGAACCCAAATAAACATATTCAAACATAGAAACATTTAACAAATTACTTCTTAAACATATGCAATGGCTAATTTCGCCAAGTCGACCTCCTAGCACAGATAACCAAAAAATTAGTGCACCGGATCTCCTAGATTGTACACCAGTGAATGCGTAGGCACAAGACTCTAGAATAAGGTGTTCAGATACCCGATGATCTTCCTTGAGATGCACAAAATGAACTAATAAGTAGATAATGCACATTGATCGACAAACTCAGGTTTAATCGGATGTCTTGTTCTTCATTTTGTTTTGCCAATATGAACTAATACTAAATCGTGGACTAGATGAATGACTTTAGGTTGCCATCAATGACAACACTAGAAGCCATATGCCAACAGGATTAAGGGTAGATAAGAGGATATGGCTTAAGGTTTCCTGAGAGGATGGCTTAAGGGAAGTTGAGAGAGTGACTTAAGGGGATGTAAGAGGATGGATTAAGGGTAGATATACGAGGATATGGATTAAGGGGTCCTAAGAGGATGGCTTAAGGGGAATTAATAGAGAAACTTAAGAGGATGCAAGAGGATATTTTAAGGGTGGATATATGAGGATATGGATTAAGGGGTCCTAAGAGGATGGCTTAAGGTAAATTAATAGAGACTTAAGGGGATGCAAGAGGATGGATTAAGGGTAGATATATGAGGATATGGCTTAAGGGGTCCTAAGAGGATGGCTTAATTTGTGTTGAGAGAGTGACTTAAGGGGATGCAAGAGGATGGATTAAGGGAAGATATATGAGGATATAGATTAAGGGGTCCTAAGAGGTTGGCTTAAGGGGAATTAATAGAGAGATTTAAGAGGATGCAAGTGGATGGATTAAGGGTAGATATACGAGGATATGGCTTAAGGGGTCATAAGAGGATGGCTTAAGAGCTGTTGAGAGAGTGACTTAAGGGATGCAAGAGGATGTATTAAGGTTAGATATACAAGGATATGGATTGAGGAGCCCTAAGAGGATGGCTTAAGGGGAATTAATAAAGATACTTAATGGGATGCAAGAGGATTGCTTAAGGGTACATAAGAGGATGGATTAAGGGGTCCTAAGAGAATGGATTAAGGAGATATGAATTCAATTATAATTTTTTTATAAAATGACAATGAATTATTTAGTTTTATATGTATACTATCAATTAAATGTATCTAGAACTATATATAGTTACTTGTCTCTAGATTTGAATTCCATGTTAATATATATGCATGTCCTCTCTTTTTTGTAATACATCTAGTTTTGGGAGACCTAAAATAAAAAATGATATAAAAATTTAATTAGGAAATGACTAAAGACAAATATATATGTAGACATGTATATGTGATAAATTTTTAACTATATATCAACTAAGAATTAAATATATATACAACTATATACTTACCAATATTTATTTACTTTGTTGTACCATCTGCATCCTCTCTTTTTTGTAATGCATCTTTGATTTTCTCATGATCATCCATTGAAAGTGTCCATAACACTTTATTAGCAAGCAGACCTACCTTGATATATAACTAGTTTTATATTGGTTGCCAAAATCAAATGTGAATAATGTATAACCTTCTTGTGTCTTTCATAATATTCAAATGCAAGCAATCCATTATTTCTTATCAAATGTTTTTGAAGCCAGGTGCCAACAACAACCACCAAACCAGTTGGATACTCAAATTTTTCATCTTCCACTCTAGGATGTACCAACTTATGTTTTCTCTCAACACATCTAGCCAACCAATACTTCATCTCCTCTTCATTCCCGTCAGGTGCAACAATAGCATACACATGTCCTACAAAAATAAATAAAAAATTCAATAAAGAGTGACTTATATTTAATTCACATATAAAATGCATACATATAAAATTCAATTCAATTTAATGTACCCTCTTGTACAAGATCTAAAACATTATCATAATCATCTGATGTGAACACTTGATTATCTTCAATTGTCGTTCCATGTTGAACATGTTTCGATGTAGGTGTTAAGGCTCTTTGTTGCCATTCTTTGACCCATTTCATATTTTCACATGCCTCCTAATCACCTACAATACAAAATTGACAAAAGAATGCCAGCTCCCTTGTCCATATTGTCCATGTGTTTGCATTCAAACTCTTAAATGAATGTCATTTTTCAGATCCATTAATTGTTTCACAATCTTGTCGAGTAAAAATATCATTTTCTTCAACTAACCAAAAGAAGTGTCGAATTATTGAGCTCTTACTTGTTCTTGTAGATAATTTGGTATTTCACCAATCTACAATTGCATGTGCATCTCTGAATTTTGCAACATCCTCAAATTTTAGTTGCTCTCTAGCAAGAGCTCTTTTCACACATGCACCTACTCCATCATGTTCTCCTTTACCATGTCCAGCTTTAAAAAAACTCCACACGTGTTGGATATTATTTTCCTTATGAACTCTACATAACCAATAAAACATTCTAGCATTCTTGAATTGACTTGTGCCTGACCATATGAGATGTTCTCACATTTGAATTCCTCTCTCTTTTAATTTTTATAAAATATATCAAAACAATATTGAACAAACTCAAATAAATGTAATTGATTATCACTTACATAAAAATGGTACTCTCTCAAAAAAAAATCTATTATCTTCTCTACTATCATCTTCATGTCTATATACAATATAAAAAAATATAGCTACTTGCACTGAATTATAATATTGTAATTGAATTTCTTCTTGTAGAGCAAGAGTATAATATTCAGCAAAATCAACAACTGACAATATAGTTCCAATTGGGAATGTGTTTTTACATAAAATAAATTGATTATCAAGCCAATGAGAATATTGAGAGTGTTTAACATATTTAGGTACAATCTTATCTTTAAATTCTTTAATAAATGCATGCACACTAAATTTTTCCACAATTAGCTCACAACGTTTTCCAATTTTTCCATCTTTTAAAGAAACTCAATATTTTAAAAATAATTACACCCACTAATTGTTGTCCAAATTCATATAAACTACTTTCATGCATACATTCTCCTAACAATGAAAAGTTACCACATCTATCACACTCTCCAGAAATGCATGCTTTTAAATAAAATAAGTTTCCATTAGAGGGTTCACAAAACAAACCTGCTATAAAATCTCTGATTGTTTCAGGTGGCCACAAATGTCCTGCATAATTTGGTTAGCATGCAAAGTACAATGTATATATCAAAAAAATATCATAATAATACGAATTTGTACAGGAGTCTTACAACAACAAGAGATTTGTTGTTTATTAATTCTAACATACCAAGGTTTATATTTTTCGAATGATCTTTGAATTATGCTAATATTAAATGGTAAGATTGAATCATCTAAAAAATAATAATATAATTCAATTTGAGTCATATCTAAGAGATTCTTTGGATGAGGTTCACTAATTTTGGAACCCACCCTTAATTTTAAAACATCTCTAATGTTAGGTGATACTCTTGTATTATCATGCCAATATTTTTTGATTAAATATTTGATTTTATTAGTTAATTTCATGCCTGATCTTGGGAGTCTACCACTAAAACTCCAACATTGATTAATTGGATCCTTTTCAATACTTTCTCTTCTTTTAGCAGCTCTTATATATCAAAGTTTTAGGATTTATTTTTATACATTTACTAATCTTACTTAACATTCTTTTATTTGAAGTTGTTTTATTAACTAGAGTAGTTGTTATTGCATGACGAGCTGCATTCTTATCTTTAGATCAAATTTTTTTACCTATAAAATAAATAGCATTAGCAACACTAGATATGACTTGTTCTACTGAATCATTTTTCTTTTTTGATTTTACAAAAATGCCTAATTTTTTCATCAATTGCATCATGAGTTGACATTGAGATCCTAATTTATTTCTATAAAAAACATAATATATATTCTATTTCCATAATTTCTCATTTGTCTCCAAGAAACTTAACCAGGAAGGTTATCTAGCACATCTTTTTCAATTGTAAGAAAAAAAAATTTCATTTTCATTCATACAAGGGGTTTCATTTTCATTCATGCAAGGGGTTTCATTTTAATTTTTAAACATAAAAGGGATTTCATTCTCATTTGCATTATTCTAGGATATTTCATCTTTATTTTTTTTTGCATTGTTTCAACCCTAGAATTATTGATACCATCAATGGTGTATCCAACTTCCTCTAAATAACTAGGATCAATATTATCAAGACTTGGGTTTGAAGACATACTTGGATAAAAAAATTGAATAGGTGCATTTTCCATATCATTGGGAGGTGGATTTGAAGACATACCTAAAGTTGTTTGCATAGGTTCTATTACCATATCATTCAAACTTGAAGTTGAAGGCATAGTTGGGTTTGTCTCCATAATTGCATTTTCTTCCATATTCACCATCTCCACATTTACATCATCTACATTCATCTTATCCTTCATGGTTTCCTCTTCAACAATCATGGAACTAGATGCTTCCAAATTTTTCATTTGACGAATCCTTTCTCTTCTATCCCTTTGTCTTTTTGCCTCCATTTCTCTATTTACTTGAATTTCTTCGAGTGTCATTAACTTTCTACATTTTTTTCTTTGCCTTTGCTTTGATCCCATGGTTACCAAACCCTCTTTGATAAAAAAACAAATTATTCTTAACCTATTTTCAAATTGCTATCTCCTTCAAATATTCAAATAAAACTATATAGTATGAAGATCCTTTCTTCTATAAATTTTGAAGTACAAAAATATCATGAATACATCCAAAAGTTCTATTTTTTTGAATCTTCTTGTAAAATGTTCTTGTACTTGATTCCACTTCAGAAAATTCAACCTGAACTTGTCTCTTCCAATAATTTGAATAGAATATGCCCTATTAAGAGATTGCACAAGACAACATTGCCATAAAAAATGCAGAAAATGGTGCTTTCGAACCGTACTATAGAAAAGAAATGTTGCAAAAAAAAAGTGCTCTATTAGTATTTTCCAAATTGGGAAAAAATGGGTAAATAAGAAACGTGTACATGTTACCTTTACCCAACGGGTAAATAGGTAATACATACGCATTCTATCTAAATAACGAGTATGCGTTTTAACAACACGTACATGTTTCAACAACACGTATGCGTTTTAACAACACGTACGCATTACTAAAAATTTGAATCTCCAACCCACATGCAACCTTGGTTTTAGGCTCGAGAAATGCTTGGAAACCCGACCCTTAGCCTTTGACCTACAATTAAAAAACTAAGTCAGATTCAAGAAGAATGTCCAACTTTGGCAATATGGTTGGTGGACTTTTTTTTGAATCAATCTATGAAATTAAAACCTATTAGAGAACACAATGTCTAGTTTCCAAATATATATTTTTTATTAAGATTGGATTATATTGTTATTTTTTAATTGGATTATATTGTTATTTTTTAATTAATTTCTAAGCAAACTAGTCCATAAAATTGAAATATCATACTTTTTTATTTTTAATCTTTTTTTTTGTTAAGATTCTTGTAAAAAAAAATATATGGCATCAATATTCAAACAATTCTCTACACAATGAAAATAAATATTCAAAAAATATATATTTTAGGTCCAATTATGTTGTTCATACACGTTGATTTTTAAAAACAACAATTAAGGCACATAAAAATTCAATTAAAAAAAATATTCAAAATAAAATTACAAAAAAATATCCTCATCAATTTGCGTGTTGTTAGCTCTCTTTCCTCAAAAGGAACTAGCAAAATACTTGTATTTGGGTCAAAAAGTGGTGTTTGTACACGTGCATGGTATGGTAGAAAGAAGTCTTTTAAAAGTGGTTTTATACACCCCTATCAAAATTTAATTTCTATCATCTGAGTATTTGAATAAATTACATATTTGGAAACTAGATTCAAAATGCTAAGTTTCATATTACTGAGTTTTTTTAAGATTCATTGTGTAAGTGCCTCAAATTTTCAATCCAAGTGTGACAAATTTTGAAAAACAACAAAAACACTTCCACTTTTTGAGTTTTTTGTGGACCCAACTTCTTGCATCAGCCCTATACACTTTTCCTAACCTTTGAGTCATAAGACTTGATTCTATAAGACCCTTATGCTAATTTTGATTTTTTTGGACATTATTGAAAATCAAAGGTATTAAGGCCCAATCATTAGGCTCTGATACCAAATGTGATATCTCTTTCCTCCAAATAGTTATTTAAGTAATACCAGTGGATTTAATATAATGAATATTAGAATTAAATTGAGTTATGTAATTTTATCAAAATAAATGTGAAATTAATATAAACTACAAACATGTGACAATTATATGTTTAACACAATAAATAAAATAACACCTCCACACAGATTAATCATATTAACACCAAAATCATATAGACTGTTGGCAACACAAGGGCAGACAACTAAGAGAGGAGGGGTGAATCAGTTGTCTCAAAAACTATACTTATTAAACTTATTCTCAGATCTGATAATTAAACATGAAAGAAAAAACCATCACCACATCAGAAACACACATAACACCAAGATTTTTGTGTGGAAACCCTATTAGGGGAAAAACCACGGTGGAGGTTAATCAACAAGTTTATACTCTGTTAAAAGTATAGTAAATGGGGAATGCACATGCATTCAAGCACACTGCCTAGAGCTCACTGCACAAATACAAAAAGGCTTACTGTCCAATGGAAGACACACTGTCTTATAGGCAGATTTGGATTACATCCATCCGAGAGATTTTAAACTAAGAAGATAGCATCTGCTAATGCCTGATTACAGTTCTGGTTAAGCACATGAACACTCTTTCTTCTGCTCACTCTTCTTCACACTTTACTTCTTCCTTCAAAAGATCTAAACTTTATTCGCACATAGCACTCACACTTCACACATCACGCACGTCTCAAATGATGTAAAAAATTGGTTATATATATCTGCATCTAAGAACAACATCAACTACATTGTCAACCCAATAAAATATAAAATGTGTACAAACTCTCGACCCAAATTAATAAACAATTTTCAATACGAATCAATAAATGTTGGCCAAAACATAGTAGGGACCTAAAACAACATGTCTTGAACATGAAACACCATAAAAAATTAGCCTCGAAGACCCATAACACGCTACAATCACCATGTCGGCCATGAACATGAAAAACATGAACACAAAAGAAAATCACCAATCGCGAGCACAACGATCAATGTGAACCAACAACATAGATAGAGCATGATCTAGAAACATCCACAAGCATCATGAATCACCTCATAAGCATTCGCAACAACTCATGTTACTAGAATCACATCATCTTCTTTTAGGAACATCAACTAAAGCAACATAACAACTGTCAAAACACAAAAACTCATAACTTGAGCAAATCTTCATGTGAACCTCTGAAACTTTCGGTGGATAAACTAGATATACCTATCAAAAAACCCTTTAATCCGCAACTTCTTACCATCAATATACTAAACTATCCATCATACTGAACTTCATTGCTTCACTGACAACCTTTAACTTATTTTATTACAATTTTCTCAATATCCTTGACATATACAGCCTTAAAGACATTAATGCCAATAGTGTTGACATCAATGACAACCACATATCAGCAATATCCAATATAGACAATATTCCCAATATTATCGAATCAATGGTTCTCAATACTTATCTGAAACTCACGGAGAGGTTGCTATCTGACACTCAAAGGAATGGTTATAGGTCTAGGCTTTCCTAGAATAAAAACTCCCAAAGGAAACTAGTTCTTACACAGAACCCAACCTACTTTCATGGCATAAACATAGTCCTAGCTAGGACACTCACGAGTGTACATTGTACCCCAATTTGGACACACCCTTGTGTGCCCCTTCTCCAAATGTTTCAATGCCCGCTCATGATCCTAACCTCCAGTCCTTTGTGCCCCTTTAATTTCTCTTTCTTTTTCTCTTCTCTCCTTGAATGTTCTCCCTCCTTTTCCACCATAAATGCTTATATAAGCCTTAAGGGATGGTTTACAAACCATCACACTATTGCAAGTATAAGTAGTTGGTGTTTTCATTGATGTCAACAAGCTTATGTTTGTGTTATCATTAATTTCAACTAGTGATTCTTTGATTAGTTGCATTATATTGTCATTAGTAAGTTACTGGTGTCAACCTCTAGTGTTGCTTTGATAAGCTTCTATGGATGTATAATTGAGTATTAGTTGGTATAGTGTGATGAGGAAATGTTGAAGATGATGATTCTGTGTCTCTGGAACTTGGTTTTCAAGTGCTTTTGAGAAAATTTGAATACTAGAGGAAACAGTGTGTTGCAGAGGTGTTTTGGTATACAGAGTTGTGTTATGGTTTTGCTTCACATTTTTTTTGTGTTGAAGATATTCTTATGTGGTTCATATATGTTGGTAAGAGGTGTTCAGAGGTTCTATATCTAGAATTTCTTGGTTTGGATTTCCATACAAAGAGAGTTGTGTTCACCAGTGTGTGAACTATTTGTTGCACTGATGTCTAGGAGAAATGGTTTTGCTCTGCATTTCTTCGCAGTTTGGTTTCTGGTCTAGTGGTTCTGGAAGTGTGTTGATAATGATCATATCTACCTATAGTCAAATTTTTTCATGGTTTGATGGTTCTAAATTTGGTTTCTTGAGTTACAGAGTATGGAAGGTTGTTTGAGTGTACTAGGTGTGTGCATTTTTCAAGTGATTTTTTTCGAAGGAATTTGTTGGATTTCAAGGTGTTTGTGGAATATTATAGATTGTATTTGAATGTTGTGTGTGGTACGTGAGTCATCTCTAGGTTTAAGGAAGCATGTACTTAATTTTTAATATTGTTTACACAAGTTTGACTAACCTTGGGTGTTTACACTAATTGTGGATTTGCTTCAGTGATTAATGAAGCATGGTGTGGTTTGTATGAATGTATTTAGGTCCAATTTAAGGTGTGATGTGGTCCACCTTCATTCCTTTCCACTGCAAGAATGTTTTGGTGTCGATCTAATTTTGATTTGCATGGTTGAGGTGCATAGCCGAACTTGGAGAAATTTTTCAAGGTTGAAGATGGTATAAATAAGGGTTGAGTTGATGGAGAATTGAGTGGTGATGTGTGTGATGTGAATTGCAGAGTTGTGAAGTATGAATTTGTGAAGTGCAGTCTGAGATTAATGAGTTAGACCACTGGAAGTAGTGAGCAGAAGGTGTCTATAATCTTCAAAAAGGATGTGAATGTGTTGGCGATGTTGTGGTGGATTTTTTTGTTGCATTGAGATCGATTTCTCACTGTAACATTCTTCTTTCTTCTTTTCTATAATCTAGCAGTAAGTCATTAGCAGTGAGCCCTTATTTCTTCTGGGTAGTGAACCTATTGTATTTGGTGTTGCAATTACTTTATATTGTGAGCTAATCCTCATCATGGTTTTTCCCTTCTTGGTTTTTCCATGTAAATCTAGTGTTTTATTGTGCATGGTGTTGATGTGTTTCACTTTTTGTTATTTGATTTCATGCTAAATCATTCTAATAGATTAAGGGTTAATAAAGTTGATGTGGATGTTTTAATGTAAAACCGATTCACCCCCCCCCCACCCCCCCCTCTTAGTTGTCTTGTGTTCATTCAACAATTGGTATCAAAGCAAGGTTCCTTGGAAGAAAGATTAATCACTTAAGGTAGATCTGGGATGGCACACAAGAGGGATGGTCCTTTATTTCATGGATCAAAATATGGCTTCTGGAAGACAAGGATGGAAGGTTTCTTGGTATCTCTTGGATTTGGATTTTGGATGTCTGTTGAGACTGGATATATTGTGCCTGTTGGTGGTCCAAAACTGATGATGAGATCAAAGACTATGAGAAAAATGGTAAAGAAAGGTATGCTCTTTTAAGTGGTCTTTCTAACACTAAATTTGTGAAATTTATGAGTATGAAATCTACTAAAGAGATCTGGACAAAGTTGGAAAGTATTTATGAAGGAGATGATAAGTTCAAGAAAGCTAAGATGTAGAATCTAAAGATCGCATTTGAGAACTAGTGAATTTTTTAAGATGAAAACATGACAAGCTATATGCAGAAAGTGGATGAAGTTTTTAATTCCATCAAAGGTCTTGGTGGAAATGTTGAAGAAGAAGAAGTGGTAAATAAGGTACTGAGAACTCTTCCTAAATCTTAGTCATAAATTTTATGCTATTGAGGAAATTCAATATTTAAAAAAATATTCTAGAGATCAGTTGTATGGTGTTTTATCTGCTTTTGAAATGAGAGAATTTGGTCCAAGTAATGCAAAATTTGAGACTAATTTTAAGGTTGGAAAATCAAAGAATACTGAGGAATCATATCAAGAGGATCTTGATGATGTTCAAGAAGAAGACTTTGTAAGAAGAATGAAAAAGGGTACTCCTAAATACAAAGGTAAGTTACCTTTCCAATGTTTTAGTTGTGAAAATATAGGTCATTATGCTTCAAGATGTCCAAACAGAGCTTTGAATGATAAGAATAAAGAAAAAAAAGGTAAAGCAATTAAGAAAACTTATTATGTTAGAGAAGATTTCAGTATACCTGATGATGAATCTAATTATGTTGATGATGAGGATAGTGAATGCTTGTTCATGGCTATTAAAGAAGGAACTAATTTTGCTAACTCTAAGAGATGTATGAAGGAAAGTGCTTCAAAAGCAGGTAATAACACTAAAGGAACTATTGTGAGTACTTTTCATGATATAGAGGAGAAGAACAACTGTATTATTGATAGTGGATGCTCAAATCATATGACCGGTGACAAAAGTAAGTTTTTTAAAATTGAGAAATATGGAGGAGGTCTACTAAAGTTTGTTGATGATACATCTACTAAGATATGTGGAAAAGGTTCAATTATTTTTGATGGAAAGAATAATAGAGATAGTGTTTTTTATGTTAAGGTTTTGATACATAACCTTTTGAGTGTTGGACAAAGGTGTAGAAAAGGATATAATCATGTGTTTCAGGATGATGGATGTGAGATCAGAAAAAGCTCTAGAATTTTGGTTGCTACTAGAAGGACATATGGAAATGTTTATCAACTTAAAGGTGTTTATGGTCATTGCTTTATGACTCAGATCAATGAAATTTGACTATGGCATAGAAGGATGTGTCACATTAACTTTGATAACCTAGTGAGGATCAGTTCATTTCAAGTGTGAGAGATCTACTAAAGATTGCAAAGCCATTAATGTTATTTGCAAGGAATGTCAAATTGGGAAGCAAGCAAGAAGTTTCAAAGTCAAAGAACAATCTACTATCAGATGTTGGAGCTGGTGCATATAGACCTTTGTGGTCCTACCAGGGTAAGAAGTTTTCAAGGTGATAGGTATGTCATGTTATTGATTGATGATTATTCTAAAATGACATGGGTTACTTTTTTCAAAGAAAAATCAGAAGCTCTAGATAAGTTTAAAGCATTCAAAGTTATGGTTGAAATTAAATGGACATGTAAATAAAATGTTTGAGGTATGACAGAGGTGGAGAGTTCACCTCTAATGAGTTTAACATTTTTTTTGAGAATCATGGGATAAAAATAAATTTGTCTACCCCTAGGACTCCTCAGCAAAATGGATTGGTTGAAAGAAAGAATAGGTCTGTTTAGGAAGCTACAAGAACAATGATGAAAGAATGGGACTATTTTCTTATTTTTAGTGTCATTTTGGTTAATGGTAAACATGACTATTCACCCATATTAAATCTATTCTCTCCACTTTTCTTTATTTCTTCTTCTTGTAATTTCCTTATACTTTTATTGACATTCTTCTAAGAGACTTTCTTGGATGGATAGGGTTTTCTTTGAAGTTTTCAAAAATTCCACAAAATTTATCATCCAAGTTGATAGTAAGGTCTAATAGGTTTGGTATTATTCTTAGACTTCCAAAATATTGTGGTGATAATAGAGCTTCTATCTTATGGCATGGTCCTAATAGCGATTTTTCCGGATTCTTCATAGTCATCCATATTCTTCTTTAAGCTAGTTATCAATTGTCTTGATTTTTCACAACAATTATTTGATATTTCCAAAGTTTCCCAATTCTTTTCATTATTTTTTTCTTTTCCCTTGGCATCGCCCCCTTTGGTGCACTCAACAACACCCTCATTTTCTCCATTATTTATATTCTTCTACGGAGTCTTTATTCTCTTTCAATCCTCTATTGGTATCTTTTCTCTTCTCCATTTGGGCTAATCATGTTACTTTTCTTAAAAAATCAATCTATTCTCTAATCTTTCATGTGGGTGTTTTATCTCCTTATCTCCTTTTTTCATGGGTGTGATTGATTTAGAGTTTCATTAATAATTTTATCATCTCCCATGATAGTTATTTGGTATCGTTTCTCTTAGGAGTCACATCATTTTGGAGATTCCTTCTAGAATCTTCCCCCTTTCCATTCTTCACCCCCTTGGTGCCTAACCCCCTTTCATAGGGTAAGTGCCAAGAGGATGTTCTTTGAGATTTTCATATTTTTTATTAATTGCCTTCTTTTCTTCGTTGGATTATCTTTCTTCTCTTATGTCTGATTTCAAAAAAATTGGGTGCTTTGTTCTTTATATCGCTTAACCAAGATCTAGCAATGGAACCAATGTTAGCAAGAAATATGGGGGAAAAAATATAGAAGTTTCGTGCCCCAAGTATTTTCTAAGTTTTTTAGTTTATACCTCAAACTCGGTAATATAAGGATGAACACCAATGCAATCGAACATATCCTTATCTAATCATGCATTCATAAAGTAACAGATAACATCACACAGTTAGAACTCTAGTATTCATTATATTAATCAGATAAAGATTGGTGTAATGGAATATCTTTCCCTGTACTCTTATTTAATCCTTATCTAACCTTTATACATTCATCCTTTCATACATTAGTCTTTGTACATGTATTTCTCTCTATTTATTACATATATCCTCTTCCCTACTTATATTTTTTCATTCATATCTTCCTTTATACATATAATTATGGGATGGGACATGATCTATCTATCCTACCCCTGGTCTATATGCTATCTTTACAATATTATGCTTTGGAAGTTCTTTGCGCCAAAATGTAGTATAATTTCTTGATCGGTGTCTTCACTATTTTGCCTTCTAACTAATGGACCCTATGACTAGTATTAACATTCAAGCATCTAATGTGGATAGTTTTCAAGAGGTTCAATATGGTCATTTGAACCTTGGTATCCTTTCATCAACTAAGGTTCTAGAGACTTGTGACATTCTACCCCTACATCTCCTACTTATTGAAAGTTTAATGTTTCTACATCTATATTAATTTTATGTTATAGAGATTATATATAGGAGTTATTTTTTATTGTGATGGTTTAGATCAAATGTGATATTCATATTTTTATGTTTTTGGCCAATAATTCCATGTAGCGTACTCATACAAAGCATATTGATGTTTAGTTTCACTTTGTTCATGAGATGGTGGAGAAAGGTAAGGTCATGATTCAAAAGTTTGATGCTTGGGATAATGTTATAGATTTCCTATGACACCTGCTAGCACAAATAAGTTCCCCACCAAATATAACTTCCTATGATAATTCAACACAAGAAGATCTTCATATCAATCTTCTAAATATAGCTTCTTGGGATGAGTACTTGGGATAAGCCCATAATAGTGAGTCCCAAACTTGAGACATTAATTTTTCAATTTGGATTGAGATGAAAAGTAGGAAACACCTTTTTTTGAAGGTATTTATTCAAATTAAGTTACCTTCATTCAAATTTGAGTCAAAAAACACCTTCGTTTGAAGGTTGAAAATATAAAAAAAACCTTCAAATGAAGGTAATTTTGTTAAATGGAAAAAAGGGACCTTCATGTGAAGGTCTCTTTTTATTCCTTTTATGTAAATTATCATAAAAGGAATAGAAAGGGACCTTCGTTCAAATGTCTATTTTTATTCCTTTTATGCAAATTACATAAAAGGAATAGAAAGGGACCTTCATTCGAAGGTCCTTTTTTTCTATGTATGGAATTTACCTTCACTCAAAGGTCTTTTAAAAATCATGGAAATTATTGTTTGAAGGTCCTAAAAGTGATCTTTCCACCTTAGGCCACATACTTTCCTCAATTTTTTGTATTTTTAATCTTGGCTTGGACCAACAAATGGAATGAATATGACAAGATAATTTTTTGGATCATAACACTTGAAATAAGATTTCCAACAAGTATAATTTTAAATATGTTTTATTTAATTATTATATTTATTTTCTACTTTCTAGTGAACATAGGTTTTTCAACAATTTCCAAGGTCTTTGTTCCACACACATGGAAAAATAGTAAAATGCATTAAAAAAATAAAAAAATATCTACACACTAGGTGTGATGTTCTTATTTCAATAAAAAAGTTAATCTGGATGCATACAAAAAAAATTATGCATTACAAAATAAACTATCTAATTATAGTCAATCTTACTTCAAAAAGTTATTAAAAATTTATGGAAAAATAAATGTGCACTAGATATTCATGCTATGGATCTATTTAAAAAAATTATAATTTCATTCTTTCTACAAGTAAATTTATTCTGTTCAGAGGCAACGTCAGTTTTTTAAAAAATATTGTTAACTATAAAAACCAAGTTATTAAAAGTTACATTAAAGAACTTGCAAATTATTTCATAAAAAAATAAATTAAATTAAATACATTTGTAATCTACACATGAAATCTCAAAAAATATTAGTTTATATCATCTTTAAATTATTAACAGTATGGTTTCTATAGGTGTCAGAAAGTGGAAATTTGGTTTAAAATGTTGATTTCAATTTCATACTTTGGCCAAAAAGTGGAATGTATTATTGTGGAATCACCCCTTAATAGATATATCAAGTTTCTTTTGTGAGTCTCATCTTGCAGATTTGGAAGACACACTTGAAAACATTAATTTCCTCTTTGATGTTAGCTCCTATGGAGTTGCATCATCCTCTTCAAATGCCATGAGGACACATTTAATCATGTGTATTCTTTCTCCGTCACAATTCGGCATGGTCTTGGAGATTCTTGAGAAAAAATCAAAGAATTCATAATTATCTTTAGATCTTGTTCTTCATCAATTTCCATATGGTTTTGGATTGTCATATTATTTGATCAATCTTGGAGTTCCTAATTTGATAATGACATCCTTTGGCACCAATATGGAAAAACTTGAGCTCAAATTTCAAAGATAAGGTTACATTTTTCTTCTCTCATATTCCTATTTGAAATAGAAATCTCTTCTACATATATATGTGGATTTTTTCCTTCCTAAGGGAGAAAAATATTGTTTTGTAGTTGTAGATCATCTTCAACATTCAATGTCAAGCATCTACTATAAGTGCAAGAGATTCTACATTGAGGCGGGGATGTGTGGATTTTTTTGTTCTCTTTTATGGGAGGAGACTTTTTCCTCACATGGGAATTTATCCTTCTCATATTTCAAAGAGTTCCTTTTGTACATTAGTGAGGGAATTTTCCCTTAGAATTTTATCTTGAGTCTTCCATCGTTCATTTCACTTCTTTCTTGTTTACTCTATTTTCAAAAGGTATTTCTTCATATAGGTTTTTCTCCTTTTCTCTAATTATGGAAGATTCTTTTGTACATGAGTTTCACATCAAGCCTTTTTATTGAGACTCATATTTGCATATTTTCTCATTCTCTCTAAGTTACACTTAGGGAGGTTTTTGGTGTGAACAAGGTATTCTACCTATCTAGTATCCTTTTGGGACAATTTCACACTAGTATAATTAAGTTTTCTTGGGGAATTTACTATATGTGTCTCATATCATAAGATTAAGATGCATGTCACCATCTTAGTTTGTATTTTGTCTCATCCTTGCCTATATATACAAGGGTTCCCTAATTATACAAGATGTATCATATGCTCATAATCAAGGTTACATTGTATCATTCTTTAGAAAAAATTACATTTTCTTCTCTCTTTTGTGGAAGGAAATTGTTGTTTCAAGTGATCCTTGGATCCTATGAACGGGTAAAAGCACAAAGATGAGTCCATGAAACGTGGAAGTTTTTGCCTTAGGAAAAAATCCGAAATTGATTTCAATAAAATGGGATCCCGTTTTTTAATAAACAGGATCCCATTCAGGATCAGGGTCCCGAGCCAACCATTAAGAAATGAGATCTTGCTTTTTACAAAACGGGATCCCGATTTGTAAAAATTAGGATCTCGTTTTATAGTTGTACTTATTTTTTAAAATAAATGAAACGCAATCACTTTCAGCACTAACAATGGATGAGATCCCAATCGAAGAAAAGCAACAGCGACCTCCAAGTATGTCTCGACCCCATTTTTTTTGCATTTTTCTTTTTTTTTTTAGATTTTTAATATAAATTTAGATTTATTATGTTTTTTTTTTCGTTTTTAATGGATTTTTTGGCATTTGTATTTACCTGTAATCGAAGAAATGTTGATTTGTAGAAATCAAAAGAAAACATGAAATGAAACCCTCATATATTGAAAAGAAATGAAAGAATCAACCTTAAACCGTAACCAAAGAAAAAAAATTATGTATTGAAACCCTAATTTGTTCAATCAAACAAAAAAATTACATTTGGAAACCCTAAATTGAAATGAAACAAAAAAAAATCCATTTGAAAACCTAAATTGAAATGAAACAACAAATTTTCTTTGAAAACCGATTGCTTTTGAAACCCTAAATTGAAATTAAACAAAAAATTGCATTTGTTCAAAACCCTAAATTGAAATAAAACAATAAAAATTGCATTGAAAACCCTAATTTCTTCTCAAAACCCTAAATTTAATTCAACAAAAAAGTCCATTTCAAAACCCTAAATTGAAATTGAAAACAAAAAAAAATGTAGATTTGAAAAACCTGATTTCATGCTTGAATATTTGAAAATGGAAAAAATTAATTTGCATTGGTTTATGTTTTAAATTTAATTTTCATTGTATGGAGACAAGTATGTAGGCATGCCAATGGATGAAACTATTCCATAGATTTAGGTTGATACATAGTAAATTAGGGTCCTTGATATTGACAATCAAATAGGATTTGATAAACATTTAAATGTGTATTCAATAAGTTAGAGACATGTTGAGACATAATCAATTAAACGTTGTGAACATAGATATAATTAGATTAGAAAACAATATGTTAAACCTTACTTGTGGGACTAGTGGATCGTTAGAATAGATATAAATTATGTGTTTCTATTATGGATTGTGCTTAATTAGTTTATGTATTTATTACCACATGATAAATTAATATATCTAAATATATATGCATTTAATTTATGATTCTTCATTATATTCTATTGAGATGTTAAATTATTATTTTTACCTTACAGTGAAAATATTTAACATGTACTTTGGTGTTTTATATTATTTTATAATGGCCAATTAAACAATAATTGTATGTCGTACCTTAATTGAGTTAATAATATGGGCGTTATGCATCTATTATGATTCATACTATCTTACAACATGATACTATCTTACAACATGTGATATTATGGATCTTCAATGAGTAAAGATATGTGTGAAGCCTAGGCTCAAAACCATGTTTGCAAGGTATCTAGCTAGACCATTATAAAACTTGGTCCACGATATAAAGATCATTACTCAATAATTTTATAAGAAAATGCTCTTAAAATAACTCTACATTAACTCACCTCTTAATGGTTTTGTTGACCTGATTCCCAAGAATAATGTAGCTAGTTTAGGATCAATGTTCATCATTTTTCCCTACGCTTGAATGCTTAACAATCCTCAAATTTACTATGGATGATTGCCTTTCAATCTAGATAGAAAATTAATCCAACTATGGTCATAGGTTATATTTCCACTCCTTTTATTCATATAATTCAAAGATGATTAGGGAAGGAATAGAATTTACCAATACTAATCAAGGTTTTGATAACCAAATTTTAAGATCTAGCTCCAACAACTTTTCAAGACACATATTGATTTTCTCTAAATATATGCATTTCTATATATTCAAGGGTAGACTATAGAGACTATCCTAAATTGTCAAAAGTCAGCTAATTTATATGTGTGCTTAATTCCTCGATCATAGAAGTAATCTAAGGGAATAGTCACTCTATTCATAAATTCAAAAATATTCATAAACTAATGTTCTTGCATATGTGATGAATCAAAAATATTAACCCCAGGTTACTTGCCATCCTATTACCCTAAACCCTAAACCGATGTTTTTAGGGGTCCTAATATGACATTTCTTAAGGGGATCAAAATTTTCAAAATTTGGTGAAGTTGTCCAAGGCAACAAAATTTAAAACAATAATATACATTCAATATTTAGTGATTAAACTATAGCCTAGAGCCTTCAACATTTTCAGGTTCTATCAAGTCCATTATTTGGAAGGAACTCATTTTGGAAGCCTTTTATGTTTCAAAATGTAACTAACATTGTATTTATACCATGAGTAGCTCAACCAACAAAATTTTATAGAACATTGCAAGGTCTTTTGAAGACCCTTTAAAATATTAACTTTTAGTAAACACATAGAGTTGAGAAAGATAGTGCTTCATTATTTAGGGTTTATTTTTAGTACCTTACTTCATAGATCCCCTTAAGCCATCAAATGTTTTGTCCTAGGATCTTACCTCATAGATCCCCTTAAGCCATCCTATTACCCTAAACCCTAAACTCTAAACCCTAAACCCTAAACCCTAAAGCATTCATTTTGTCTTAGGACCTTAATGAAATTTAGTTGCCTTGGGCAACTTCACCAAATTGTATTCACTTTTAAGCCGTCATTTTGTCCTAGGACCTTACTACATAGATCCCCTTAAGCCATCATATTACCCTAAACCATAAACCCTAAACCATTCATTTTTTCCTAGGACCTTAATGAAATTTGGTTGCCTTGGGCAATTTCACCAAATTTTATTCCCTTAAGCCATGTCATTTTGTATACATAGATCCCCTTAAACCATCCTATATTAATACATAGATCCCCTTAAGCCATCCTATATTAATAATTAGTTGTTTTCTCATTCAAGTAACATGCCTTAGACATAAATGAGGCTTACACATTTTATCATTTGTATTCAATTAGGACATTTATATTGAATGGTTTAAGGGTATTTCCTAAACGTGTATCTTACATTTTGAAATTACAAATCTAATGCAGGTTCGCTTATATCTTAGATATCATGGATCAATTCAATAATATCTGTAATCCACCTCCACACCCTCCATCTCCACCACCTTCACCTCCACCTCCACCCACTCCACCTCATAACCCCCCACCTCCACCACCGAAAACTGATGGTGCTCGCTTGCAAGCATAGATTGATGCCAATGTTAGATCCATTATGGATCAAATCAACATTATTCAGAATGAAGAATGTATCGCACCACCTTTGAAGAATTTTCCATCTACGATGTAAAATGTTGTTGATGTTGTTAGGGATATGGATGGGGTCTTAGATGAGCATCGACGATAGCTAGAGGAGAGGAGAAAGTCTAATTCTGAAAAGGAAAACACATAAATGAAGAGATGCAGTAGAGAGCCACAACACTTTATAAATTAAGACAATGATCTTATAGTTATGAATTTATGGATTTGGTTGGATGGATACTTTTTGTGATGAACTTTGTGAATTTGGTTGGATGGATATTTTTAGTGATGAATTTATGAATTTGGTTGGTTGGATATTTTTAGTGATGAATTTATGAATTTGGTTGGATGGATATTTTTTAGTGTTGACTTTATGAATATAATAACTTATAATGATGAATTTATAATAGTATATTTTATGACTACATCATAATTTCTCCTATTGGAAAAATGTAATTTATATGTGTTAGACATAAATGAGATTTTTGTGAATGTTTCAAGTTTATTTTTTAGTATGTACATGTATTAAAATTACATAATTCTAGATCTTAAATTTTGAAATTTTTATGTACGCATAGTTTAGTTGAATGATGTGTGCATGCATTATGCATCGTATTTTTTTATTTTAAATGTATGTACATCTTAAATTTTGAAATTTGTATGCACATGCTCAAGTTGAATCAATGTATGTATGTGTATGTATATGTATGCACATCCTATTTAAACAAATTTGCATGTACACATTTAAAATTTAACTATTTCTTGTAATTTTTAAGTTTGTATGTTAATTTTGTATAATTTAATGCAGGTGAACACTTATATAGATATCATGGATCAATTTGAAATTGATGATATCATTAATCAACCACCTCAACAACCTCCACCTCCACCCCCTCCACCTCATATCCCACCTCCACCACCTGTTGGATTAGATGAGGCTCGCTTGTGAGCTTGTATCAATGAAAATGTGGCATCCATTCAAAACCAAATCAATGTTATGCAAAATGAAGCATTGATTCTGTTGGTGTTTTAAAAATACAACCCAACTAGGATTTATAATTCTCTAAGAGGTATCCAACCTCTATATTAAAGAACCACAAAGGCTAGTGGCCAACTAACAAGATTCGGTCAAAGACTGACATCTCCTACACTTCTGGCTCTGCAGGACCAAGGTGGGTAAACCTAAACAATGCTCAAAACTTAATTCACTCATACATTGACATTGTTTTATAAAGCAAATAATTCCCAATGAAACAACACTAAGGGAAGCATTGACAACTTTAAACTTGGCTAAATTCTCAGTAACTCAACCCTCTCTCAGCCATTGGAAAGCAGGACAAACAACAAGTTAAACAGTAAGATTAGAATGATTTTGCAATTATAAAATGTTCCTGAGATGCACAAACTGAAAAATAGATCAGTGCCAGTTCTGGGCCATGGAGTCAAACACATAAAATGAATTCCCTAGCAAACAGTCTTCAACCAGTGGATTTAAATTGTTGATGCTTTGCATCAACTGTTAGTGTCTTGCACCAAAAATCCCTCTCTTGTTATCAATTGGATTCTTCTTATCTAATCCCATCTGCACACCTAAAATCACAATCACCTGCTCAAAGCATTTTAACTATTTCCTTGAAACAGAACAATGAACAAACAAAACAACCTCATGAAATTTGAAATGATAAATTCAAAGACACTTTGTATTATTGAATTTACATGACTGAAAGTATACAAATATGGAGACAATTTGAAATCATTCATGAATGTGCAAACACCTTCATGATGTTAATTGCATAAACTGGTTGTATTTACTCATGAATTCACAAAATTACAACTTAAACAATGACTCAGAAATTACAATTTTCTATCTACCCAGCCCAATACAAAAACTCAGAACCCTTTACAATAAGAGAATAATAGAAGATATAGAAGAAGAGAGGCAAGCAGGAGCAACCCTAAATTCGATCTGGAATTGCCATCTGGAAGCTCCATTTACCGTTGATCAACTGAAAGGAATATTTCCTCCTTCTTCCTCTGCAGCAACAAACTTATTCCCTCAAAAACATCATTTGCTCATCATTGCCCAGCAACAGAAAATCAGCCCATGTGGAGATTCTCATTATTTTATCCAGTTGCTCTAAAAACCTCTTTCCCATGCACATCTATTTCAGCTCTCTTTTAATTGCTGCAGGAAAAATATTTTACCCATACCTTGCTTTACCTCCATTCAGAATATCCTTTGTTCATTTATCACTTTACTTCACCCAAAGCTTTGCACGCAAATGGTGAAAAATACAAACAGGTACATAAGCTTTACCTCCATTCCATTATTCACTTTCACATTTTTTTAAAAATATTTTTCATTTGAAACCTTGTGAAAGCCTTTTCTCGTGCTTTAATATCTTTTACTTTGCTGGAAATATTTGAAACTTTTACCCATAAAATATTTGGTGAAGACCACTATCTACGGGGCCAGTGGAATATTTCAGCCGCCCCCACCAAAATTTTGTCAAAGTTACTGGGCCTTATTAAGATTTAAAAGATTTGCCCTTTAAAATAATCTTGGACCATTTATCGAGCACTTTTAAATTTCAAAAACTTAAAAAAAATGAAACCATTAGCAAAATGAACCATCGGGCCCCCATTTACTTCACGCACGAGTGTTCTCGCGTACCTCGTAGCCATTTTGATGGCGTCACCACAATCCTGTGGGGTCTGCGAGATCATGCCACGTGACGAGGTCTCTTCTCCGTCGTTGATCTCGTGTGTTGCCCTAAATTTCTTCTCTGCTTGCTCATTCCTGGCAATGGCGTTCACCAAACAGCTCGACACTCTCTACAGATGTAGCCGCCATTCACACAATGCTTGAGCCTCCTGCTCCAGGCCGCACCCATCAATCTCCATGCGCATATATCACGGGTCTCCTCCCTCTGCAGTGTGCGCCTCTCACCCCTTAATGGATGTTTACCTTCTCTGCTTATGCAAAGCATCCTCCACATTGCCTCCATCATGCCCTCAGCGATCTCCTCCATGTTGCAATGCACGCACCAGATAGTGCTTGCAGGTCGCGCCATTAACCATAGTTGCGTATTCCCCTCCTGCTTGGTGCACAGGCCATGTCTTCCTTCCCAAGCATGGGGTCCATACCTTCCCATATGCTAGCGCACCTCCCTTCCTCTTGCTAGGCGCGGGTCTCTCCACCCATGATATTGGTGTAATTGAGACTATCATCATCCCATAAAAGGTGAAGTATAGAAATGTCACATAGTTCAAGAAGAAGAACCAAGCAAACTTCTTGACTATCCACTCGAAGCAAACCATACTTGTAAACAATAAAATTGTACATAACTATTTGGCCGAGTGTGTAAGGGAGCTCAATCAGCACCTGATCAAGAGCATAGGGCATTGCAGAGTACATTCCTGCAGCCCTTTCTCTGGAGAACATAGTTCTCTCCATTGCAATGACAGGTTGCACAGTTGAACATTTATTGACCCCTAAGACTATTACAGCTCCATATAAGGCACCTGCAACAATAAAAAGATCAATGTTGTTGCTCCTTTTTGTGCCCACCTTCCAAAATATTGTTCCAAAAAGTAAAGCACAGACAAGTGTGAAGAAGTATCTAACACTGTTATAGTTAGGGCTACGCCAATAAGTCCACCATTGCTTCCACAAACAAGACTTGAATTGTCCAGAAAATGATTGAGAATACTGGGTTGGAAAGTAAAGTTCCTTTGCTTGTAGGGGTGGAGTATTGAGCTCTTGCACCAATGCTTTGTTCTACTTATAGAGAGATGAGTTTCTATAGTGCTCTGCAAAGTCTAATCCTAGATGAATTTCTGCAGAAACAGAGCTAGCTTCTAGCATCCATGTAGTAGGGTTATATTTTTCCTTGATCTTTGTTACTCCTGGAATAGCCTTGAAATATTCAATTATCATGTAGTTGCTCAGAAACTTATCTCTTACTGAAGCACACTGTGATTTTATCTATGGTGAATGATACTACTTCGTTCAAGTCAATTGAATAGACTTATAGCAATAACAACTAGGAGTCTACTGATGGAGCAGTGCCTTACAAATCATGCATTTCATAATCGAAATATCCTTCAACAAATTGCCATGCAACATTTACAACCTCATGATTGTGAAAAGCATGTCGGGCCCCATGTGGGTCCGGCTAAAAAAAAAATTGTTTTCAAACAACTTTTATCCTCAACAAATTCAACACTGTTTCTGAGTGCTTTTGAAGTTGAAAAACGAACTGGGTCACAATTAGAAACTGTTTTCTGGCACTTTTGCAAAATGGTCAAAACAGGTCAAGTTGCCTCGGGAATCAATCTAGAAAACTGGTCAAACGACCTCGTGAAGCGATAAAAACTTGCGAGCATATAGTCATTTGATCCAAAAGTATAGTGCAAAAAGACGGCTCAGAAAAACATGTCACGAGGTGAAAAATATTAATCGGCAAAATCGCCTAGTCAGGCTTTTCTAAAACAGCAGTTGTTTTGAACCAATTGAAACTGACTTAACTGCCAATTTATAAAAATAGCAAATCAACTTCTGGCGAGCTGTCATCAAACACATAAGTTCATTTGAGGTACCCTGAGCACATGTGCAAAAGGAATTTATTTGAAACATCGTTGATCAAAAGTTATTAACGATCAAAGTTGACCACTCAGAAAGGTTGTCAGGGATGCAAATACAAAACAGAGCAAACTGCATTTGGTTTCGATCTGCTAAAAATAGCAAATCAGATCATGAGGCTCTAAAAATTGACATGTGAGATTATTTAGGTATGGAGAATATGGAACAACATTCATTTTGACTTGACAGTCATCCGATTGCAAAATCCAAGCTCAAACAGGAGGTTGTTTCACAAAACAACAGTCTGCAAACAACAGATCAGTGTCAAAACCCTTCAGCTTCACTTTTTGAAACTTTGTCAAAACTTATCACGGGAAGCTGAAAATTGACATGCCTGGTCACATAGGTCAATTGAGTATGTCTGCAAATGGGTTTTGCATGGCAATCAACAGACTTTAAATTATAAGCCTCCAAAGTGGGTCAGTCAGGACTGATTCATTAGGTGCACTTCTGAAAGTGTAGAAGCAAAATTTTGAAATAGGCATCTCAAATTTGCAAAATTTGAGAGTGCCATCAGATTCCACCACATGTGAGACATTTTGTAGCTGCAATGCAAAATGTTGTTGATGCCATTAGATCCATTGATTCTGACTTAGATAGGCATTGACGAAATAGGGAGGAGATGAGACGATTTTATGCAAATGGTCTCTCATATAAACAAATTTTAGACCTAAAAATAGTAAAATCCCATCTAGCACCTTATTTTATCGACCCTAATACTCACCAGCCCATTCTTGCAACTAAATCTAGAATATCCATGAGGTGGTGTATACATCCATAGATGAGTGCACATTTTTGGAATCGATGGTGAGTGGTATTTGACAATCCACCACACGCTAATTTGGAGGTCCCATTATATTTTTTGAGGAAACTATATTTCAAGTTTTTTTGGGGAAAAAGCCCAATTATTTTGATTTTAAATCATTTTAGGGTGTTGGTGGCAGCATGCCACAACAGAGGTTAGGGGCAAGGGTTGATCCCTAATGCCTCGTGCATGTGCAACCCCTTGTTTCTCCTCTTGGTCCTACCATTCCCACACCTATGCATCAACGTGCTATGATATCCACATTAGGATCCCTAAGTACACTCGTAGGAGACCTTAATCATCATGCTTTTGCAATAGCAGCTAGGGAGCCTAAAGACTACGATGATGGAGGAGTGTTCTATGGAGTTGGTCCTAGTACCACTCCACGAGTTTCAACACCACATGTATGTACTAGCTGCCATCAGCTATGATATGGACTTGATTAGGCCACACCCAGTTTGGGTGGACATGGATATTCTGGTGGATCATCTGGTCACCTTAGTTCATTTGTAGAATTTCTTACTACAGACCATCACCCTAAGGACAGTGTGACACAAGTATAAATATGCATCTACATGTTGAATTTATAAGAATTTTAATGAACATATATATCAAAAAAAATTGCAATACATTTTAACAATCAAACTGTTTGGTGTAGATGACACTAACGATAGGGAAATCATCTGCACCTCGAGTATATATGTCGACACCAGTCCAAGTCGGCAACCCTTATGGGGTATTTTGATTTCAATTTTTTAAATTATATATGAAATAATTTTTTAACTTGACTTTTTAATTTATAATTCAATCATGAACATATGTTTTAAATATTTATGTTGGTTCAGGGGACTCAATCAACTTCCACGTCGATTCCACCTGAGGGTTTGTCAAGCGCTCATCCACTGTCGAGTGTCTCATATCAAGGGCAGGTACATTTATATTATAAATTATTTAACTTACATTAGTATCTTTAGAATTATGAATTTTGAATTCACTATATATCAAATGTGCATGTAAACTTGTAAATATTATAAGTGTTAAATGTCTATATGTATGTCTAGGTTGAAATGATAATGAGAATGGGGATCGGACAAACATTAGATGTGGCGGCTACTCATGAGGCATCTGAATTTCAGGTTGTTTTTATAAAGTTTCTACACAAAAATGTGCAAACTTGAATATATATTTTAACCTAATTCAAGTATACATGCTTTAAATTTGAACTTGTAGGAATTTGTTACTGCCCCTTTCTTCCCTGACTCAGTCATATTTACACCTCAAGGAGGACATGTAGAGCAACCAGATATCATGGTAATTTAAATTTTTTTTTATATTTAAAGTCAATTACAAATTATACATTGTGAATAACTTTAATTAAATTTAAAATTGAATATATATATGAGCTCATACATGTTAAATTCTTTTTCTTTTATAGAATGAGACACATCTTGTAGTCAAGCATGTACAAACAGGTCTTGGAATAGAGGGTGCACAACCTCTTACGGTACAATTTAAATATGATAAATTATAAATTAAATTGAATTAAATCATTTTTAATTGTAGACTTTCATCTAATTTCAACTTTCTTTCTCTTGTATATGTAGATTGATTCAGAGCATTTAGAGGTTGGCCTAGGTGCAATAGAGCATCCAGAGCCGATACCATGGTAATTTAATTTTATGATGAATTATAAATTAAATTGTCATTAAATCATTTTTAATCATCTTAAACATCTGATTTCATCTTTCTCTTGTACATAGTGGTTCAGGTCATCTGTGCGGTCCGCATGGTGTGAAGAGGTCTCTTGATTATAGAGACAATATGAGTTAGAAATGATTTCATGGGTTGTATTTGATTATTTCATGGACTACATATTTGGTTTCTCATGGACTTAATATGTATTGGTTTCATGGACTTAATATATTGTAAATAATGGACTTTATTATTATTTAATTTTAAATATAAATATGAAATTAAAGTTGAAATTAGTAGGACATTTCAATATTTGTACTTTACAAATTTAGTGATCCATACATGATATACATGATATACATTCAATAATTAGTGATAATTAGTTAATGAACTTATTTAATTCATGTCCTAATAGGATGTCTTAAGGGGTCCTAATACACAGGTTATGTAATAAAATAAGAAAAATAAATCATAATCTACAAACAAAAGCAATCTGTTTATATACCACAAAGGGTGAAATTTTAAGAAATAAACAATACCATACAAGATTAGAGAACAAAAGAATTAATAAATTCTATAAACTAAACATAAATACTAATCAAAATGCAACGATTTTTTCCAAAAAAAATGTTCAATAAGTATACACCATATTTCCTAGTTCTTTTACAACATAAAATTAAAGAACAATCATATAACTTAATTATCCAAAAATAGGCTAAAGTTTTGAAACTAAATCATGTACTCTAGTATTTATAAATCATGCAAAGTGCTAGAGAAAACTTAAGAACAAAAAAGTCCTCTTGACCTCATATTCCACAAAAAACACTAATTTATAAGTTGTCAAAACAAATAATAGCATCCAACAAAAATACTACAGCCTTATTCCTCTACGTCCACCCTTTCTTCTGGTATTGTCTGTTGGAATGGGAGTCACACCCTCTATCAAAAGAGAAAACTAAGTTAATCTACAAGTTTCCATGTAAATGGCATCATCCTAAACCAAATGATTTCAAAATACAAATTGAATAATATCAAACATCTTCACCTATGGTCATCTTAAGGGGATGAAATTCTTCAAAGCACATGTCTCATATTTAATTGTAATTGATATAATTAACTTAGAATTTAGGATGACTCATCATAAAAATCACATTCTATACAATTTAAATAGTGTCAATGTTTATTTGATTCATGTCATAATGGGATGTCTTAAGGGGTCCTAATATGATGTCTTAAGGGGATCAAAGAAGAGTATAATTAAATATAAATATTAAGTGATATAAAAAAGTATTAGACTTTAGGGTGACTCATCATAACAAATTATATAATTAAGTATAATATTTCAGATATGTCCTAATACAACGTCTTAAGGGGATGTCTTAAGGGGTCCTAATACGACGTCTTAAGGGGTTCAAAGAAGAGTATAATTAAGTATAAATATTAAGTGATATAAACAAGTGTTAGACTTTAGGTTGATTCATCATAACAAATGATATAATTAAGTATAATATTTAGGATATGTCCTAATACGACATCTTAAGGGGATGTCTTAAGGGGTCCTAATACAACGTCTTAAGGGGATCAAAGAAGTTGTCAAAATTTGGTGAAGTTGCCCAAGGCAACCAAATTTAATAGTAATATACATGTTGTTTAGTGATTATACAATCAAATTTAATGTTTCAAAGTAGGGTGACTCATCATAACAAATGATATAATTAAGTATAATATTTAGGATATGTCCTAATAGGACATCTTAAGGGGATGAAATACTTCAAAGTACATGTCTCATATTTAATCACAAGTGATATAATTGATTTAACAATAATATACATTATATTTAGTTATTATACAATCAAATTTAAAGCTTCAAAGTAGGAAAACATGCACATTTAACAAACAGAATATATAGAATACTAATTCTGATACATAAAAGTATAGAGTATAATTTTGTATGTACATGTATAAAAATTGTACAAAAAATTTAATTGTGTAAGTATGTGTGTACATATATGTCAACTCAAAATAATGTTTAGAAAATTTGGCTATGCCATCTCCAGAACATCTGAAACTTGTGCCCAGAATGTAGTAGGTCTTCACGCCACCTAATATCAAAATGGTATAAGCAATATCAATGAAATCATAAAAACATACATATTTTTATTTATATAAAACTATCTATATGTACACAACTCAAGTACCTGTATTTAAAAGTATTCCACACATGTGTGTAGGTTGAATCTACATCCTCTCCTTTTTGTTTCAAAGTATGAGATCAATGTGATGAAGGCTTAAGGATACAAAAAAGGATAATAAATCAATTTTAACTATTAATGTACAAGAAATATCAATATATAATCAAAACATGTATTTAAATATAATTTAACTAATAATTACCTATTTTTACCAAGTATTCTATGTCTAGGTTGAATTTGCATGGACTCTCCTTTTTGTCTCAAAGTATGTGATGAATTTGTGATGATGGCTTAAGGATATAAAAGGATAATTTAAATCAATTTTAACTAATAACACACTTGATAAATATCAAAACATGTATTTAATCTATTTACAAGGACAATATAAAACTAAAACTATATTTACTTATTCTATTGTACCATTTGCATCCTCTCTTTTTTTACAACGCATCTATGATTGTCTCATGCTCTTCCATAGAAATTGTCCATAGCTCTTTATTTGTAGGTCTTCCACGATACCGATCTAGTTATATATTTGTTGCCACCACCAAATGTGAGTAGTGCATAATCTTCTTATGTGTTTCATGATCTTCGAATGCAGGCAGACCATTCTTCCTTATTAGGTATTTTGTAGCCAAGTGCTAACAACCACCACCGATCCTATTGGATAACATGATAGCCATCCTTAAAGAATTTCTCAAATTTTTCTTAAGGGGATCAAAGAAGTTCTAAAAATTTGCTTAAGGGGATCAAAAACTTGTTATCAAAATTTTCTTAAGGGGATATCTTAAGGGGATCACCATACTTGTTGGATAATGATAGCCATCATCATCTTCTCGAGGTGCTATTAATTTATGTTTAGTCTCCACACAACGAGCCAACCAATATTCCATTTCCTCTTCATTCCCCTCAAGTGCAACAACATACACAGGTTCTGCAAACAAAATTTGATTTAATAACTTGCACGTGTCCATCTAATTTGACCAATCTACATACATCCATTCATATGTATATAAATAAATAATTTAGTATTACAAAATAGTAATAAAGTGATATAAAATAAAATAAATTGAATTAAATTACCTTCTTGTATAATGTATGAAACACAGTCATAGTCTTCTAATGCAAACACTTGATCATTATCTTCAATTTATTTTTCATATTGATCATGTGCTTGTGTAGGTGTCAACGATCTTTGCTTCCACTCTTCAATCCATTATGTATTTTCACATGCTTCCCAATCTCCTGAGATACAAAATTGACAAAAACATGCAAGCTCCCTTGTCCAGACAGTCCGTGTACTTGCATTTGAACTCTTAAATGAATGTCATTTATTAGATCTATTGATTGTCTCACAATCAAGTCTAGGTAGAATTTTCTTTTCTTCAACCAACCAAAAGAATCGATGAACTGTAGAGTACTCGCTCGAACCAAGTGTAGATAAACTTGTATTGCACCAATCCACAATCCTATGTTCATATTTAAACTCTACTGCATCCTCAAATTTCAATTGTTCTCTAGCAAGAATTATTTTAACACACTACCAGCTCCATCATGTTCTCCTTTACCATGCCCAACTTCAAAAAAACTCCGCATATGTTGGACATTAAGTTCCTTGTGAACCCTACTTAACCAATAGAAAATTTAAGCATTCTTGAACTATCTCGTACATTTATCTGACCATATGAGGTGTTATGTCATCTGGATTACTCTTTCTCTTAAATTTCTATAAAATATATTGAAACTGTATTGAACAAACTCTGACGAGTGTAATCGGTTGTCACTCAAATAGAAATGATACTCCCTCAAAAAAATTCTATCATCCTTTGTGATATCATCTGCATGTCTATAAACAATATGAACAAACATAGCCACTTGCACTGAATTATATTATTGTGATTGAATTTCCTCTTGCGAGACTAGAGTATAGTTTTTCACAAAATCAACCACTAATAGTATACTACCAACTGGAAATGGTTTTATGCATGCGTGAAATTGTCCATCAATCGATCAAGCATGTTGACAGTGCATGACATATTTTGGTACAATCTTATTCTTAAATTCTAATATGAATGCATGTACACTAACCTTTTTTGTAACTAAATCACAACACTTTCCAATTTTTCCATCTTTTAAAGAATAGTCAACATTCTTAAATCTTTTAAAATCCACTAATTATTTTCCAAAGTCATTATCAACACTTTCATGCATGCAAACTCTTAAGAATGAAATATTTCCACAACTAGTGCATTGTCCAAAAATACAAGAACTTAGATAAAATAGTTTTCCATTAGATCTTTCACAAAACAAACTTGATATAAACTCCCTTATTGTTTTAGGTGGCATATTAATACCACATTCCTACATAATCATGTTAGTATGCAAAGTACAGCGTATATATCAAAAAATATCATAAAAATAATGAAATTGAACATGTGTTTTACAACAACAAGATATTTGTTGCTTATTAATTTTTACATACCAAGGTTTACATTTTTCAAAAGACCTTTGACTTATTTTAATATTACTAGGTAACACTAAATCACCACAAAATTTTCTATAAAATTTGAAGTTTGTGTTGTATCTAATAGGTGTTTTGGATGAGGATCATGAACTTTGGACCTCACTCTTAATTTTAAAACATCTCTAGCATTATATGATACCCTTGTATTATCATGCCAATATTTTTCAATAAAAGATTTAATTTCAACATTCAATTTCATGTCAGACCTTGAGAGTCGGACTAAAATTCCAACATTGGTTGATTGGATCATTTTGTATACTTTATCTTCTTTTTGCCACTCTTAGCACTGTTTTAGGATATATTTTTTAAACTTCACTAATATTGCTTACCATTCTTTTATTCAAAGTTGCTTTACTAACTATAGCAGTTGTTATAGCTCTTCTTGTTGCATGCTTATCTTTAGATCGACTATTTTTTCCAATAGACTGAATGGCACTAGCAATAGTAGACATAGCATATTTTACTAATTGATCTTTTCTTCTTTGTTTAATAAAAATTCCTAACTTTTTCATTACTTTTCTCATTTTCCGCATTCTCATCAATTGCATCATTGGTTGAAATTGAACTGAAAGTTTTTATGATAAAAAAACTTTTTGTTTAATCTATTGGCATGTGTTCTTATTTGTCTTCAAGAAATATTACCAGGAAGATTATCCAAAACATCACTTTCAATTTAAAAATATATATATTCATTTTCAACATCACTTCCTAGATTTTCATTTTCATTTTCAACTTCAAAACTATTTTCATTTTCATTTTCAACTTCAAAACTATTTTCATTTTCATCAACAAAAAGGTTTTCATTTTTAGGTTCAATAAAAGGATTTTCATTTTCATTTTCAACAACAAAATGGTTTTAATTTTCATTTTCATTTTCAACAATAATTTGACTCAAATCTTGAACTCTATGAATATTATCGATGTCAACATTGCTATATCCAACATTTTTTAAATCTCTAATAAACACCATTTCCATGTGGCTCAAAGGTGGATTTGAAGATGCACTTGGATTTGTGCCTATTGAAACATTTTCCATAGCATTGAAAGGGATATTTGAAGAGATATGAGGAGTAGTTTGTATACTCGTATTAGTTTCCACATTCACCTCTTGCAAGTTTGCATCATCTACATCCACGGTCTCCTCAATTTTTTTATCTTCAATAGTTGTAGAATTGGATGCTTCAACATCATTCATTCATCGAATTCTCATTCTTCTTTCTCTGTCTTTTTTCTTTCTCTCTTTGCTTGAATTTCTTTAGGGGTCAATACCTTCCTATCTTTCCTCTTATTCCAACATTGTGATCCCATGATTGAAAAATTTAGAAGTATATACAAATTAATGTCAAAAACTTGAAAGTCTTCCTTCTTTGTTCCTCCTTCAAACAAGTAGCAATTGTTCACAAAATTCCTCTTCCTCCAAACAAGTAGCAATTGAAAAAAAATTCTCTTCCTCCTTCAAACAAGTAGCAATTGAAAAAAATTCATCTTCCTCCTTCAAACAAATAGCAATTAAACAAAATTCCTCTTCCTCCTTCAAACAAGTAGCAATTGAACAAAATTTCTCTTCCTCCTTCAAACAAGTAGCAATTAAACAAAAAAAATCATCCTCCTTTGAAAATAAATAGCAATTCAACCAAATTTCTCTTCCTCCTTCAAACAAGTAGAAAATAAACAAAATTCCTCTTCCTCCTTTGAAAATAAGTAGCAATTCAACAAAATTTCTCTTCCTCCTTCAAACAAGTAGCAATTAAATAAAATTCCTCTTCCTCCTTTGAAAACAAGTAGCAATTCAACAAAATTCCTTTGTAACAGTATCCCAATGACGCCTCCTTTCAAAATTGAAAAATATCTCAAGTTGAAGAGCTTCTACAAGACAAAAGTTGATAGAAAATAGGGAATATGTCGTAGTCGGTCGTACAAAACAATTCCTAGACCCGAGTTGTACTTGTTTGATAGTAAAATTTAAAAAAAGGTCAAAAATAATTCGGGATCCCATTTACTAAGCGCAATATTGACTTTTATAAATTGTGATCACGTTTACTAAATGGGATCTTGTTCCTTTTTCAACAACCAAATGGGAAACGGGATCTCGTTTATAAAGAAAATGGGATCCTGTTGCTTGAAATTTGAAATGTAGGTCGGGTTTTTGCTTTGTTAACAGGTTCGGGAAAAGGTTTGGGGATCTGAACCTAGGCCCTGGACCTGGTTTGACCTACAAGTTGAAGGTCCTGGCAATGTCACAAGAAAATAGTGACTTTGGCCATACGTTTGAAGACTTTTTTGTAGAATCTTTCGACAAAATTAAAACCCATTATAGATGAGACAGTGTAGATTCCAACTATGTAATTTTTTTATAATTGGATTTTTTTTTTGTAATTTTTCAATTAATTTCTGATGAAATAGGTCCATAAACTTGAATTATCATGGTTTTTTAGTATTTTAATCTTTTTATTAACATGATTTTTTGATGAACGGATTGCACAAAAGTGTACTTCAGACAATTATTTTCAATTTAAAAAAAAATCAAAAAATGATAAATTTAGGTCATCTTATGTGTCACATACATGATTTTTCAAAACATCAAATATGGCCAATAAAAAATTACAAAAAAATATGGAAAGCGTGCTTCAGTGAGTTACAAATATTTTCCCAAAAGGATTTAGAAAAATATGATTATTTAGGTCAAAATATGAATGACGTGCATGTGCATGGTATGGTAAAAAAAATGACTTTCAAACAGTGGTTTTTAGATACGCCTATTGAAAAACAATTTGTATCATCTGGGTATTGAAATAAATTACATATTTGGAAACTAGACTCTGAGTACTACATTTTATGATTAGTGACTTTTTTTAAGATTCCATCTCTAAGTGCTTCAAATTTTAAGGTCAAATGTGTCGAATTCTAAAAATAAGGGAAAACACTTCCACTAAATGGCCAAAAAGTGGACTCAACTTCTTGCATACACCCAAACCTTTGTGGTTTCTCTAATGGTTTTTAAGATGGTGCACTCATTTCAAAAGACCATATATTGAGATGTAACGACATATCCTATATATATATATATATATATATATATATATATATATATATATATATCCCTTTTATGAGTAAATTTAATTTCACATTGGTTATTTAATTTTACTTTCATATGCATCCTCATAATAGTTTGCATGCAAGTAAAAGTTGGGGCAAAATGTAATGGTGAAAATTGCATACCTTGCACTTTTCCCCTTTGTTTTGGGGTCGCATTGACCTAGTTATTCCTTATGTAATAATATGTGTACAAGTGACATGATTTCTATTAAAGTTTACACATAATCCAAACCTAACCTAATTCTATTTAGACTTGTTCCCATGGATTGGTCTTGAACCTCAATGTTATCCATTACTCATCTAGGGGTCAAGACCACAATTTATACAAATGACCTTGGTCGATTACATGATTCGTGAAAATAACCCTAGTTCTTTTTAGTTTTCGAATTCAAATCTAGGGGCAATCTAACCTTTCCAATTAGTCATTATGAGTTGGCCTGAAGTTGTAAGCATTTTATATGTGTCTTGTGGAGTTGTACTGAAGGACTAACCCTAATTCATTTTGATCATCCTAGAGAAATAATCTAACAAGAGCACTCAAGATACATGCATTTGCATAGCTAAAGCATTTATTACTACATTACTTGCTCACATTGACATCTAGGGCATTTTCTACATGTTTTCTTGTTGTCTTTTATCATTTTCAAAAGTTGTTGACTCAATACCCTAGGGGTTTGGTCAATGGGAGGTGTACTTTCAATCAATAAACTCTTGACCACACAACCAAGTTCTTATGCAAAAACATATATAAGCATTAAAGGTGAGTTGAAGGTGAACATTTAGAGATTTACAAAACAAATATATGTGTCTAGATCAAATCTACACTTTTGCAAGTCAAATCTCAAATGTGTGATTGAACTTGCAATTGTAAAAGTGGCCCACAATGACAAATAGTGATTTTATAAATCCATATCATGCATTTAATCATTCCTAAGTTTTTACATATTAACCAATCAATTTCAACTATTTAGCATAATCAACTAAATATTTATATTTTGTTTACTTAATCTCTAAATTTATTTTAGCATATTACTCTAAACAACTTTAATAGTTTAATACAAATAATTTATTGATTATATTTATTTATTTATTTTCCCATAAAAGGAACATTACAAAAGTTAAACATATTGCTTTGAAGAAACTAATACTATTGAAAATATCCTTGTAATCAAAGGCAAATAGACGGGATGTGTTGGTTGTTGAGAAAAATGACTTGACTATTCAAGAAAGTTAAGGAAGCCCCTGAATTGTGATAGATAACACAAACTAGTCTCCTGAACAAGGTCATTAAGGACTCTTTACATTACTACTTAAACTACTATATTATATACAATCAACCAAAAAAATACACAGAAAAGGTACACTTATGATATATATTGTTGATACCATAGATTCTACTATATTACCTAGCTTCCTTTCTAGCATAGAAGCTTAAACCATTTGTGTGAAATATTTTTTTCTATACAAAAGATTCATCTTCATTTTTCAAATTATAAAGGAATTAAGAGTGAAAACCCAAGTTAAGTTCATAGCTTTATTGTTTAATCACTTTTTATTCAAGTTATTGAAATTATTTGTTGTATCATATATAATGAAATTTCAAAATTAATTTTATTTAGTTTTAAGGGAAAATCAATGAGAAAATACAAGGTATGCATATTTATGGGATCACCCCTCTCTAATCATAAATAGCTTATTAATTGAGGATTTTGATAAGTATTTGAAGTATATCTATTAAATCAAGTTGGTAGAAGAGATTTGTGGATATAATAAATAAGTAGTAAAATTATGAAAATCATATATCGATGATTTGTATACAAGCATCAATAATCTTTCACAATATTTTCATTTCACAAGAGAATCAAAAGATTGTTTTATTTTGTTTATTGTTTCTTTAAGAACTTTTACACATCATGTTTATGTAAATAGAAGATATACATACATATCTCTACAAAAAGCTAGTGTCTTAAAAAAATATTAGCAACCAAAGAATTAAGAATATCAAAAAATGTGAAACTTCGTTATTGGCAATGAAATGAAATTAAAATTACGCAAAGATACAGAGAAGAAAGAATCAAGATCGAGAAGCATTTAACAATTGGCTTGGTCACAAAGACCATGATATTCACTATAAGCAGTAGATGTATCTCAATATTCAAATAATGTAACTAAATATTGTATTAAAAATTCAATTAAACAACACAAATGAGAATGAAAAAATATTTTCATTTTGTCAAACTATGAGCTCTTTTCGATCAGTCTACAACACAAAGAATTGAAGTTAACAATAATGAGACAATGTTACTACCAATCATGGCAAATAGGTGTACACCATTTGTTAAAGATTATTAAATCACTTCACCGAAGAGGAAACCCAAAGGAAGACAAAAGTGCACCATACGAAATAAAAATTGGTTCCCCGACTTGGACCAAAGAATTAGATTAAACATGGGATCCATTGCATTGTAAGATGTAGTTTGATGTGTGATGTGAGCACATAAAACTTATGAAGACATAAAAATATGAATTATAAAAAAAATGTGTTCTTGAAAGGAAGATGATAGCAAAAACACTCCTTGCACTAATCGATGAGTAGAGACATGCATACAAAATCTGACATTTTCAAAATAAAAAATACACATGCAAAAATATTTGCCACAATAACATGATATTTATCCTAGGAAATCCCCTAGGAGAAAAACCCAATCTCCAAAACTCAAACCAATTATTCATAAAACAAAATTCAATCACAATATACCAACAAGCTCAAACCTTCACATGAAAAAAATAACACAACTCTAAAGAATTTTGACATTATAACCCTTGCAAAATTATACCAAAATAACATACATCTCCAAACTATACACCGAATGCCCAAATCAAGAAGACTTATCTAAAATGTAAATTAGAAACTTTTTCTTTCAACTAGAGCATTCCACTTGGTCTTATCCATCTTTTTGGTAACACGCACATGCAAACTAAATATTTTCTTGATATTCTCCAAGTCCACACTTAACTCCCCTTTTTCAAGCTCTTTCTAATTTGACAACTCCTACACACCTTCAAAAAAAGTCATAATTGTATTTAACAAGTCTCATAATAACTAAATGATAATTATAGAT
Source organism: Sequoiadendron giganteum (assembly GCA_007115665.2). NCBI lineage: Eukaryota > Viridiplantae > Streptophyta > Pinopsida > Cupressales > Cupressaceae > Sequoiadendron > Sequoiadendron giganteum. The sequence continues at coordinate 336,660,061 of CM021103.1, read as the reverse complement.
TATCAAATTACAAACTCCAAATGATGACTATCGCCACTCTAAATAAAACCGTCTAAAAATATATGAACAAATAATAAATAAATACAATTGAATGATTAAATATGAACATTGGAAAAACAAAATCGAAACAACTTTTTCCCAACAACTCTTTATATTTCCTAAAACTAAAAGAAAAATCATTCTTCAACAAAGCTGCTAAACAAAGTATGAAGCTTAAATTTGGTGAGTTAGTGTAAGGCATTTGTATTTAAATACATATCAAGGAATTTCATAACTTGAATTTATGGGTATATAAAGAGATTGACTTTATATGGTCATCTATACTAACATGTATCCAACCTTTTAGGTTGTCTAAGTTATAAACCTTTAATCAATTCAATCAACACTTGTAGACGAAATATCAAGATAATCAAACACACGCTGTAGATAGATATACAATTAAAGCAATAAATGATGATTTAAAAAAAAAAAAATAGTTTATTTGGTCTATTATGGATACCAGCTCTTAGAACAAGAAAGAAATGGGTATGAGGTTTGGGTAATGAGGTTTTCTTCTAGTGGCAAAAGATTTGATATAATTATGGTTCATCGAAGTGTAACTTTTTTATTTGGTTCTTTGTCAAAATAAATATTTTTCTTGACTTGCTACATGTATGCGTTGTGAGGCTAGTGAGGAATGTGCATCTCATGTTTTCTTTCAGATTTCAAGCAATGATGGTATATTGGAAATAAACCTTTTGTTCACGATACTTCTCAATCTAATTTTTGGGTTAGCTTGGGATGATCCATGCATTGGCGTCCAGTCATGTAGTTGTCTGGGACATAGGTCATGTTTTCATTTTCTAGCAAATTTGCTTGGAAAGAAATCATCAAAATCTTCGATAGTTATCAAAGTCTTATTGGGTGTTTTTGGCAAAAGGTTATAAATAATGTTAAAAGAAATTTTAATGGCTAAGTTCTTTGGGGATGAAGTAGTACCTCTTAACAAGCTAATTTTAAATAAATTATTGTGACATTTGAAGTTATCAAAGTCTTATTGGGTGTTTTTGGCAAAAGGTTATAAATAATCTTAAAGAAATTTTAATGGCTAAGTTATTTGGAGATGAAATACTACCTCCTAACAAGCTAATTTTAAAGAAGTTATTGTGACATTTGATCGGTTCTGCTAATCATAGTTCTAGTATCAGGTCTTCTAATAAGATGATTAGAGAAGGTAAATGGTCTCCTCCATCGTGTGGATTTTTTAAATTAGTACTGACGGTTCTTCATGAGGCAATATCAGTGCAACAAGAATTGGTGAGTTGGGAGAGATAGTGTAAGGTCGATTCACTTTTCTTCTTTTTTGCTATGAAGGTTAGTACTAATAATCAAATGGAGGTGTGACTCTAGAAAAAGCCTATGAACTAAGTTAAAAAAGTGTTATATGTGAGATGGATTCCATGATTTTGGTTTCTCTTTCGAATAATGAAAACTTTTATGAATCTTCTTGGAGGTTTGCTTTGTATGTGAAACAAGTTCTTTGATTGTCACATAATTTTGATCCCATTTCTTCACCCATATTTCTAGTGTAACATTGTTGCTGATTGTTTGGCTAAATAGGCATTTGATGTTGATCGTAACTAGCATGTTATGGATGTCTTTGGTTCATTCTTTGTAATTTCTAAAGCTTCTTCAAAATGATTTGGACTGATAGCTCTTCTATGTATTTTGGATGTATGTGACTTCATGATTTTCTGACTTCCTTTATTCTTAGAAATGGTGGTGTTGTAGGAAACCTCTTTGAATTTTTATTTTGTAGGCTGTAATGATAGTTGTTATGTGGAAATCCTTTATGTAAATTTTCAAGATGAAGAAAAGAAAAGAAAGAAAGATGAAGAAAACAGCATGGCATCCGCAACTCTGTTTCAAATAAGAAATGTCAAAAACCAAAAACACAAAAATAAAAGTGAATTTTAATTATAGTTAAAATCTGAGGCTTTTGTTGTTGTACGGTTTAAAATTTAAAACAAATGAGATAATTGTCATATCCAACTGCACTGATTAAACCATGAGTAGAACGCAGAACTCAATTCCTCAATGGAGACGAATTTGCCACAAGTTGAAAAGATGGATGTGGTGTCAACACTCCTAGCAGTAAAAGAAAGCCCTTCTGATAGCTAATTTTCTTGAAGTTTTAAGTGCCAAAGCTCAGATTCTGTCAACTCAAGTTCATCAGACAAAATAAAACAGTATAGCAACAGCAACAATCCATTAAATTGCCAAAGTGAAATAACTAGCATTTTCAGTAAGAACTCCGAACTTGGTAACATAATGGACGGAAGTGAATCTGGCATTGACAAATTTTGCTTTAAATTCTTCTTGACCCAACTCTGTTTTAGAAGCCCACCAAAAGAAGAGACAAGGTGGGTGAATGCAATGACTAATATATGATGATTCGAGTTAAAAAAACAGTAAGGACTTGTCACGTTGACTCAATGATAGTAGAGTTAATGGCAGCAGACATTCCGATACAACTACAATTCTAGAAAGTTAAAAATAAATATACAGTGAGATTAGTTTAAAAAGGGGCATGCACAAATTTTTTTTTAAATCCAATCCGAGTACAAATCTAACAAAACGGTATATCATATACAGTGAGATTAGTAGAGAAAATCTTGCCAACAATAAACATCCATGCCAAAGGCAAAGGTTTTGGCATACCAAATTGCATTATATTTGCATCACAACTGGATGGAGGGATCACCAAATAGATATTAAAAATGTGTCGATGAATTAAAGCATTGAGGAAGAAGTGCACATTGAGAATTACTGGCCCAAGTAAATCTGGCTACAATGAATTTTGATCAAAATTCATTCTAAAACCGACTCCATCTGAGAAGCCACCAAAGACAAAGACTGGGTAAATACAGTTAATGTAAAGTACAATCCTTTAATTAGAAAAACAAAGGGAACTTGTGGAATTGCCTCGATGTACAAAGAATTCTAGGATGCAGGCTTTCCAATCCAAGTACAAATCTAAATATCTACAATGAATAAAAATATACAGTAATAGACAAAAGTGTAGATATTAAACATCAATCCAACTACAAACTTAACAAAAAGATAATAGAACATACAGTCAACACCTGAGTTGGTCTAATGGTGGAGAACTTGTACTCTTGAAAGAGAGGTCACAAGTTCAAATCTTGAAGGGGGTAAGTTATGTACACCTCGTATTGTGGAGCACGAGTTAGGTGCCTCCCTCATATTGGGAGTACGAGGAGTCCTATATACTGTAAGGCATCTGTAGACCCAAAAACAGACCGCCTGGTATTGTGGACTATAAAAGGACCTTTCCTTTCCTATTAGTGGAGACAAGCTTAGAGAAAACAAAAACAGAGTACCAAAAAAATACCCACACCGAAGGCAAAGAATCTGACTTTCAGAATTGCTTTAGTACTTGCATCACAACTAGATGGATGGAAAAGTGTTATCTTGAATGAAAGCATCTAGGAAGAAGTGCACATTGATAATGAATGGCAAGAGACATCATATTTCCACATCCATATTAGTGATCATGTATGTTTAAGGACTTAATTATGTAGAAGCTTTTTCACATCAACATTTTGAATTAGGATGAAGGGAACAAATTAGAATATGATCTGAAACAAAGATGTGAAGAACTTTTACATGGTTGAATCCAGAAGCATACATGATCAATAATGAATAGCTTAAGTAAATCTGGCAGCAATAAATCTTGTTCTAAATTTCTTTAAGCCCAACTCTGTTTGAGAAGCCCACTATAAAGAAAGACAATAAATAAAATGAATGTAAATTATGAAGCTTTTATTAGAAAAGCAAGGAGTTGTCAGCCTAGATGAAGAAAGACTTGCTGGCTGCAGATTATTCAATCTACGTACAAATCTGAGATTAGTGGAGAAAAGACTACACAAAAATAAAAACATCCAATTGTAGTACAAATCTAACAAATAAATGAATAAACGTGTAGTAGAGAGAAAAGCTTAGACAAAAAGAAAATATGCAGTTACAAACAAATATCCATAGCAAAGGCAAAGATTCTGACATTCAAGATTAAAATTGCACTTGCAGCAAAACTAGATGGAAAGATAACCAAATGAACTAAAAAGTGTATTCTACAATGAAAGCATTGAGGAAGAAAAATACGCGGTGCAGCCAGAAGAGTGTTACATAAAGAAGAAAGAACTAGCCTTGAAATTAACATAATACTGACACTAGAACGTTAATAGTTAATACTAATGAACATGTATGTTTAAGTGATTTCTACAGAAACAAAGTAGAACCAAACTTGTACAAATGAAGAGACGAAATAATCTCCTTGTGCATGTTGATGATTTGGTGATTCCAAGGAACGTTGTTTAATGATTGATGAAATCAATTAGAATTTAATTGAAAAACCTTTCAAACTTACTAGTCTTGTACGAGCTTTGGGATAAACAAGACAAATGTTCATATTCACATTGCAAATAATGCCAAGTAGCTGCTTGATAAGTTTCAAATGATAGATTTGCAATCAATGCTCAACCATCAAACTTATGAATGTAAACGGCATGTATATTCTCTTTTGTAATATCCTTACAAATCCAGAAAAAAGTCAATACACAATCTTTGTACTGCTTATTCAAGAATCAAAGTTAATGTAAATTGCACGCTTGTGCAGTTCTAAAAAACAAAATCATGTGATAACCAAACTTCAGAATGTCTCAACGAAAACCCAAACAACATCGTGTCACCATAAACAGTTCAAACTACCTGCAATGAATAGCGCCTATATGCAGACTTAAAAAAAGTGCAATGAATAAAGCATTAAAAGTTAATTACATTCGTATTTGCAGAGTTTGGAGAGGAATTATCTGCATGATATGGATTACAATCGAAAATAAAAATTACTTGGAGGTCTTTTTCTGATATTGATTTTTTATCCATTTTATTCCAGTGCTTGTTCCAGCTTTCACCTTCTGAGCTCCAGAACTCGCAACTACCTTGGCTTTTTCAAATCCCACTGATGCAGCACCTTTAACTTTTGCCATTTTGGCATTATCCTTCTCTCTTGGTCCATTGGAGTTATTGTAATCATCATTATGAGAGTCCCATTGATCAGCCCAGCTGTTGCCAGAAGCCATTGGGAATTGTTTCTGAACTTAAATTCTTCCCGTTATTCACAAGCCCTGCAACTATGGAGAAACCTAGGTCATGGGCTGTAAAAGAAAATTGCAACAGAAGCTCCCTAACTAATGCTGTAACTAGCACATTTAAAAATCAAATTTGTAGGCCACAGATAACAAGCACTGCCGCATGTATTCCACACAGCATTAAAAACAGAGAAAGTGTCTAGAAACCCTTCGCTATGGTTTCCAACCTACATCTGGTGGGTATAAATCGATATTTATATAGAATTCAAAAGATTGTTTCTGTAATCTATTCTCTATGTTTTTTATTAACATTTCAGATCACACTTGATATCTATCATCAGACAATGAAAAATTAAATGCAAGAAACTAAGTCTCTGGAAAAGGGACAGGAAGACCGGTGATCAACGGACATATGTGAGGAAGAGGGAAGGAAAATAAGAAAAGGAATGAAAAAAACAACAAAAATGAAAGAAAGTAATTATAAACTTAATAAAATATAACCAATAAACAAATATGTGAGATGTTTATATATATTCACACAAACAGTCTCCAGATTCATATATGGAGCAAGACGAAACATTAAATGGCTGAATGCAACACCTTAGAGACAAGCAAAACACAAACTCTGAAAAGATATGGCTCAAATTGAGATCAAATTGAGACAAATCTAGCAATATTTTCTTAAATGAAGTTACTCCCATGTGTTGCAGAGGACCACACCAGGCTGTTTGCATACGATCTACAGAATTTACAATAAAATCCACACATGTAAGAGACCTACAAAAAAGATCTAACAAACAGTCTCCCCTAATATAAACAGAATCTAATAAACATCCGCCATGTCCCCAATTGCAGACAGACAAGGTCGCACACAATCCCTAAAGCTGTGATTTCAAGTTTCCCAAATCCACACCATTTAAATGCTAAACTGTTTCTAAAAGCTTTTAAAAAATGGCTTGTAAACCTAATCACAAAAACTCTTTGATAAAACGACTAGAAGCTGTAATACACGAATCTGCAAGTAATTTAAGCTCAATAAAAGCTGAGTGGAGAGAAAACGTTGGTTCATTTATGGATTAAATGCTTAAAAGAATACCTGAATTGCGGTCACCCGAAAACCAAAGAATGAGAGGACACAAGCGCAGAGAAAGACAAAGCGGTTTTGAATGAGGGAATGAGGGGAATTGCAAATCAAAGTGATATTGATAGAAAGGTACCCACCCCTTGACAGCGGAGAGCTAAGTGGGAACCACCCCAACCGCAGCGCACAACTTGTTCTTCTCTGCCAGTTTGGCAGTCCTGGAAACCACGGGCGTTCAATGGAATTAGGTTAGGTAAGGCTTCATCATCTACCATTTAAAGGTATGGCAAGAGGGACCCACACCAACAGACTCCTCATTCTCGAGCTATGTGGGGTCCATTAAAAGAAGGTAAAGGGTATGGAGGAATTAGAGGAGAGGTATCCGGCTCAGCATCCTCTTTCATAAGATTTTTAAATGATACTTTTTCTTTTTGTAAAAGAATCAGTATGTTTTTGGAGCTGAATAAAGATTTTAAAGTTATTGTTGAGGCATTGATGGTATAGACATATTAATTTCTCTTTGATGAGTTATTTTGAAAGCATCTAAAAAAAGGAAAGTTTAAATAAAAACGTGTATTAAAGTATGTATTATAATTTGTCTTATGTATCCGATATATTGATATATTGGTTGATTCTTTGATGTGACTTGTTAAACTAAATATTTTTATCAATTTTTAACTATAAATTTAACAACTTTTGTGTTTAGATTAACAAGAAATGGGTAAAAAACAAAAAGAAAAGATTATCCCTTCACAACACCATGATAGCTATTGGT